>OY748304.1:14264467-14864467 GCA_963556515.1 Nudaria mundana
GATCAAAGTTTGATTGTCATAATTTTGTTATAAGTAGGTAATAAAATAGTTTGATAACTAAATATTATTTCATTTAGTATCATTTCATAGATTAGCTTTGTAATTCTTTTGTTATTTTTATCGATTAATTATTAAATTGATCAATTTGTAGTTGATTTAATATAGTAAGTGACAAACTTACACTAAAACTCTACAGGTAAAATAGGTAAATGTAGTAAAAATATCAGTATGTTAGTAAATTTTGTAAAAAAAAATCATTGCTATCCAATAATTGGTGTAGAATACAATAAGGTATTATAAAAAACTTAAATGAGCTTTTAATATCAATGAGTTCGGGAGATATAACGTGTTTGTAATGTACAGGTAAAATGTATTAAATGTGACCTCCTTTCGATCTAAATTAAATTCTATATAGTGTTTACGTACGCCAAATTTTATTTATGAGTAAATCTGAAAAGTAGGATAGTTATTGCACCATTTTGCTTTAACGGTTTTTAATTAAAGTGTTTGAATTAGATCAAATTAAAACATAAACTTTAAAAATGCATTTACTCGAATTGACACTAACTGCACTTATTACTTTTTACCCGTAAGCAGACGATATTGCAATGGTAAAAAAAAGGTTGCTAAAATTTGTTTGGGTAATGAAATTTTGTCAAAATCTTTTCGGCAAAACAGCAGGCACCCGATTATCATACGTTATACGGTCAACGTCAAGCATTTTCAGGACCTGAACAAGCATTGACTTCAGGGATTTTAATATGTCTGAACCATTTATAAAGGACACAAAGTTACAAGATAATAATAATTAACTACAACTACATAGGTACCCAATTAATAAAGTAAATAATAATTAGAAAGTTAATAATTTTAGTCAATTGTACCCTTATTGCCTTCATTCCTTGATGCCAATTCCCCTGTGCTCTGACTTTTATTAAGCGTGCTACCAGAAGTCGAACTGTTGGATGTGACCGACTGGTGTGGACGTAATTTCCTCCTCTCCATAATACCTGTTATAAGCCAAGCGTTGATGGTTAGTGGCAAAAGCTTTCTTTGTACAAATCAAGAGAATATTATTTATCATACCTTCGCACACGTGGTACAAAGGATTGTCTAACTGAAGAGTTATGGGCTGTGGTTGTTTCCTCGGCGTTTTGGAAGGGGTTGACGATTTGCTGCTTTGTCTACTCAATTTTGGTGATGTTTTTGGAGGATCCTGAAACAAACCCCAAGTTTATTTGTAAGTACTTACGTTTTATTTACCTCTTTGAATCGATACAATAGTATGTGCTGCACTACAATACTATATATTCACACATACAATCATGCGGCCCATTTCTTTCTATGGTAAACAGATGTATATTGATTGTATGCCCACATTTCGCCAGCCATTTCGTTGGTAGTTTTTAGAAAAATTAAATAGATTAGCACATTTGAGATAATCACCTTGAACTCGTCGGGTGGTGGTGGAGCGTCCCTAAACTGCTGCGGCGGCGGAAGATGTTCATAGTAATTAGCCCCTAAACCAAATGCTAAGTTCACTTCAGATTTAGATTTGGTCGAGTATTGTTGAACACCTGGACCAACTTTATTTCCATTGCGACTTTTACACGAACGGTCTACAGCCAAATGTAGTATTTCTGCAGCGATTAGTTTCTCTGTATATTCAATTCGGTCTTTCAATTTTGTCTTGGTTATTGAAGATGATTTTGAAGAATTTGCCTGTTGTTGTTGCGGTGGCTTTACAGGTATCTCTTTTCTTATGTAGGGGTGAAGGTTGTCACTGATCGTTTGAGATTTTTTAACAGCACCTTCACTTTGAGACCTACCCGATGGATTATATGTTTTTCCTTGTATTGCACTGAAAGAGTTATGCCTTTGGTTCGTTTTACCGCCGTTAATTTCAGCCATTTGTTGGAAACAACTTGCAGTACAAGTATTAGAGTTACAACTGGCATCTATACCATTGTCGTGCATCATTTTGTTGTACTCACATTGACTGTCTGTACAAATAGAGTCACTACATATTGTGCATTCTTCACATACTTCTTTATCGCAACATTCTATTTTCGTGTCCGAATTATTTTGAACTACTTTCACCGCCAATTTTAACAATCTTTCTCGTAGTTGATCTCCATTGAGAGTAGTTCGTTTAAAATCACTTATTGTATCACCATTTCCATTATGTTGATCTGTAGTACCTGCATAATGTTTACTTCCAACGTTGGTTACTGATGGGTTCACTGGAGGATAATTCTTATTTAATTGACAACTAGCATTATCTGGGGAGGAGGGGCCCGAGCTTCGTCCACTGGATACCCACCCACTTTGCTCACTTAAACTTGAAGTGGAATTGCTTCTGTTAAGTTTTTGTTCGTTATTAGAAAAGTTTTCTGGTGGCTTTATTTTGAAATGTTTATCCCCAATATCTAGTGGCGGTGATTCAAAAGCTGGAGGAGGCGCTAAATTTGGTAAAGATTCTGACCCAAATGTAGTATTTAAATTAGGTTCATCTAAAACAGATGCTGCACTTCTACAGTGTCGCAATAGTTCCGGCCCTTGATCGAGACTATAAGGAACGCTTGCGGACGTTTCTAACCGTCTGAGTTCAAACGGGATACTTTCATTACTTGAGGATGAAGCAGCTTCAGACATAAGCTGCGTCATTTTTTCCGAAGCTTTATGTTTTGACTTTTTCTCATTTTTACCACTAGATCTCCCACTTTTTGGTGTCTGTGCACCGGATTTTGGTGTTACACGCCCCGATTTAGGAGTTGCTAACCCCGACCTTGGTGTAATACCACCAGATTTAGGTGTAGATTTACCAGATCTTGGCGTTGCTCGGTCAGATTTTGGTGTGCTTCGTTCCGATTTTGGCGTTTGGCGGTCTGATTTACTGTCTCTGGATTTGATAGAATGATGACTACTTAGTGAATCTCTGCTAGTATTTATTTTTGACAAGTCTTTGCCACTACTACTTAATTTGGATTCTCTCGAACGGCTTTTCTTATGTCTTACAGACGGCATCGTAGAATGTGGAGTGGATGGTGGTGTTTTGGAATAATTTGATTTTGAAGTTCCATCACTACTCCTATCTAAAGTCATCACAAATCCACTGTCATCACTACTTTTACTTGATTTCTTTTGATAATTTTGTATTAAACTACCTGTGTTAAAGTCATAACTCCAGTCACCTTTTTGTAAATAATAATTTAACTCATGTCTAAGCTGATTACGAGTTGCTTCATCATCTATTGGTAGATTGTCGTTTTGATGGAATACATGAGTAGAATTAGATCTATGTACTTGTATATTAGATACTAAATTACATGGATCAGCCACTTGATTTTTACCACTAACCGGTGGGTAAGAATTACGTGGAGGCAACATAGGACGGGGCAAATTTGCATTGTAGCCTCTTTGAAATTCTAACGGATTGCGAATAATGTTATTCGTTTGCATCGGACCCTGATTACCGTAAGTATAGCCGTACAATTGGTTACTATTAGACTGTGATCCATCATAATTATATCCTAAGTTATAGAACACTTCATTGTTCCTGTCTTGCTGGTCTAATTGATGCTTATACCTTTCTCTAAAATCTGCAACAATTCTTCTATAGTCGTCTGCCTTGCATCGAGTCGTAGTATTCGTTGGATAAGCAGTAGTTGTCATGCTTCTAGGTAAAGTTGTAGGTTTAACTTGGTGTGGTGGCAAATACGTTTTTGAGTAGTCAACAGATGTATTAGAGTTGTTTCTAAAATTTTTACTCAATGTTTGTGCCGTGCTCAGAGATGTGAGTTGTGAGACTCTCAGCTGATCTAGAGATTTACTATGTCGTGCAGGTAGTGTACTGACACCACTAGTTATTTCGTTTTTTTGATGTGAACCTTCATTTGAATTACTCCTTAAATTTTTATTTGACTGCAAGACATTGCAGCCAATTCTGGCTGCATTAATATCAAGTAATGTTGATGCGGAATATCTAGATAATTGTTGACCTTGTTGTATTGGACATGAGGAAAAGGCATTATTCAGTGGAAGCTGAATTTCACTAATTTGATTATTTTGCACTATATATCTATTTCTACCCGTTAATTCCAGTTGTTTGTTATGGGGTTTGTTCATTTCTACTACATTTTGTTTAACTATATTACGCTTAGGAGATCCGCGGTTTGATTTTTGAGGTGCTAACGTTAAAGTTGCTTGGACCACATTAGTATTTGATTTCGGTGTATTGAATTTAGGTTCTAGAACGTCTATAATAGTTTTAGGTAGTGTAAGTGTAACTCTTGAAGCTTCCGATGATGGTCTCCTAGAATCCATATATGAACTAACACTGCAGGCACAATCATCTCCGGGACGTTCAGCGCAGAGAAATGGGTCTGGAACAGATAAAAAAAAACATTTGTAGTAAAATCACAAATAAATCCGTTAAGAAAGGTTATGGGTATCGGAATGTACTAACCACTACCAGATTTACTTGCGTTTGAAGAATTCAAAAACGACGACCGACGTCTAGCAAATTCTGCTGTGTCTTGATATCTGGAAATAGAATAGTTATACATATTATAAAAATGTGCGTAGCATGTCTGTCTCACAGTGCCTTATGATAACAACTGAAGACAAGGTTTGACAGAAATCTCAATTAACGTACACATTTCTTTTTTTTTTTTTATATTTATTTAGGTAAATAAACAATGACACAATACTTAATACTAGAATGATATTAACAAATATACTATACCAGTTGTGACACCAGCGACATTTACCACGTATTGTATTTCATTCAACTTTTCATTATAATTTATTCATACACAAATTAGTCGAAACAATACGGTACAATGTTACATTGATAGGGAGGAATATTTCTTTTTAAATTTCCTTTTCTTTTTCTTTTAAATAAATTTTAGTATAAGTTTGTTCTTTTTTTTTGTAGTCTACTTGTAAAAATGTTTAATTGATAAAACTGAAAAACTATATAAATACCTGTCTTCAAAAATTATTGGCATGATATGTGGGTCTCCGTCCAGCGGGATGCAGTGGACCGGCAATGGCGGTAACAGCGCCAGGTATCTGGACCTTCGAGCTGCTTCTCCTATGCTCTGATACGACTGGTAGTTGCTGTCATAGCAACCGGCCAGCGAATGTCGAGGGTTATCCAGCACGAAGAAGCATTCGGAGAAACGTTTTATTCTAAAAAAAACACATGAGTAAGTAAGAAGTAAGTATACCAAAATCGGAGCAAGTGGAAATCCACTGTATACGGGCAAGATGAAAGATCGTTCCTATTTAGAAGGATAGAAGCCTGGAAACCCCAGCATGCGCACAAGTTGTATGCACATTAACCGACACGAAACTGCTTAAAATGTATTCGATGGCGAACATGTCTAATCAATACCTAGAAAACGAGATTAGGTCAGAAGACTAGCAATAGTAACCTGAGGGCGTGGTGTCGTGCAGCAAGCGCGTGGTGCACGTGTGGTCGGTCGGTGGTGTGGTGCAGGAAGGCGCGCCACCGCAGCGTCACCTCGGCGCACAAACGCGCGATGTCATGCGCCGCGCTCGCAGCCCACTCCTCTTCCTCGCCGCACTCACCCTTCTGCATAACCTGGGGAAACACACACACATAATGTACTTTTTTTTCTTTTCCCGCAGCCGAAATTGGTCACTTATGCTGACATGGTATGGTATGTGTCGGATTTTATCCTGCAACTTTGTGGAGCGGGGTCAGATTTTATCCTGTGTCATTGTAAAGGCGTGCGTGGGCTAAAACCCCACAGCACACAATCCTTACAGAAACAGACTAGAATTATATTATATTCATCACGAAATAAATGTTATCATCATGATTATATAAGTCTCGTTTACATAATTATCAGTAATTAATAAAAAAGTTACTTGGAACTTAAAAACTATAAGGAAAACAAAATACGGCTTGAGGGACAAATTCGGCACCTCTGAGGTAGCAGACTTAATATGCAGGCGTTCAACCACCGGCACCAATGCAATAATGAAAAATGTTGAAAATAAATTGAAGAAATAATCCATTTGAGCCATGTAACTAAAGTTCGTTGCATGGCCATTTATGAAGCATCAAGAGAGGAGTTCGAGGAGTAGGTACCTTGCCAAAATCGCTCAATTCCTTTATCCGCTGCGCAACTTCTCCTACAACTGAGTTGGAGGATGATTCCTCGGGAGTGAGCAAAACGCCGGTTGATCCGCATATTGCTAGCGCACTTTGTAATCCTTCTAAGGACCCCAGCAGGATACCGCATACTTCTGCATGAACTTGCCTAGAAAATATTTAAGAAAATTAAAAACACATATTTTTTCTCAGTTAATTTTTACGCAATCAAACTGCATTTCAATGAAAACTATTTGAAACATCGAAATAAGTACTTACTAGAGAAGAAAAATATATCGTCAGGTTTTGAAGTGAGTCTCGTTTGAACACAAAATTATAATACGAAACCTATGCATCTGAGTATAAATACGAAGTACGGAAGTTATATTTACCTAGCGTGTGCAATTTTGCTTGAGTTCCCTCCTGCGCATTTAGCAGTAGCACCAAACAGCACGTTTTCGAAGCTTCCAGAAGTATTAAAGTTGGAGCTCTTCATAAGTTTGCCCCATTGCTTGCTCGAACGCGGTGTACTGTACAGAAAACGTTTTTGTTCCTTTAATGCCTCACGAGCGAAATATGGGAGCAATCAAATCTTGTAAGCTTACTTGCTTTCGAGATTGATTTGGCTCCACAGACCTGGTATCTCGCGAGCGAGCGAAGCTCCATCAAGTCTGGGGAATAGACGCGCAACAAACCAATAGACGATCCGGGGTTTCAAAAATGTCGTAAGTACATTAAGGAGAATTGTATACCTAATAATGTTTCTAACATTCCCGTTAAAAATTACTTTACATGAAATACTGTATAAGCTGAGCTAAGGTTTAGAATTCAGTTGAAGGAGTAAGAACCTATGATCAATGTCATAACACTTACCAACTTTGAACATAATGCATGATACTTTTCCTTAACAAGCAGCCGTGAAAATAAGTACAAAATTAATTTAAATTTATCCCAAAAAGGTTGTGCAACATATTGTCATTTATAGAAGAACGTTTATTTCAGAAACTAGCTGTCGCCCGCAGCTTTGCTCCCGTCAATTTGATACATAAGTAGAATAAGTAACTGACAAATCTTTGTATCATACAAACAGATTTTGATGAAACCATAATTGTATTGCACCAATCGGAGCAGAGTGTGTCTGTGAAACCTGCAAGAATACAATAGTTTCGGGGATTGGGCCACGCGCCAATTTGCTACCACTAAATAACTCGCTATCCATCCAAAGGTTGTCTGGAAGAGATCGATTTTAGCGATAAGGTCGCCATTGTTTAAGTGATGTATCTTTTGTATAAATGTTCGCCAAGTTGTGTACCATAGAGTATTTGATTTTATTTATGTGGTAAGGACCTTCCCTACACATAAACTGGGGATAATCTTTTTTTCTCGAGAGTAGACGCAAAGATCTATATGTATATGGACAGGTCTTCTATTCAATAAACATTAAGAGGTTGCCGAGACAATTTTTGGTTTAAGAAGCCGTTTGCAAGATATCTAACTTTAAAACGCGTTTTTCGTTATAAAGAACAGGGCGTCCTTCCCTTTAAAAAGCTAAACGGCTTGCTATAAAAGTCTGAAAAAACTCAAGATGGTAGTCCATGTAAAAATAACGGATCAGATAACTCTGTTAGTTGAGGAGTTCTAGAGGCTATTGTGTGTAGTTACATAGAAATAATAGTTACGGAACCCTATTCTATGCGTGGTCTGACATCGCAGGATTTTTTCCGTTACATATTAATATTTCAACAATTTATTAAATGTACAGACAAATTTTCTACTGTTAAACATAAATAATGTTTATCGTTTAACAATGAGAAGTACATAATTACATTTCGCAATTTTATTGCAAAGGAAATGTAATTGAATATCAGAGATATTGTAAGCACAATTTATAACTGAGAGATTTTATAAGTAGGTACTCAAGGCTCAAGATAAATATCGGTTCAGTACTCGGTATAAAGAACATCTTTATGTTTGAGACCTTAAAAACATAAATTAATGACTTCACGCCTCCTTCATGACATTGTATAATTTTCAATTTGTAAATTGGACACTGCGGAAATCGCTTGAGAAAGTCGTTTATGTTCCAAAGATCAATTTTGCTGCACAGTCTCTTCATATATTTAATGGATGGGGCAAAAAAGTTATAAAACTTAGGTTAGTAGATAGTTCCGCCGGGCGCCACTGGAAATACCTTCTGCTTGTAACCGGAGACGCCCGGCAACAGACGTTAGAGCGGCCGCGGAATAAAAAAAAAAAGTTGGTAGATAGTTACTACTTACTATACCTTACGAGTTGTAAAAATAGTAAAATCATCTTCCTATGATTGTTACGAGTAGTTTGAATTGAATAGGATTGAACTATCTGAACCGATTTTGAAACTTCTTTCACTGATATCATCATTCGCCGAGCCTTTTCCCAACTCAGTTGGGGTCGGCTTTCCAGTCTAACTGCGATTCGGCTGAACTTCGATATTTTCCGTGAAGCGACTGCCATCTGATCTCCACAACCCATGGGAGATATATCGAAGTTCTGTAGTTAGACCGGTCTGATTTTTGATTAAGGGTTCCAACAACACCTAATGACTGCCATAGATGTTTGTATGACAAGCAGGACCGACGGCTTAACGTGCTCTCTGAGGCACGGTATTTTTTCACTGATATATAGGTTCATGCCTTGGGAAAAGGCTCGGTGAATGATGATGATATAGGTTCATTATGCATCAGTCACACAGGCTATTATACTTTTTATCCCTTAAATGTGTTCCCACGGGAATAGAGAACAAGAAAACTATATCATGCGGGTGGAGCGGCGGGATCAGCTATGTATTTATAAACACTTACTTGATGTACGGTTGATGTAAAGCCACAAGACTTGCGTGTATAGTAATGGATACAGATGAGAGAAACCAGTAGTTGAATAGGATCGGAAGGTGGTAATGTAGGCCGTTTGATGGCTGGAAGTGCAGTTTGAGGACTCGACAGCATGCTGGGGTCAACGTGCTGGATTGACCGCCTTCGCTGAACCAGAGTTCCACGCAAAGACTCCATTCTGCCCGCTCGAGGGACTCTTTGAGGTTTCGACTATCGACTGAAGATTGAAGATGATTTTGTTAAGTTTAACTTGTTTGATCTCTGTGAAAAACACCACAACTTCTATATAGAAGTATAGGTACGACATTCGTAATTTACATTGGTTTATATTAATATTTTGCACATGCATAATGGCAATATTGGCTGCCACTGTATGGCCCACTGGAAGAGATTTCTTAGACATAAAGTGGTGCCTTTGTACTAAAACTCTATCCTACTGTTTTTATCTCGCTGTTCCTTCTTGTGTGTACATAAATAAATAAATAGTATTTAAAGTATGTAGCTTGGCAGGAGAAGAATTCAGAAACCGACACATGTAGGTATACACTGCACATAGTCACATTCACATTAATTAAAGGGTTTATAAATACGTCACAGTATGCCAAAGACCCGCGGGTGTTTCAACAGTTTTACCATGTAAAAATGAGAATGACTTGACCTCCGGAAGTATTGATGAGGCACGATCATCGAAAATTTAATACTAAATACAAATTAAAAAGTTAAAACTTTGTCTTACCTAATAAATGAGCCCTAAAATGTATAATGTCTCTGAGAGTAACCTCTTCGTTTTTGTACATTATTTGGAAGGCTCTGGAGGCAGCCTGTCCTCCAATGAGTGTGGCGCCGAGAGGTGCGGGTCGACCTTTGCTTTGCGGCGGCGCTGTGTTGGTGATCGACGCTTCGATGTGAACCGGCACCTTGGGTGAGACCCGGAGCCCAACTCGTACTTGGTACATGCTGAAAAATATAAGGAATTATTAAAAAATCATATATTGAAAGGTCAGGTAAGAATCGTGTTTATATTGGGTGCTAAGATACCTAAATACGTCATTGGTGCTTAGGACTACGTAATTCACATCTCAACCTCTCCTATACCCATCTATGCGGTATCCAAATTTGTCCCAAACACGAGCAACAGTGCAACACAGCTGTGATACGGTTCCGCATTCCTATAGTGTTCCTATAACATAAGACGTAGTTACATGGAGTGAGATCAAGTGTAGAGCCAGGTTTTCATCAAGTTAAGAAAACCGTAAGTCAGCCTATTCCCTCGCAAACTTTACTGGTCGCTTGGGGAACCATTTTTTCAACCTTTCAACCTTTCTCTATCCATTGGTATAAAGATTCCATTTTAGTTATTGAATGTTTTCTTGAAAATGCGTCCATAATAACTCTGTATTTAAAAGGTGACAAAATTTTACGTGAAATAGCTACAGTTCATGAGAGCAGCGAATAAGTTAATTAAGTTATGCTCCAGCACGCTCAAATACAATTTTACGCCTCACTGCAAAAGAGACATGTTTGTAGCAAGTCTGCAAACGATTGCATGAATGCTATTTGATTAGTTTAAAATGTAAAAGTTAAGTAGACATTGATATCCTAAAACTCAACACATTGGAGTTGACCTGCAAAACGTAACGATACGGACTATAAAAATACACACACACACACACACACACACACACACACACACACACACTCACACACACACACTCACACACACACACACACACACACACACACACACACACACACACACACACACACACACACACAAATAAACACACACAAATATCACCCCTATATCCCGAGAGTTAGGCAGAGGTGTATTATACACCCATAATGCCAGTATTTTAAGTTCCACGTAATAGGGGGCGAGCCTATTGCCGTCACCGGGCACATTTATAATGGGTTATGTCCAAAATGGCCGAATGAATTTAATAAAAAGTAGCAGCTATAGTTTAATCTATACTTATAATAAATCTGTAGAAGTGAAAATTCTGTACATTGAAAATATCAAAAAAATTAATGGCAGGGGGTGTTACTAGACTGACACCGAACCCAAAAATGTGATTAAAAAATTTTTTGTCTGTCTGTCTGTCTGTCTGTTCAGGCATCACGCAAAAACTACTGGTTTGATTACGATGAAACTTGGTATAATTATTATTTAATATCCTGGGCACCACACTGGGTACTTTTTATCCCGGAAAAGTATATACAGTAAAAACAAACTTAATTTTGCGGTTCGATCCTTTGACCCGAGTACTGTACCAACCGCAAATAATAAGTTTGTCGTAGGTTTTTTTAATTTTTTATATTCGGTTCGCCAAATTGACACCGCCCGCCTGGTGGTAAGTCGTGACGACGCACGTCTAGCGATTGTGGGCCACTCACAGCACATACGATAGAGAGTGGCCCTCAACTTGACGACCTACTAATGTGCCTCTTCACGCTCCGCTTAAAGAACCCAGGGTTATATGTGGGAGGAAACACGTGCACAGGCAGGGCGTTCCAGGCCACTATCGTTCGGCAGAAAAACGAACGGTTAAAACGTTCGGTTCTCGCGAACATGCTATCCACTGTGTGGGAGTGGCATTTCTGCCCGGCACGCGTTGTTCGGGATCGGAAGGAAGAGGGTGGGATCAGATTGAAGAGCTCTTCAGAACAGGTTACGTCACCCGCAGTGGAGTTCACTATTAATGGTTTTTAGAACTTTTGTCTGTTTGTCTGAATGTTTGAACACGCTAATCTCAGAAATGATTTGATTTTTTGATTTGAACTTGCGGTTTGGTTTTCAATCGCTTCATAAATAAAAAAGTTATGTAGATCTAAAGTAACACGCAGGCGGAGCTGCGGGCAACAGCTAGTTTTGAATAAAATGAATTGAAATGAAAACCGTTGCCTTGCGATGAAAGTTATGAAAGGCAATAAAATCTTACGTGCCAGCTGCTGTGGCACAGCCAATTACAGGCCTGGGCGTCTCGGACTATAAAAATACTAATGTAAAAATCATAATATCCCCTTCATCAAAGAAGTGAGCTGATGATCTTTGAATGACGAACTTTATAACTTAAAAAAGCCATCTCGATCACATTGGCTTTCGAACAGTAAAATCACCGATTTTCATGCTGTTTTCACTAATGAATAGAGTAGTTCTCGAGGAAGATTTTAGTAAATAATTTGTCACGGGCGAATCCGTGGGCGTCCGCTAGTCTAATATAAAATTCTCGTGTCACAGTGTTTTGTTTCTAAGCTCCTCCGAAACGGCTTTTTTACGGATTTTTTGGTGCATATTTGATAGGTTTGAGAATCGGTCGTAAAAATATCTTTTAAACCCGTAAGTAGCTAATAAGGGTCCCACTCTATAGCAAAACAACGGTTGCGGGGCCAGCTAGTAGAATAAATAAGTTCTCAAGTGTCTGATATAAGCTTGTTTGAACCAGTCCGAAAACAATTTGACAAACAACTTATAAACAACCATCATATAACTTCAAAATAACTTTCCCCTGTATTTATTTATTCAGATTCTTGAAAGTGAACGCCCTGAACGCAATTAGGTAACTCTCCCTAGTGGTTGTCTGCGCTTTAGGGGAGTGACGAACAGACAGATATCTAAATTGATTTAGGTCGAAAGTTCGAAACCGATGTGACAGGTGTAAATGAATTGGACGGTAAAAGATTGGAGTTTTTGGACGTAACAGAAGGCACCTCTGCAAACTTTTTAATTGACTATACACAGCGGTGAAGGTTCTTAATTTGAATGTATTTTTAATTCGGCCATAAATCTGTCATGCGAGAGGGATTTGGATATTTCTGTCGGAGAGAGACTTACAAAACTGGAGACACTATCGTAGTTAAGCACCCTACACATGGACAGATTGCCTGCAGGCTCAGATCATTCAGAGGGCTTTTTTGTTCAATTTTCAACCTTATCGATTACCGTTCGCAACAACATTAAACTTAAGTTAGTATATCGAATCGACCGATCGAACTATCTGGAGACTGCAGGCGGACTGATCGTTTGTTAAACTTAAGTTAGTATATCGAATCGACCGATCGAACTATCTGGAGACTGCAGGCGGACTGATCGTTTGTGAGTCCCTTAGATCCCTTAACACTTAGCTTATTTTGGGCAAAAAGAAAATGCCCTGTACACTTATTATTATTTTTAAAATTCATGATGCTTTGATGATTCAGAAGTAAATAACTTTTTTCGCTGAAAACCCGACTGTTTATTAAATCAAATAGATCACAAACACACAACTAGGTCAACAGCGCGTACCATGCGTAGGAGTCTGTCTCTTACAGATTAAAATATAAAATGTGTTAGTAAATTACATCTGTTTTGTTAGTCGTAAAACGTTTTTGATTATTTTTTGAGGATCAACTCAACAAAATGTAAGCCGTATTGAGTTAATTTTCGAAAGTGCTTTCTGTAAATAGGTTGGTACTCGTATTAACCGAGCGAGTGAAGAGTCTACATTTCAAGACTGCTCTATTTTACTTTAAATTTGTCCGTCTGTCTCTCTGTCTTTATGCAAGCCTAGAACACCTAGTCTAGCGGCCATAGTTTTTATCCGATCTCCACAAAACTTGCCACATGTGTTTCTTGTAAGTATTAAAACAGTTTTTTCGTTTGTGATATTCATTTGTCTCTACTGTTTAACCATATGAGCGAACACTAGTTTTAAGCGATTTAGAAGTCTCTAAATAATTGACCTAGCGAGCTAAGCGTCTACATTTCCCTGAAGAGGTAGGCAGAAGTGCATCACACACCCACACTTTGCCAGTAATTTTGTTGGTCCCTCGTAATAGGGGCAAGCCTATTGCCGTGATCAAGCACTATAGAATATTCAAAACGACTCTAATGCAAACCAAAATTCCCACAGCCAGGACAGATGGTACATACCATTAAATAGAGTATATGATGCATTCCCGAGTATCTGTGCGGTTTTGGGCTATTTACTATTTGGGGTCTCGTGAATCTCTCTAAGAAACCTTTTGCAAAAATAAATATTCTAAGGTTTCCTTCTCGTATATTTGAGAATATTTTTCATGATTGGAAAAATCTTGAAAAGTTTATTCTTAGAGAACGAACCTTTATTTTTATAATGAAAGAAAATACTATATTCAAAATTTGGATCTGGTTATTGATAGTCTATGTAATATCAGTATTCATTCAGCTTTCACTATTGTGCGTTTTTGTCTTTTCGTACCCAAGTTTACACATGCCCTCCGTTCAGGACAATTTTGGAAAAATGTAGAAATTTTGGGCAGACTAGACCACTTACTACAAAATTCTTTGTGTAAAATTTTAAATGTAAATATTAATGACCGAGCCTGGATCCAAGCGTCTCTTCTAGTTTGCTTGGGCGTTCTAGGTATTCGTAAAGTCACAGATGTCAGTCTGCCAGTATTTCTGTCGTCGGTCCATATCACCGAAGAATTAGTCAGGAAAATTTAGTCAAATACACTGATTGATTCCGAGGTTCGATGCAAGACCGATACCATAAATGCTTGGACGATGTCTTGCCCCGACACTGACCTGCCCTCACGCCTAGGCTTACAGCGACTGTGGGATTTGCCGCTCTGTAAATTGAGAATTAATACACTAATTGACACTTGTGTCAATATTTCAGAACGTGCACGCCTACTAGCTGTTGGAGAATGGGAGTTAGGGTTATGGATCGGTACAATGTTGGACGACACAACCTTCCGCATTGCCACTTGCCTTCGGCTGGGTACAACCTTGTGCATCCCCGCATCATTGCACCTGTGGAGTAGCCGTCGATAATCTGGGACACCATGGTCTTTCTTGTAGTAGAAGCGCAGGTCGTATACCTCGGCACGCTATTCTAAACGACATAATTCGTAGGGCTCTTTCCACCGCAGGTCTTCCGGCCGTACGTGAACCAAATGGTTTAGCACGAAGCGATGGAAAGAGACCGGACGGTATGTCGTTGCTACCGTGGAAGATGGGAAGGCCTTTGGTGTGGGACGCTACATGCGTTGACACCTTAGCACCTTCACACCTTCCAAGCACATCCGGATGTGCCGGCACTGCTGCTGCATCGGCTGAAGACCTCAAACGGCGTAAATATGCTAACCTAGCAGGTGATTACATATTTGAGCCGTTTGGGGTTGAGACACTGGGGTCATGGGGTCCGAGTGCTCGCCGCCTTTCTAGAGACATTGCTAAACGCCTAATCGATGCTTCTGAGGAGCTAAAGGCTGGCTATTTTCTGGCCCAAAGAATAAGTATCGCCATCCAACGTGGCAACACAGCCAGCATTCTGGGAACCTTCCCAGTCGGCAATGACGCGGAGGATTTTTTAAACGATATTTTGTAATGTAAATATTTTTAGTATATAATTATGTATATTTTGTACATTGTAATTCTTATTTTAAATAAATTCTCTCAAAAGAAAATACTTAATAACATCCTGGAATTTTTAAATGGAAATTCCATCAGCTTTGCCAAAACTTATTAGAGCCAAATATTCTCAACAAACAAAAGATAGGACTTTCTGTTCTCAGTTAAATTGCAAATGTTTTGAAACCATGATCACTCCTAGTTCTCCGAAGGGGTAGGTAGAGTCATACCTTCTGTACACAATTTTGCCAATTCTATTGTTGTTAAAAAATGATAATTATTATTAACAATCAGTCCGCCTGCAGTTTCAGATCGTTTGATTGGTCGATAAGGTTGAAGTTGGTTCCGAACGTTAGTCGATAAGGTCAAACAAAAAAAGCCGTCTGAACAATCTGGGCCTGCAGGTCGGCAGATCTGTCCATGTGTGGGCTGCTTTAGTAGCATTTCCGTCAACATCTTCCAGCTTTTTTATAGGGTTAGCAAATGTGATGCAGAAAATTGGGGACCTCTAGCGATTGAGGGCCACTCTTAGTACATTTGTATTAAGTAATTTGAAAGTTTAAGTTTACCACCCTGCTTTCAGTGGCCTAAAAATATTTATAAATAACACATTATACCTAGGACCTCTAGACATGGGACTCTAAATGTACATGTAGATGTAGAACACTTCAATCAATTTCGTCGGTACAGGATGGGGAGGATCATATTTCCGTCCGGCCTGACGCGTCCTACCGGCGACTTACCGGGTAGTTTAGCCGGTCTAATATCCCGTCGCGACGATACATAATATCATTCAGGATTTTCCAATAGGTACTTTCTACAACATGTTATGAGATTTTACGTGAGCCATCAATATCTCCGGGGCTCACATCCTCAGCTGCACGCAGTGCACCTGCAGACATACGGACAAGACTCTGGCAAATATACCTACCTAAAGTGCCCGGAAACAATTATGTAGTTCGTCTGCCTCTCTGGCGCAGTGGTATACGACACCGTCCTTGAGATCCCAGGTTCGACTCCGGGTCGAATCAAATATTTGTGTGCTCCTCAAATGTTTGTTTTGGAGTTTAACCCAAATTGGACCGCCCTTAACCAAAAAATATTTACCTATAGTTTCTTATTTGGTTGAGTGCAGTCGGGTTGATATTATTTCAATCGTAGGAATACGAAACTAAAGATCTATACCATGCGGGCGAAGCCGTGAGCATCACCTATTCCAACAATAATTCCAAACAGCTAATATAAATAAAAAGTAATATCAGTACAATCTCGGCTCTCGTTAATTTCGAAATTCCAAGAATAATTATAAAAAAGCCAAGTATACAATTTCGATAACTAATTAAGAGTTATTATGAGTCAGTCGGTACCCTCGCTCGTTTAATTGAAGGGGTTTGAACGATGGCTGTGCAATCCACTCCGTCAATCATAATTCGCAAGCTACCGTGGGGTGGGGTAGGCATATTTCCAAAGTGTTTTTAATTTTTTTCCTCAAAATTGATTGCTGAATTTAACGATTTATAACAGTCAGATTCAGAAATTTCAATGTCAGTTATTTTTTTTACAATTTACAGCAAAAAATATTTTCTGTCTAGGAATAACTCGTTAAACTAATTCAACTTTTTTAAAGCTTGCTTTTGAAGGTTTGGAGTTTCAACACTCGAAAAGCTCTTGAATTCCGAGTCTCTTCTCCCTTTTTCTGAACCAAAACAATCGAAAAGGGGATTTATTAAACAGACAAAGGGCGTCAAATGCTGGCCGTGCAACTGTAATGGTGCTCGTACCCGCTTCTTGTAAGTTCACGAGTATTATTTCAAAGGTATCCTCAATCCTCTAACATGCCCTTTTGATTCATGTTCATTTATTAAATTGTGAATGTTTCCACGTTCCCAATTCTCACGGAACCACATTACTGGCATAAAGTATCAGTAAACTATGTGTCATTTCAGGAAGTGGTCTATCTTGGAGCTAATTTTCATGCAAAATTTTTAACATTCACTTACACGTTATTGAATAATGGACATCCTGACCGAATCATCATACACTGAGCCCCTTCCCAACCTAGTTGGGGTCGGCTATCCAGTCTAACTGTGATGCGGCTAAACTTCAATATTTTACGTAGAGCGACTGCCATTTGACCTCCACAACCTATGAGCCATATCGAAGCTCAGAAGTTCGATTAGTCGGATTTTGTTTTAGAGCAGTCATCCTTACCAAATACCAATTAAAAATATTCGATAGAAACAGGCGTTACTTGGCGAAAATCCATGACAAAACAATGGTAAGTAAAATGTTTTTAAGAAAAAACCTTTTAAATTTATATAATAGCATTAATTTTTCGCAGAATTAAAAGGACAACAAAACGTCGACAATTGTTTCGCCTCTAAACGAGGCATTATCAGCTGTTCTCTCTGAGACAGTCTTGATAATGCCTCGTTTAGAGGCGAAACAATTGTCGACGTTTTGTTGTCCTTTTAATTCTGCGAAAAATTAATGCTATTATATAAATTTAAAAGGTTTTTTCTTAAAAACATTTTACTTACCATTGTTTTACCAATTAAAAAACCGAAAGGACCTAACTGACGATACGTTCATCTATTGAAATGGTGTGGACTTCTTCCAAAGATGATACACAGATCTTTCTCGTCGTCGATCGTCCTAATGGACGTGGTCCGCGGCCTACCGTTCATGAACGGAATATGCTGGTGGGAGCCTTTAGCCACAGTGTTTGGTTTTAGAGGTTATGTTTCACTGGTGTGTATCTGCTCTGCTGTCCATCTGGATGGACAACAACGAGGATTTTTTTTTGAAAGCCGATGTCATTGAGCTGGTTCTGGACCATGAATTAATTGTGAAGACCATCAGCTCACTTCCCAGGTGATAAAGGGTTTTCACTAAAATCTATAGATTTGGTAGATCTGAAATTGGAAAAACTTACTTTGATAGTATTGGCACGAAATGGTAACTTGAATTTAGCTAAAGCTTTTTGTATAGCGGGTTTTGAATGTTAACTTAATTTTTTGTCATACATTTCAATAAAATAAAGTTTTGGACAACTAATTACAAGTTGACATTCAGTCATTTCACCTTGTTACAACGTTATTAAAACAAAAGCAACTGAAACCTTCAAAATCTTGCTCGCCTTTTGTAAAAAGAGTACATTGTATCGTATGAATTAGTTCACGCTTTTGCTTGCTCGTTATGCACTTGAAGTTTTATAACACGAGGTAATAGAACACTTGCAATTTAAGTCTATTGTCTTTTAAAAGATCAGTAGTGCATGCACTCCTGTACGCACTTAAAGTCTTTTTATCCTTGTAAAATTAACCCTTGCAGCGTCTTCTAAATGTTCTTAGTCTAGTAGTTGACTAAGTCAAATTGTCTTCTTTTTATTGGATGACTAAACGATAACCCACTTAAAAAACTGTGACGATAGACACACAGGCCATTACAGCTGCAGTTCCAACTGCAGCTGTAATGGCCTTTTTATTATATACGATCAAGTTTTTATCCATAAAAACTTGATCGTATATAATATTCGAATAAAACAATGCAGTATTTTTACTTGCCCATTATATTTATCCAAAAAATGTTATACTAATTAGATCAGTGACACATTCATTTCAAAGTTGATAATTGACTGAGGGAGCGAAGCGACCGAAGGCTTCGTTTCAACTTGCAGACTGGGGAGAACTTCTTTCGTCTGGACCCATCTACGGGTTCTGTCAGATCATGTTTGAGGCCGTATTTATCAACCAATTTGCATGAAACTTTACATACACACACACCTTGCTTACAATGAATAACATTTTAATGATATTTTTTTGGATTGGATGACAAATGAAAGAGTTATAAAGAAAATTGAAGAAGAAATTTTCTAAACAAAGCCGCTCCCGAAGTCTACGGTTCACAGAACCACTACTAGTAGGTAAAGGCAGTTAAGGTTCTATAGCACAATAATAACGATTCGTTTGTGGACAAAGTCAGAAGGAAGTAGTTACTTACCTATTTCTAAACCTAGGCTCTATTATGGTTAATCAAAATCTCATCAAAATCGTATTAAATTACTAAGTACTTCAGCCCTTTTCTAATGACAGTGGAAACAGGCAACTATAATCCCCACAGTGAAATGGTTTTCGCATGTTCGTGCAGGATATATTTCAGGTTGACCCAATGTTTAATATTTCAGCAGTCTCTCGCGAACTGTAGGAGCCGACCTGGATCTCTAGGCGATTAGATATTTAAAAGTTTTAGGCGTTACTTCTTTCGTCCTTGGGTTCTAAAGGCAAGGCAACTTCAACATTTGTGTTTCCAAAAGCCGGTTTGCCGAATAGTTTCGGGTTTTTTATAATATTGGTGTACATTTTTCGAGTAATATTTTATCGATTTTCTTTAAATGTAGCGTTTCTTAAATGAAAGACGTTTTTATTTTCTGTTACTGTGGGAATTCGCATGTTCTCCGTTTGACTATACAATGGAATACAACTATCAGGTGTTATCAATAGGTATATCGTCAAAAATGCGAGCTCACCCTCTCTGATAGAGGTCGACATTGTAGAACTTGTACAGTTCTACGGAGAACTCGAAGGTGGCCTGCAGGTCGGTCATGGTGCGTGAGAGGATGGGTGGGCACGGGCACGCGGCGCGCCATGCCGCGGCCGCTAGCGCCCCTTACCGCCATACCGCATGTCCGCACACCGCACTCCCCCCCTCCTGGTACACTAGCAACCCCACACTGATCGCACTAGCTACCTCGCGACCTCAGCTCGCTCGGGCGCGGTCTCACTCGCGTACACTCCCGCAGTACAACACGCAGCCGCCGTCACCGACGTGTGCCTCACTATGCGAGTACCAGGAATTCATTTTTTAAATAGCGGCCAGCGCGCATGCGCTTTTCCTCGACTTGTCGAGTAGGGATGGGATTTCAAAGATAGTTGTACATTTTACATCGCGGACAAGAGATAGATTTCCTTTTCCAACTAATTAAGTCTTTCATATTTTATTTTACGGCCTGATCGCATGAGTTTTATCACTAGTGACCACACCTTGTTACCACATTCGGTTTGTTATAACAAGCAGTGGGCGTAATGAATTCCTTCTTTCTCTACCTTTTCGAGGATAGAGTCGTGATTTTCTGTTTTTTGTTGTATTCTTTCGAAACGGGTTGAAATTACCAGCGGTTATCAGAATTGTATGTACATGGGGCACACTAAAAGTTTTGCACTTCTAGCTAATCGGAACTATTTGAATTTCGAATGTTATATTTTTTAAACGTTGCAACCTTCTTAGTAATAAAAAAAAACAATTGACGGGAAATCATTTGTCAATTGTTTTTTATCATACATCAAAGTTCTACGTATGCAACGAAAATGGAAGCACCTCGTTTGAGCACCGTGAGGCGATGGTTTGCTGAATTTGAGAGAGGTCGAGTTTCTTTACATGACGAATTTCGTGAAGCCTTCAACTGCCGTCAACGAAAATAATGTGGCTACTGTTAAGCGCTTAATTGAAGAAAACCCGCGGATTACCTATGAGACAATTCGAGGACTATTGGGGATTGGTATGAGTCAAATCTAGAAAATTTTACACGAAGAATTGAAAGTTCGGAAACTTTGTTGTTGTTATATCCCTCATGAACTGACAGCGGAGCAGAAGCGGGCTCTCGTGGAATGGTGCTCACAGATGCTACTGAAGTACGACCATGGACATTCTAATGCTGTTTATGACATTGTCACAGGAGACGAAACATGGATATATTGTTTTGAACCCGAAAAAAACAGCAATCTTGTAAATGGGTGTTTGAAAATGAGAACAAGTCAACAAAAGTGAGGTAGGCAAGAAACGTTGGTAAAAAAATGATCGCGTTTTGTTCTTAGCTATATTTGGGTCCCATCTGTACAATTCCACTTGAAGATCAAAAGAGTGTTAATGCCGAGTGTTATTTACCATTTGTCTACCCAGGGTGTTAGAAAAAGTTCGCGAAAGACGACCCAAAATCCGCGTTCTCCTACATCATGACAACGCTTCTTTACACACGGCCAACAAAACAAAGTCATTTTTATCTTCCGAAAAAGTACAACTCTTCACCCATCCTGCGCATGCCTGATCTGTGATTTCTATATTTTCCCCAAAATCAAAGATTTGATGAGAGGTTTCACTTTTACCAACTCTGAAGAGGCAGTGATAGCGTTCAATCAGCACGTAGAAAACATGCATTCAGATCTGTGGTCCTTCTGTTTTAAGAAATGGTTCAATCGCATGAAAAAATGTTTAAAATGTAAAGGAGAGTATTTTGAAAAGCAATAAACATAATATTTTGGTTTTAACATGTTGTTTTTTTAAGTTACGCAAAACTTATAGTGTGACCTACGTATATCGTGAATTACAGGCAATGATTTTATATACAATGGATTTCGGATCATCGCTCAAAAGTGTCCGAACTAAAAGAGCAACAAAACGCTAAAAGAGAAACAATCGCGCGCCAGTCTTGATTTTGACAACTGAACGACAACACGTTGCACAATGCCGTACTGTATTGTAAAAACGTGTAAAAACTACGGAAAAAAAGCAAATTGAAGACGGTGTATCATATTTTCAGTAAATAAGCTTTTGTTTTATCATTTGCAATTTATTATTTCACTTAAAATACAGTATTTCGTCGATAATAAATTAAAAGACAAAAGTAAATATTGCAATCCAGTCCAATACCGAAGTATCTATCTGTCTCTTTCGAATTCATCCTAAGCTCAGTAAAAAGAAAGAGACCATTTCATTTTCACTGAATAATGTACTAACAAAATGACCATTCAGATTTATTCGGATTACCGATAGCGATGAAACTATTTGGAACAAAGATTATAGTGGAGACGCCTTGGCTCTTTATGATTTTTTTTTCGTTATATGAACCAACATCTATTTCAGTTTTCCTCGGGATCCAGTACACTGTGCACAATGAAAAATATTATTGCCCTAGCACGGCGAGAAGAATATTTTGATCCAAAAAATAACAATCTTGTTTATCCGGCTCATTTTATGGACATAACAAAAAGAGGTCCGATCTTTATGAAACTTGTACAAGAATCCCTTGATTGAATACAATTTTTTCTTTTGATTGGGATGGAGGAGATAAGCCCAAAAATGTTTTTAATTTTCACATGGTATCATTGTTTTGTCATAAATATAATTACATAATAACACATGTCATTTTATTTCGTGTAAGTACTGTTATTTTTTTTTTATTTGGATTCTCGGTAATGTATTCCCACGGGAATCGGGGCCGAGATAACTATATCTCGCGGGCGGAGTCACGGTGATCAGCTAGTAGCCAATAATTTCGTATCCCAAAAATTAACCATAAGATAAAAATAAATTAATGACGCGCAGTTTTAGCAACTAATTCAGTCACTTGAAACACGGCTATCTTGTAGTAGACGTAGCGACATAGCGTTATGAAAATAGTAATGAAAGCGGAAGAACTTTGACACCCACAAGAAGTTTGGCATTTATAATATTATAATTAGTTAAATTCATTAATTCCCTTTTTGTTATTCATACACTATAGTTACTTATTATGAAACTGACTCGAAAAAAAAAAACCTTTGTCAGTCGTTAATTAGTTTTTCAGCTTATTTCGTCTAAAATAAACAAGTAATTACAATTTATAAGATTATGGAATTTATTATAGTCTTACATTAATTATTACGCGTACGTAGATACATATCATGGAATCCTTAAAAGACTAACAAAATAAACCTACTCCATTGTTTCTATGTTCACGTAATTTTAAGTATAAGCTGCATAAGGTGAATTAGTCAGGCGGACAGATAGAAGCTACGTAATGCGATAAATTAGTGGAAACAAAAGTGAACACTATTCCGTTGAATCAAGGTTTAAATTTTAATATGAAATTAGTTTATATCTATGTATGCCTATGTATAATGTATAGGTCGACTCGGGACATTATTTTCTTGCGATTTGTTCTAGATCCTATGTCCATTGATTACAGGTTAAGATTAGCTTAGATCTAAAAAAATAAAATCGTGCTGAACGAGAGATTGATTAGTGGGTTAAGTCTAAACATAACGGTTCTCTTGAATAAGCAGGTTATCCTTAACAAGATACAGTAGAATATTGTCCCTTCAATTAAATAACATATTTTCGTCGATGGCGGTCTCAGTAAAGGCACAACACTAGTGGTGTGTCTGACATCAGACGTGTACCTATAGAGACGCACCACCGCCCGCCGCGCCGCCGCCGCCGCCGCACCGTCGCGCTGCCCGGCACCAGTGCGCGGCGCGACCGGGTTGCTCGTATCTAGCCCACCTAGACAGGTGCGCCAAGTCCAACGCCCGAGTTTAGCTGTAGCCGCACTCGCTGTTGTAAAGACATGTTGCGGCGCGAATACACTCTCCCGCGGGACACTCGCTAGTCGCTACTCTAAAGGTCAGGGCAGTCGAGGGGAGGCGAGTAGGCGAGTACCGGCACCCGCGACGTCGCCGACTATAACCTTACTCCCTTTTTCATACCTGCCGATCAGTCTTTAATACAAATGACGCCATTTTATAATACTTGTCTGTAGGGGCGCGTACTGGGGTGACCTTTATTTCATCGAGATTTGGTATATTACTACTTCGGCTGATCCGATGTTATTACAGAAAGATTGTAGTACCTTTACGACAGGGAGCGATAAATTAATTTCGGATTTGCACACGTGTAGAGTTATTTTTAGAAAATGTTAAGGTAACTTGTGGTATAAAACGTTGTGAATGGGAACTTCTTTTAATCAGAGGATCAAAAGGGTTGTTGTTTCATGCTATTTAAATTTGTTATCTGCTCCGACATGAGTTACGAAGTTGTTAATTATTCAGAGGTATATTAATTTGTTAAAACATACGGTATTCCTGGAATAACTGTCGGTCTTAAATAGAAATCTATTAATAAGAATAGGTCACCTAGAAACTGAGTATAGGGCCGGACTAGTTTACATGAATTCCTACTACTATTAAAGAAAAAGAAAGTAAAAGAATCTTTGGTTGTGTTATTGCTATGTCACAACGCAACCCACCTAAACACGAAAACCTGGAAAGAGACATTGGATTGAATAATGTTATCCCTGGATAAAGTTAATAAGAAACAAATCGCCACATTGATTCCACGTAATGAAAGTTAAATACGAGTAGTTACATTTGTTCATGTAGGACACAAATTATACACTTATGAACATCGAGTAAAAATACTGGCAAATTGTGGATGTGTAATGCACCTCTGCCTACCCTTTCGGGGATATAGGCGTGATATGTGTGTGTGTCTGTCTGTCTCTGTGTGTGTGTGTTTGTGGGTGTGAACGTCGAGTCTACATTTAATACCAAATTCGCAAGGCAATACCGCAGCGCAGGGCCGAGATTCGGTTGATTTGTGGGTATAGTAGAGCTTGTGAGAAAAGAATCTGCCTATAAAAACTCACGAGCACTCTTTTCAACTGACTTCCAAAAAAGGAGGAGGTTCTCAGTTCGACTGTATGTTTTTTGTGACTGTGTGTGCTGCAACTAATACACTACGCGTGAGAAATACTTCGAAACTCATGCTGCTAGTCGGTGTTTGCCAGCGCTTCGACCTGCCATCACTCGCAGAAGAGGTAGGGACTGGACCTCTTCACCTTTTCTTGTAGGTATTAAATACATACTATGATAATGTATAATATTATCAAGATATGCGTTGACAAAAGCTATTAATTGTGGCTTAGCTAGGGAATAAAGGTCATAGTTCAAGTCTGCCATGGTCGATAATCAGGAACCTTCTATAAAGAGTATTTGTGAGCCGATGGCAGGATATAGTACCGCCTCGAACCGGATATTTCCGGATAAATCCGTCGCCGTCGTCTTTCAATAACTTTGATTGCAAGTCTGTTTGGAAACTTTGAGAATACACAGTTAGGGAGGACAGGTATGCCGTTTTGAGTTTGTGTTATTTTATAATGATTTTTTTGTACGTGTTCGGACGGACAGACTACGGAACCCTAGAAAATGTTGGTTTGCAGATTTTCACTAAGTAGCTTTTGATACCTACCTACCTAGGTACTTTTAGTATGCTGAAAGTTATTTTTTTGCAATTAAATTTACTTTAAAATTCACATGCGAAATCAGGTGATACCACCGTAATTTGAATTTGGAATGGGCACTGAGTAAAATTGTACTCGAACGTAAGCATTCTCAAGATTAAAGTAGGTTTAAGCCTGCTCGGGAGGCAGAGGTTGTATTGTGTGTAGCATCGGTCCTGACTTCTGGCTTTTGATAGAATGTTAGACGGGCACGTCGGACTGCCCTAAAATCAATTGACATATTCAACCAGTGATATTGCAGAAAATGACGGTCAAATGACCGACTTTAAAAAAAAAAAAACCTGCGATTTCATTGGTCATTAACTGAAGTCGACGCTGGCTGTGTTAGTCCTGTTGGTAGGTACTGTCTAAACAGCGGTAAAGAAAACTGAAAAATGTGAGTTACACAATAAGTCTTAGTTTTCCCGTTACTCCAGTTTATAACATAAAAATCGACGTCACTATACTATACACCACATACCTACTCATATGAAAGAAATGCCCAGCTTTTTCTTTCAGGAAGTAGGTATATATAATAATATGATTGTTATAATTTATATCTCGCATCACATAATGTTTGATTTACACCATCGTGAGCGAACTGTGGCGATAACTTGTCACGCCCTTTCCTCTAACGGTCTGAACAACTGAATGACTCAAGGGATCTGGAAATATTGTTGTTTTTTCACCAACACAATCTACTCTTCATACACTTATTCTCACGGTCTCCCAGTCCTTCTTACCTGTGTAATTCTTTCTAATAAAATAATTGCAAATGTACCCTTATTAGAAAGGTTTTACTGAGTACCTACATACTAGAGTTACCGCGAAAATACCTTTATATGCCACGTTTCAGCTAGGTTGCATCGCCTGTGGCCGTGGTCACAGGCTGTTTGCTTCTGTGATGGTCATGTTCTTCTTTTTTTAAAAACGTGGCTCCATCGATGTTCATCGATGATTTCGCCAATGTCAAGGTAATGCTTGATTAGTTGATAGTCCTGCATAGGAGAACTAGTTATTCCTAACTAGCTCCAGGTGCAGGACAAGAAACGCTGTTTGGTATGTCTGGGAACCCGATTTTTGCGGAGCGCCAGAGGTTACTTAAAAAGCCACGTGCTCAGCAAAAATCGAACTCCCCTTAAGTGATGGTCGTCCTTCGTCTTCGAGTTCATGATGAAACCATATCTACCCTAACATTCTCGATATTTTCTTTGCTCTATAAACTGTCAAATACCACATTTACAGTGACCTTATTCTTGAAGCAATTCAATACCTACCTACATTATTATTCAAGTGTTTACCTTCTCTGTGAATATAAGCAAAGTTTCATGTTTAAGATTACTGGATTCTAAAAATCAGTCTAACCCATTGCAAAAAACTATTCTATCAAGCGTGGAAAATATTTCCGCCATTTTTCGCGCCGATGGGGGCTGACCTTGGAGGACTAGAGTGCTCATGTATGACAGGGAAATAGATATAGCCACAGGGGCCGGTAGTCAAATGGTAAGGAACGTATCAACATCAACACAACTTATGATAATCAGAAGATTGGTAATCAGGTATTCAGACCAATCAGACCCAAAAACAATAAACATGTCGTAATCATTTTAGGAAGAGAAACTTTAGTAATTCAATACTTTTCTGTCGTAACTTCGTTGGTACCTACCTTAAATATTAAAGAAGGTTCTAATTGCTTCAAGTTGGACGGACCACGGACCTTTTTCCCAACGAAAACCTTCTACCTAATCTTGTAATTGTTTAGAAAGTTTTTCATTTCGCCAGTCTTCGTCACCAGTTCGTCAGTTATAGGGACTACAACCTAGGGCGCAACCTATTGTTGTTTACGGGCACATGGAAACTCTTTGTGTTTGAAGGAGGAAGGTTTCCTGTACAAGGACATTACACATATCACGCTAGAGTACCTAACCTAAATGTGACATTCCACATTACTCAACGAAATCAAAACTGAGTCACTCTCTAAAGGCACAGAATCGGGAATAGTCTAACAAAGGGTGCATCACGTATCGCTAATTATTTAAAGTTTATGAATCACGTTTCAAAAACTTAACCGAAAGTTGCTTAAAAAGCGTTTATCCTGCCACGAAGGCATAAAACATGTTGTTTTAATCCCGGGAGTAATTTTAGTTTCCACGCGACATACTGTACAATCAAACAATAAGAGCAAAATTGGAAAAAGTATTTCACATTTAATTAGGTAGGTAGTACCTACCTTGATTTTTTAACGACTTCATCAATTATAAACAGCTAATTTAAGCATAGTAGATTCGTAAAATTAACATCAATCGCCTCGTGCACGAATAAATTCCCAGTTATATAGCTGCAAGACTTCAGGATCGATCGATCCAATGTGACGTCACCAGCCAGCAAAGCGCTGAAAACAATGAGCTAGCGTGACGACGGCAGCAGCGCTTCGAGGTTGAGATATATTTAAAACTACTAACAATAAACAACAGAAGCAGAGAATAGATAAAAATACAAACTTTTTTTATCACAATACTACAGAAGTTGTAGTATTTTATTTACGACTAGCGTCGCCCTTTTTCGCCCGCGTGATATAGTTTTATGGTTCTCGATTACCGCGGGAACACATTACCGGGATAAAAAGTAACCTATATTACACCTTATTACATCAGCTATCTGCTAGTCCGTTACAGAGATTAGTGTCAACAAACAGACAAACAGACAGACAGACAGACAAAAAAATTAAAAGTTGCATTTATTATGTCAGTATCGTGTATACTATGGTATATGCATTGAGTAAAAAAGCTGGTAATTTGAAATTACACACAGATGCTTCAATTTTATTTATCTATATGTAGTATATAATGTATGTCTGTATAGAAGTAGTACCTAGTTAGTACGAGGTACGTTCATAAACATGAAGGTACGCTCAAAAGGTCAAACGGCTGTAAATGTATTTGCGGTTTCCATCAAAATACACACATTTACGACGCGCCAGGGCATCACATAACCATAATGCGTAACCTATTAGTTATGTACCTTTTTGAATGGTTCTTAGTGAACTTTTTGTTCAAATACTTCAAAATATAAACCGCAATAACTATAACCTTGGGCTGGACTTGAACCAACCATGTCTTGACATGTCTTGGTCAGTTGGTAGGACATTTCTCCTGGAAAGGAAAGGGAACAGTCACTGGTTCAAGTCCAGCCCAAGAAGATTGTTTTTGTATAGTCCGAGACGCTCAGGACTTTAATTGACTGTGCCATAGTGCAAGTAAAATTTCGTTGCCTTTCAACAACTATTTCTTCGCAAGGCAACGGTTTCAATATTTTTTCAAAATTACAATCTTGCTGCTACTTTTTATTAAATTCATTCAGCCATTTTGGATTATATGTGTGCCCGGTGACGGCAATAGGCTTGCCCCCTATTACGTGGGTATGTAATGCTCCTCTGCCTACCCCATCAGGGATAAAGGCGTGATATGTGTATATGTTTGTATGTACACCCGTGACGAGTCAGGGTAATTAACTAGTATAACTTTAAGGTATTGTAAAACAGCTATACAAGATATAGTAGTGTGAAATATTAGGTACAACACAAATATATACTGCAAGCACAGAGCAATATGCTGAGTGGTGAGTGAGTACTTATGGTATTGTGCACAGGGTACGCTCGCGAGCTTTTTGTCCCTTTGTGTTACACGTGTAGTACCTTACCGTCGTACTTACTGACTAGTTCGGGCGTACGCGTACCTACACATGTGTCATTAGGTCACGTTAATGGAACTAATAGTGTTATAAAGCAAGTACTTATTTTCCAACTATATGTGTTTATAGTTTACTGGCGGACAAAGTATATATGTTACGGCTAATACCCGAAGTGCGGCTGCACCTAGTTTTAGCCGGTTAGGTTAGTTTAGTATAGCACCTAGTTCTAACCGGCTATAACTAGGTGCAGTCGCACTTCGGGTATTAGCCGTAACATATACACAAAAACCTTCCTCGAGAACCACTCTATCTATTGGTGAAAACCGCATCAAAATCCGATGCGTAGTTTTAAAGATCCACGCATACATACAGAACGGGAGACTTTGTTTTATAATATGTAGTGATACTTTCGTACTTACTGACTAGTTGACGCGTACCTTTGGCGTACCTACACATTGTCATGTGTCATTAGGTAACTCTAATGGAACTAATAGTGTTGTAAAGTAAGTACCTATTATCCAACTATATGTGTTTATGTCGACAATTTTAGTTGGTTCTGGTACAGATACCAAGCCCGTCCTCGTGTTGGCGCTGTGATATATTATGATACTCGCATTTAAAAGAATAAACTGCTGCAATATATTCCCGGAATAAAAAGTAGCATATAGCAGGTACCTACTCAGCGATAATGTAGAGCTACAGTGAAAGAAATCTCAAAATCGTTTCAGTAACGGAGATTATTTAATTTTTTTTTTAAACATCTAGTCCAAATTAAGCTAATATAAGCTTGTGCTATGGGATCTAGACGACTAATAAACATACTTATATCTTTCTAAATACACACATTTAATAAATAAAAAACCACTCATACTCCGAAACAAACATTTTGTGGATCACACAAATATTTGATTTCGCCCGGGATCGAACCTGGGACCTCAAGGTCGGCAGTCGCATACACATACCACTGTGATCGGCCCCTGCTAGGAAGTACAGTGAAACCACATAAAACAATTAACGTACTTTTATTGCAGGAACCTAGGTTTATATAATTTAAGTAGCTAAGACGGCTAAGCTGTGTCGGTAGAATAGGATCACAATACTGTTTACGGAAGTGCCCGGTGCACTTAACTGGGGGTCCACAGGCGACGGGCGGTCGGCCGGCAGGATCCGCTGGTGTCCTCCAATCAATGTCGGTAGCTGACGAGTTGCTCCGGGTCGAAGGCCACAGGAGCGACGACGCAGCGTCTGGTTGCTCAGCGATCGTACTGTTCTCAATTATGGCTTTTCTAAGCCCCAAGGTAGTCGGATTTCGGGAACGGAAAACTAACTGCACAAGTTGCACACACTGTTCTACTAATTATCTTGTTCAATACTTCGTTAAATATTATAATTCAATACTTCGTTAACGGTGGTTACGGCAGTCGTGCGTTGATGAGATTTCTAATATGCCAATTTGTCTCCGCTCGGTTTGCACGGGTTTATATGACCTCGGCTGCGGCATTGGAGTCGAGCCGAATCCCTTCCAGGTGGTCTAGTGACGAGACAAACTACTCATCGATGACCGCGCGCGCGCTGCCATTGGTCAAATGGCTAATCCTTATCTATTCAATCTCGACCGATTCACAGAACAATGAGCGAAGGAATTTACTCATTGTTTGAACCAGTCCGCCAATGTTCTAGTAGATTCCATATAGTGTTGTTACCAAACGCAATACGTTTGGTGTCGATGTTCACACATCGTAACAGTACCCGAAGATCCTGGGAGAAGGATTTTAACTGGGGAAACCAGTAAAATCCGCCTATAAACTGCGATACATTCCTGAAACCACTGACGCAAGTTCCAATTCATACAACCTTCCATACTCCATGCACGCAATCTTACATACTACCTAACACTCAACGTCTTCCTCCCGCGGAGGCAGGAAGACGAGTCTTACATACCCTGTCCGGCCCTATCTATCACGATGGGACGTACAACCTGCGCGTTGAGATGTTAAATTAGGCCCCAGCCTACTTCCTGGCCCTCGATCACATGAGTGACCGTCTCAGGGAACTGTTTGATGTCTGCCTCTCATCTGGAAGGTTCCCTCTGTGCTGGAAAAGTGGAAAACTCGTGCTCCTGCCAAAGCCTGGACGGCCTGCCGAATCGGTTGCGGCCTACAGGCCCATCGTGTTGCTGGACGAGACGGGTAAACTTTTTGAGAGAATTCTCTCTGCCCGCATCGTCCGGCACATGTCTACGGTTGGCCCCGTACGGATTCCAAGCTGGGCGATCGACAATTGACGCCATATTGCGCCTGAAGGCCGTGGCAACGGAAACGGTAGGTCGCGGTGGCATGCTGTTGGCGGTGTCTCTTGACATCGCCAACGCATTCAATAGTCTGCCATTTAACTGTATTAACGAGGCACTCCGTTTCCATGGGGTGCCGGGTTACTTGAGGCGGCTTGTGGCGGACTATCTGCAGGAGCGACGGGTCCTGTACGAGGACTGCGATGGACGTCTGTTGCAGCAACCCATGTCCTCGGGCCGCTCTTGTGGAACATCGGTTATGATTGGGTTCTCCGCGGAGTCTTCCCCCAGGGATTGACGGTTATATGCTACGCGGATGATACGCTGGTGGCAGCCCCTGGTGGTAGCTTTGAGGAGGCGGCACGACTGGCCACTGTGGGCGTTTCTCAGGTGGTTGGTAGGATCGAGGCGTTGGGCTTGAGGGTGGCCTTGCAGAAGACGGAAGCCCTGGTCTTCCATGGCCCTTATCGCCGCCCTCCGCCAAACGCTTCGATGAGGTCCGTTCGGTTCTCGTACCGGTGAAGGATACACTGAAGTACCTGGGTCTAGTGTTGGACTCCAAGTGGCACTTCGACGAGCACTTTCGCTTGCTGGAGCCAAGACTAATCGGCACTGCGTCTGCATTGGGTCGATTATTGCCTAACCTAGGGGGACCTAGTGTCGGTTGTCGTCGGTTATACACGGGGGTGGTCCGATCAATGGCGCTGTATGGTGCCCCGGTGTGGGCGGGATTCCTGACCGTCCGCAACAAGCCATTTTTATGGCGGGCGCAGCACGTCCTGACGGTCAGGGTAATACGTGGTTACCGCACTGTGTCTACAGAAGCGGCAAGCGCGTTGGCCGGAACTCCCCCTTGGGACTTAGAGGCGGTAGTGCTCGCCGAGGTCTACCGACTGACGGCCGAGTACCGGGCAGGTGCTGGCGGTCAACGGCCACCACCCGAAGAGGTACGTGGGTGGCGGGAAGCCGCACACGGAGTCATTATGGCTCATTGGTCGTCCCGGCTGGAAGAACCACGTGCAGGTCATCGCACTATCGCGGCTCTCCAGCCGGTCATAGTCGATTGGGCGGGTAGGCAGCACGGGACCCTCACCTTCCGACTGACACAGGTGCTTTCAGGGCATGGTTGCTTCGGAAAGTACCTGTTCTCCGTAGCTAGGAGGGAATCGACTCCCGCCACACATCACATCACTGCGATTGCGGTGCAGATTCTGCGCAGCACACTCTCGAGGTCTGTCCGGCCTGGGTCGTGCAGCGCCGTGAACTCACCGCAACACTCGGAGTCGAGTCTACCAGCCATCCTGCGTTCCATGGCTGATAGCGACGGTTGTTATACCGCGGTCGCCACCTTCTGCGAAGACGTGGTCTCGCAAAAGGAAGCGGCGGAGCGGATTAGAGAGGAGAATCCCCTAGCTGACCCAAACCGCCGCCGGCGAACCGGGCGAAGGAGGCGCGCTTTTGCGCGTCTTATTCCGCCCTGAATTTGGCCGCGGGTGGATGGGACGGGAAGATCCCTCCACCTGCATTAGTACCTCCTGCGAGGAGTGATGCCCAAGTGCGGGGCATCACTAAGTCTGAAGACGGGGCCCGCATCTCACCTGCGGGCCAGCCCTGAGTGGATCATTGACGTTATGCCACAGCCCCCGATGGTCCACTCACCAGGCGCAGAGTAAGGCACACGGCAGGTTGGTTTTAGTGGGTGAGAGCCCCACATGCCCCACGGGCGTCCCCGCGTCCGTGGATGTGCGCATGAGGTACATTATTTTCCTGCCAAAACAAAAAAATAAAAGCCTACTTGGACGGCACGTCCTGTCCAACTGAAATTAAACGACTGGGCAACAGAGTCACTAACCGCTCTGACGTGCTTCAGGACCCAGGGAGCACATGATGCTCCTCTAGATACAGGGAAAACTTCTCATAAGGAAGCTTCCCAAAACACAGTGAAGGCTTATTTTTACCCCCGGCAGTTAATACAGCGTAGACTAGACGTTCTTCATGCTACAGCTGCGGTTGCCCTGGAGTGGTGTATTCTAAATGATCAGACTGAATTGAATTTGAATTTGAAATGAAATTTCTAATACTTAAACTACATATATAGATACGATATAGGCACAAGGTGGTCCGTGCCTCAGGGTGGGACCCTGTGTGCGTGTTAGTCTGGTTCATCAACCCTAACGACCGCATAACGGCGATAGTTGAAGATGGTGGTCTACAACCCAGTTCGAGTTCTGCACAGAAACTCTACCACATGTTATATAATAAATTATGAACTCTAAACGCATCCAAATATATGAAGTGTGCCTCAATCCACCCATTTGTGGGTCCACAGAAAAACCAATCCAAACGTAGCTTCTAGCAAAAACATAAGGCATCGGATTAAAACTACGGGGGCCCTGGCCACAATATGATATAAGGGATGAAGCTAACAAACACTACAAAACATATGGAACAACGTAACCATCAGGACCCTGCTCCACCAACAAGCTAAGAGTTGTCAAAAATACGAGCGATACGAACAATGAGCGAAGGAATATACTCATTGTTTGAACCGGTCCGCTAATGTTCTAGTAGATTCAATATAGTGTTGTTACCAAACGCAATACGTTTGGTGTCGATGTTCACACATCGTAACAACTGCGCCACCGAGGTAGTCAAATTAAAACAAATATGTGTATAGATATGGACTAGGGAACGCCCGGGGCACGGGGCGGGGCTAGCCAGCGTGCAAAAGTTAATAAATGGTTCCCGATTACCGCGGGAACATGGGATAAAAACCGGCCAAGTTCGAGTCGGACTCACGCACAAAGGGTTCCGTACCAAGACGGCAAAAAAACGCGTTTGTTGTATGGGAGTCCCCTTAAATATTTATTGGCGATTTCTTTCTTAGGCGACTCGTGTATTTCGTTCGTGATCGAAGTCCTCCTAAACGACTGGACCGATCTTTTTGAAATTTGGCACGGTCATAGTGACCATCACCGTGAGTGCATATATCTGAATTCATAAAGATCGGTTCAGTCGTTTAGGAGTTCGACCCGGATCGACAAACTCAGCTCAATTATTGCAACAGCATAATGCATTGCATACCTAGTTTTATTCTGTTTTTTATTGAGCGGAGTTTACGAAGCTCTTTCTTAGACGACTCGTATATTTCGTTCGTGATCGAACTCCTCCTAAACGACTGGACCGATCTTTTTGAAATTTGGCACGGTCATAGTGACCATCACCGTGAGTGCATATATCTGAATTCATAAAGATCGGTCCAGTCGTTTAGGAGTTCGACCCGGATCGACAAACTCAGCTCAATTATTACAGCAGAATGCATTGCATACCTAGTTAAAGAGGCAACCGAATTACTTCTTCTGTGAAAATTTCAACTTCCTCACTATCACCGTTCATGAGATACAGCCCAAGACAGACGGACGGACAGCGAAGTCTCAGTAATAGGGATCCCGTTTTAGCCTTTGGGTACGGTAAAAAGTAGCCTATGTTATACGTACCTTATTACATCAGCTATCCACCAGTGAAAGTCCCGTTAAAATCGGTCCCGTCCTTTCAGAGATTTGCCGCAACAAACAGACATCCTTTCATATGCATTGCGTGAAAAGTTGTGAATTTGAAATTAAATACAGACACTTCAACTTTCTCTAGTTCTTTTATCTGTAGGCAGTAGGCATATATCCACAAGGCAATTTGCCATCACTTCCGCGAATTCGAATAAAACAGATATTCCCATACATCTTTTACAGATAATCACATAAGATAAAACTCTTCCCAACCTTTAATACTTACCCATTGCTCTACAAAGCCTATCTGTGATCTTAGGAGGAATCTCTTAGCCCCGAGCTGTACGATTCAGTTTAGTAGTCCTTACGCTACAATAGAAGTTTCTAAGTCCTCACTAAAAAATAGGTTTCTTTTAAACGTAATAAGGTTTAAATTGGCATGGATTTGTCGAGCTATCAATGAAATAGGAGTACGGCTTAGGGGCAGATTGTCGAGCGCGCCGGATATGACGAAACGTATGAATAGTCTTCCCGATATATGTTATCACGACAAATGATCTTGGTAAACATGCACATATACTCTAATACTTTCTAGAGACGACGAAGTAATAAAATATTTATTTTATTGGTAGATCCATATTATTCTCAGCATGTGCAGTGAATCAGCATGAATTGGCTCGATTGGGTAATCAGCTACCACCCGACTTGAAACCGATTTATTCAGAGCTTTGTAGGCTTATTTCTCACTTTTATCTATAGCCTGTAGAGAGCAGTACCTAAATATTTAACCGGGGTTTGAGGGTGGAGGTCTCAACGTGAGCTTCAACTCTTTTGTCGTGAGGGTCCCCACATACCGCATCGACACTGTCATGAGTCACGAGTTCTGACCGAATGGGATGAAGTTCCGACGCTTCAGAGGACACCTGCCAACACGCACACCCCCGACCCCCGACCCGCGACACGTCGACGTCATTACGTGCCCATTAAGATAAGATATATTTATATAGGTCCCAGGTTCGATTCCGGGTCGATTCAAATTATTTGTGTGATCCACAAATGTTTGTTTCGGAGTTTGGGTATTTTCTATGTATAATATGTATGTATTTAGAAATATATAAGTATGTTTATCAGTCGTTTAGATCCCATAACACAAGCTTATATTAGCTTAATTTGAGCTAGATGACGTTGTGTGAGAATGTCCAAAAATATTTACTTAAATATTTATATATACTATATTCTTATTATAAGGTATTTATGTACTAACTAATGTAGTTTTAAGATTTATTTACTAATACAGTTTTGTAATATTTATATGTATTTTTTTAGTTTAAGGTATATTTGTACCCCCTCGCTGGAGACCATACTTCAAGCCATGGTCTCCAGCGGGAGTAGATGGAACGCGGCCTCCTTCTGCGAGCAAGTCATGCTCGCGAAGGAGGCGGTCGAGAGGGAGAGGGAGCGTACTCTCCCCGCCAAGTTCCGTAGTCAGCGGCGAGGGCGCCGCAGACACTACTACGCCCAAGACCATCGACTTCCATGATCTGGGCCTGAGGACGGTGGGATCGCCACCCGTCGTCCTCAGAAGCAGGCTAGAAGGGTTGCGTGCTGGGCCTTTGCCCCATAGCACGCAACCAGATTCACTCACTGACGCGGTATAAAACCCTACCCCAACGACGCGGGATTCTCATCCCGACCAAACCCCCGCAGAGACTACAGAGGTGGTCAAAGTCCGCCGGGCGCCACTGGAAATACATTCTGCCTGTAACCAGAGACGCCTGGCAACGGACGTTCGAGGGCCGCGGCCTCGGGCCGCGGAACTAAAAAAAAAAAAGGTATATTTCTATGGGCCGTAGAATAAGTTAATAAAACATCTTGTAACTGTTCTCATGTAGCCTGAAATTAATGATAAATAAATAAAATAAATACTATAGGTATATTGGTCAACAAGTAGATGGTTAGTATTATTTTAACAAGAACTTTAAGTTCCATCCTATTTCATTGTACATTGTAGTTTGTATGTATGGATGTTTGTTTCTCTTTTACGTGAGTACTTACCCACTACAGAACGGATTTTAATGAAGCTTTACAATAATATAGCTGGACATTAAGAATATCGTTTGGGTGCAAAGGGGTCCTTCTTACATCTATCGGGCCCCAGCGACCTCACCTGCTAGTGGCGCACCTGCTGATTAACGGACGAGGTTCGTATATTACGGTACCCATGTGGTGGCTTTGGCCCCTACGTGGATACCAGGTGGTACAACAGTGTTGGTCCGGGGGGGTACCACCGTGCAGCTGTGCTAAAGCCCCCCAAGTAACCCAGCCCAGGCTGGGTTGCGTTAGGGGTTCAGCAGCTGCACTGCCGGGCCCGGGGCGGTGTATGGTGCGGCAGGCAGGGGTCCAGTGGGGGCGAAGCTGAGTCTAGTGTGGGTGGTGTGGGTCGATTCGCCGGCCAGGGAGACCCTTAGCAACGGCGTTGCCGCGGCCGCCCGCAACATAGTCATGGGGCCCGCCTGGGACCAACCACCCCAGTAGGCTGCCCCACATGTTGCGCATAATCCTGTTGTGGGGTCGCCGCTCCGGGTGGTAACCGGTGTGGGGTAGCGGCGGCCTTGCATCAGGGGGGTTTGGGAGCCCTTCCGTCCGGCGGGTCGGCTCCGACCTAACCACACGGTTCTAGACGAAGCTAGCCTCTGCACTTTGTCACTTACTGCCGCACCAAATATCGCCCTGTCTTCACGCTTCCCCATATTTCAAAATGACAGTGCAACAAGAGAATAGACGGTACACAGCGGCCCCTAGAAACCCCACAAAGTTGACTTCGTTTGAGGTGGAGTTCGCGAATATCCGCGGACTCCATGCAAACCTCGATACCGTCCACCATCACCTGGAGTCGGCACGGCCTTCTGTGATGTTCCTAACGGAGACACAGATACGCCGCCCTGACGACACGTCGTACCTCTGTTACCCGGGCTATATCATTGAAGAACAATTCCGCGATAAAGCCGGGGTGTGCGTGTTCGTTAGGGCGGATGTTTGCTGCCGCCGGTTGCGCTGTCTGGAGAACCCCTCCTACTCCGTCCTTTGGCTGCACGTGGATCATGGCTCCATGAGCCAGATCTACGTGTGCGTCTACCGCTCCCACACAGGGGACACTGGGACAACAAGGCTTTTCGAATACCTCAGCGAGATGGCTGACGATGCGCAGGTGCGGTTCCCGAACGCTGACCTGGTTTTCCTGGGGGACTTTAACGGTCATCACGTTGAGTGGCTGGGGTCCCTTAGGACCGATCATGCGGGACGAACCGCCCATGCATTCGCTCTCTCCCACGGGCTGACCCAGATGGTACGGGGGATCACCCGGATACCTGACAGGTCAGACCACACGCCCGCCTTGCTGGATCTACTGCTGACGAGGTCGCCCAGCCGAGTACAGTGTGTCGGTACGCGCCCCACTGGGCACATCCGACCACTGTGTGGTGCACGCCAGCTTCCAAGTGCCACCGCCTGCTCGTGCTGAACAAATGACTCGACGACTATGGCACTACTCGTCGGCAGACTGGGACGGTCTCCGCGATTACTTTGCGTCCATCCCGTGGAGCCAGCGCTGCTTTGTAGGGAAGGCGCCTTCGGATAGCGCTGCTGCCATTGCTGGCAAGATCAGTCTAGGGATAGAATATTATATCCCTTTCACTGATGTCGCCAGCATCCGCAAAGCTCGCCCCTGGTTCGGGCGTGAATGTGCCGAGGCTGTCCAGAAAAAACAGTCGGCATATCGCGCCTGGGTCAGGGCTCGGGCGGCACGTGACCCGAACGTGAACCGCCTCAAAGCAGCGTACAATCGGGCCACTAGGTTCAGCAAGAGGGCCTTCAAGAGAGCGGATGCCCAGCGCGTCGCGCGGCTTGGTCAGGAGCTCACATCCCATCCCACGGGCAGCCGTGGATACTGGCAACTGGCCAAAGCCGTACAGTCAAATTTTTGTCAACCCTCGCTGCCACCACTGCGTTTTCCTGATGGATCACTGGCTCACAAAGCCCAAGAGAAGGCGGACATGCTCGCAGACCTCTTTGCGGCTAATTCCCGGGTCGATGACCGTGGCCTGCAGCCCCCCGCCATCGCCAACTGTGGCCACACTATACCTGATATTGTTATCAGGCAATGTGATGTACGGGCAGTGCTGCGGTCACTCGACACGCGGAAAGCCAGTGGCCCTGACGGCATTCCGGCGGTGGTGCTACGAAAATGTGCTGCTGAGTTGTCTCCAGTATTAACGCGTCTGTACCGCCTGTCATACTCTACAGGCCTCGTGCCGGAGGCCTGGAAGGAGGCGAACGTACAACCGATCCCCAAGAAAGGGGATCGATCCGATCCAGGCAACTATCGACCCATAGCTGTCACCTCAGTCATTTGCAAGGTGCTCGAGCTTCTTATTAATAAGCAGCTCATGCGATACCTGGAGGATCACTCGCTAATCAATGATCGGCAATATGGCTTCAGGCCAAAACGATCAACGGGTGACCTCCTGGCATTCGTCACGCATGTATGGGGTGGGGCTATGGAAAAGTTTGGCGAGTCCTTGGCTATTAGCCTGGACATCGCCAAAGCTTTCGATAGGGTCTGGCATGCTTCGCTCCTTTCCAAGCTTCCGGCATATGGTCTACCTCCTCAACTGTGCAGCTGGATTGCCAGTTTTTTAAACGAGCGCCGAGTGCGGGTCCTCTGCGATGGCCAGGCTTCTCGCTTTTTGCAAGTGAATGCCGGGGTACCGCAGGGGTCCGTACTGTCACCAACTCTCTTTCTTCTGCATATCAATGATATGCTTTCCCTCGGGAACATTCATTGCTATGCAGATGACAGTACATTGCACGGAAGTTACTCGGTTCGTCCGACGGCGGGGCGATCTGTGATAGAGGAGGAGAGACGACATCTCGTGGGTGATCTCGACCGAAGCCTCGACAGTATCTCCCAATGGGGTGCCGAGAACTTGGTCGAGTTCAATGCCCACAAAACACAGGCGTGTGCATTTACAGCGAAAAAATCCCCTTTCCTTCCCCTACCCACTCTTCAGAATGCAATATTACCAATGAAGGACAATCTAGACATCCTTGGCATAGACGTTCGTCGAGAGCTCAATAACACAAAATACATTGAGAGATGTATTGGGCTAGCTTCGCGGAAACTAGGAATACTGAACAAGGTAAAGCGATTCTTTACACCGCACCAGAGGTGTCTGCTGTACAAAACGCAGATTAGACCCTGCGTTGAATACTGCTCTCACCTCTGGGACGGCTCCGCGAAGTATTTGCTGGACGCACTCGACGCTATGCAGCGACGCGCTGTTCGCATTATAGACTGTCCGGAGGTAACGGGAAGCCTTGAGCCGCTAGCCCAGCGCCGAACAATTGCTTCCTTGGCCGCGTTCTACCGTATTTACCACGGTGAGTGTTCTGAAGAGCTCTTCAACCTGATCCCACCCTCTCCCTTCCGATCCCGAACAACGCGTGCCGGGCAGAGATGTCACCCTCATACCGTGGAAACCGTCTTCGCGAGAACCGAGCGTTTTAAACGATCGTTTCTCTGCCGAACGATGGTGGCTTGGAACGCCCTGCCTGCGCACGTGTTTCCTCCTACATATAACCCTGGGCTCTTTAAGCGAAACGTGAAGAGGCACATTACAGGGTCGTCAAGTTGAGGGCCACTCTCTATAGTATTCCTGTGTACTGTGAGAGTCGCCCTCAATTGCCAGACGTCGCCTCAGCTTACCATCAGGCGAGTGGCGTCAATTTGTCGACCTAAATATAAAAAAAAAAAAAAATATCACATGGACTACTTTTTATCCCGGTAATATATATAGTCCGAGACGCCCAGGACTTTAATTGGCTGTGCCATAGCGGCTGGTACGTTAGATTTTGTTCATCAACATTTAACCGCAAGGCAACTGGTTTAATTTTTTTTTCAAAATTACAATATTGCTGCTACATTTTATTAAATTCATTCAGCCATTTTGGACATAACCCATTATATGCGTGCTCGGTGACGGCAATAGGCTTGTCCGCTATTACGTGGCACTAAAATACTGGCAAAATGTGGGTGTGTAATGCATCTCAGCCAACCCTTTCGGAGATACAGGCGTGATATGTGCATGTGTAATTATGTTCCCGTGTGAATTGGCAATGCGAAAACTGCAGGCGTTAGTTGGTACTTAGGTGCCTACTTAAATATTACTTAGATTATTAAAACTTAACTTGCTTGTACCATGTTTAAAAATACCAATTCAATTTGTGATAGGATGTATAATTGGTATCACGTGACGTAAGCAATTACTGAAAACGTGAAAGCCTGTGACGTGAGGCTGGGTGAGTTCACACTGGTCCACACCTAAGGTCTCCCGGGCACTACTGAAAAATTCGTTTAGTGCTTGCCAGATGTGCTCAGTAATGGACGGATTAAAAAGAACAAAAAACTGGTTCACTCCTAAATAATTTGTTTACTTCAAAAGAAATTAATGAGGATAATGAAGCCTTTGTCCACGACTCGGCCCACGCGGAGTACATACCTAGTCAACAAAGGAGGTTATTCGTTATTAGATACTAACATATTACATAAACAAAAAGTATCCTACGTCACTGTCCCATTAAAAATGGAGCAGTAAATTAACGTTGGTATCTGCCAATATATTTACACTTCTAAGGCTAGGGGAATACCTCAATGATGTACCTACACAGCCAACACTACATCTACCTATTCAGAATTTTACATATATTACAGTCGCAGTAAAAGGTATTACAGTGGGTACAAGGATATGGCTGTAATTTAGAACGGTGGTGACTGGTGGTGTCTTTAATTCACCGTGCCGATTTTAAGAAACATTTACATCACACAAACCAATATTCTCATTTATTAGCAGAACCTATATGATGTCCTATATGATGCAGTAGATTGATGCTAACACAAAGCAACGAATTTCGGACCTGCGCTGGACAACCGTGTAACTCTATGGATGCTAATGATCGAAATACGAGTACCTTGATTGTCAGCAGTCTATTCTAAAACTCATTAAAAAGAGTCTATAGATCTATCAAAGGGAAAATCAACATCGCAATCACAGTGTATCTACAATTATTATATTATTATTGTATTATGTATTTGTCTGAGGATTTGCAGACTTGCAACTACCTACTTGTAGTAAAGACTCATTTGACTTGTGGTTTCTAGAAATGCAAATACCTGGTGGAACCAGAACAACGTTTCTTGTCCTGCACCTGCCTGTGACCATCCGACAAGCTCCTTCAATAGGTATCTTCAAACGGATGGTAAAAGATCATTATCTGAGTTCTTAACTGCTTTCATCTCTGTATTATTGTATGCATTTATGTACGTATTAATTTACTTATACTCTCGCAATGGTATGTATTTTTTTTATTAGTGTATTATTTCAAGTTTTATCTTGTGTAGGTATATCTCTCATAATTTCTATTTTATTTCCCTACTTACTTTTGTATATTTTTCTTGAACTTTTGTATATTTTTCTTGTACTTTTGTATATTCTTTTCTTTCGTCAATAGCTATCCACTTTTCATTTAACTTCGATCTGTTATGTCCATCCAAAGGTTGCCTGTAAGAGATCACTCTAGGTGATAAGGCCGCCATTTGTACTACTGAATTAAGATTTAGTTTGTATTTAATATTACTTTGTATATTAGTGGACAATAAAGTATATTTCTATTTCTATTCTATTTCTGGAGCTAGTTAGGAATATATAATTTATGCTTTCGATTGTCGGCACTTGGTGGAACATATAGTAATACATTATGAAATGACTCACTTGTACAGATATTACCTGTGCCAGTGCCAGTGCCAGTGTTAGCTTCAGTATTATTTAACACAAAGTATATGATATGTTTTTTAAAATATGTGATGTGAATAAGTGTGGAGCACCTTTGAAGATGCCATAGAGCGAAACCGGTCAGGTCCTACTAATAATTAAAAAAATTGTGGAATATCTGTACAAGTGAGTCATTTCATAATGTATTAGTTAGGAATAACTAGTTCTTCTATCAACTAATCAAGCATTGGCGAAATCATCGATGAACATCGATGGAAGAAGATGAAAAAAGAAGAAGAACCAGATGTGTCATTGCGATGGTGTCGTTGGTTTGACAGAATACATGGTGATTTGGATGTCATGGCGGGCGATCGCATTACGCTCCAGGGATCATTGCGTATATATTTTATACCTAATTAACAAATTATTATCTTATTTGTTCAATGGAGTGAATAAACGAAGCTTTAAATTATAATATCAACAATCCGTATTCATCAAAATATATCAATATCAGTATTGAACTTGTATTGCGGACTCTTCTAATATTAGACGATTGTTTTAGGTATGATACGACAACTTGTGTTGATTGACTCTCGACTGAATAAGCTATTACAATGATTTCTGATAATACGAGGCGCCCGTATATCCCCGTAATTCGACCTCGTTAGTTCTCCGGTAAAAAAAACAAAATTCGTACCTTTGAATTCGAAAATAGATCGATTTGACGCAGCGTGAGTGGAAGTGCACTCGTCTGAAAGGCTGTAAGGTTCGGCTTCAAGTCGCACGTGACTTGTTTAATAATGAGATCGCAACCACGTGTTTCGAGTTCTCATTCCATCTCTTTCACTCTGCCGTATCTTCATCTAGGTACCTACCTACCTACATAATTATATGGGCTACCTACCGTGAATTCAGGTTGTATGAAATTTGCAAATGTCATCCGAGAGCACATACCATCACCAGGTAAATGTGAATCCGAGCGAACAATTTTATTACATTAAAAACTTTGAAGGAGGTTTTGTTACAATGCTCGTGTTTTGTATGTCGATTATTATAAGAATTTTATATTTTTGGACGTGTTTACTACTAAGAGACATTGCCAACCAGCTCACAATTACACTTTAAGGAAATTAGGATTTATCTTAAAAAATTGGCACAAGAAACTTGGACACAAAGAAACAATGGTTCGTTGACATTTATGAATGTGGCCACCCGCGGATTCGCTCTCGGTCCCATGTTCGCAATATTTCAATCACCAACCATTGCTGTTCCGCTCCTAGCAGTGATACCGTGATATAAGTTCTTCGAAAAATGTACTATTAATTACAAAAATATTTTTTCAATTCGAAATTGTAGTACCTGTGATCAGCGCGAACAACCTAATCAAACTTTTATTTATAAAATTTTGTTAGTATAGATTATAGAATTACTAAATGTGTGGGAGTGACATGAGCTGTCCTCAAACTGTGTTTTTTACTTTTACACTACTCCAGTTTTATTTTAAGGTGTATTAGTGTACAAACATAAAGAAAAAGAGTCCAGTAATTCGCCAGGTCATGAAAAATGGAGAATGGAAGGCAAGCTTATAATACGCATAATTATAACTACTGGTGTACATTTAACATTATTTTAAGCTAGCTAAATAACTTTATAAATTGTACCTATAACTCGTGCGCGTTAAGTTGAGTGTGTGTATGGGTACAATAAAATAATTTAGTTACTTTATGAACTCCCATTGAGACTCACTACTTGTTGGTGTGGCTTTTGTTGTTTTCGGCATTAGAGCAAATTTCTATGTATTATACTGAACATACACTACAGTTGATTGCAAACATGTGAGACACCTACCTATAGTTTCAGTATCACTCTCCAACCGGAATGTCCACCGGTAGCCGGATACGATATGGAAATAACATGATATCCCGTCACCGGAATGAGAGAAACTTTAAATCAGGTTTGAAGTGAAATCAGTTGGTCGGGAACTACTTCCATAGTATCTTCAGACGTCACTAGAAAACTGCAATGAAGTGCTGAAAGACTTCGATATATTCACATGTGTGAAGTGACGATATCGTCACGATAATTTACATTCTTACCTTAAAGTTACTGCTGCTACCTACGATATCGTCACGATATTACAGACGATATCGTGTGTCGTTATCGTGCAATGTGAAAACGCCCAATCGATTCCGACAACTGACGTTTAATGTAAGATTGTTCTCAAATGAATAGCTGTAAATTGCCAATCAAGTTCAAGGATAATTTTAGTTTTATAAATACTTTTTTTTTATAACAACCTTACGAGCGACTTATGTAACCAAAAAATCTGGTAATCTGTGAACAGCGCTGCGGGTCCGTTATTATTATTCCACTGACGTTACTTGTACCAATATTACATAATGTAGCCGTTTGTTTTTCCTTTACATAAATTAAAAAAAAAGACTAACTTTCTATAGAGTGCAGTTACGGAGTACATGTTACATTCGCATCTCCGCTACATGCACATACGCATACATTACGGCCAAACAGTCCACACAGGATCGTAGATCTTACCGACAACAGTGTTGTAAATTTCCCCCTTAAGTTTCAGCGGAAATTAGGGGTCGACATAGTGGCTTTGACCTGCTGCCATTTCCTCCAACCTGCGTCTATTCTGTACTTCACTGTACGATCGATATACCCATCGTCCTGGATAACAGTCAAGACTGACTAAGAAGTAATAATAAAGTCTTTAGGTTTAATTAGGGACCATTAATATCACCTTGGTAAATCTGTACGTCCCGTTGGCCCCATAGAGTATAGACCTATAGAGTTGCTAACTTTTAAATGCATTGATTAGAATATTTATTTGAATTCGTTGTTCAGAGTGCATTAACCTATTTTTCACGGAAGCAGCCAGAATTAGCAGCAGTCTGTCGTGCCAAGAGTTTCAAATGCCGGAGATTCTAGGTTTGTATAAAATAAATGACAGGTATTTTGATCACAGAAATTAACTGAGGTATTTAGTAAAATGCATTAATTAGGTGTTAGGGGATGCGAAAAGGCTCTATTGACATCTCCGACGCTCAAGTCATCTTCAACTGCAAGCAGTGCACTTGCAGGGTGAATGGCGAGCTTCTGGGAAGTATTACAAAACAGTCTGGAAACTACAATAGTATCGCTACTCAACAAAGTGTCTGGTGAAATGTGGATACAATCACTAGTATAGTATTATATTAGTACTAGTATAGTATTCTTATATCTGTGATGTAATTAACCTCTGTATCTCTACCTCTTTGGTCATAAACACGTGTTTCCACGTGTGTCGCTAATACACCCGAACTGTTGCGTCGCGTTAGAAAACTTCATAGAATCATTGTTGCTCAGGTATTAAACTTTTACACCTTTTTAAAAGGTATTACAAACACATGTTGGTTTAAAATTTTTAATTTCTGTGCTTATTACTATTTTATACATTTACATCTATGGTAACTTTAGTTTATTTACCCACTATTTTGACTATGGGCACGACACTGTGTGACCCGTTGAGCGGACGCTCAGATTTCTTTACAACATCATGTCTAAGGCAGTGATAGTCCAATGATTAAAAAAGTACAGTAATTTTAAACCCTTACCGGAACGACCTGTAGTCGCCTACAATAAATAAGATCATGACTTACAGTTACTTAGCTATACTGACCAAATAATCTTGATCTGGCACACGGCCTAACTCTGCTGCGGAATGTGCAGAAGCAAATTAAAGCAAATAACCCCTAAATAGTACGGGTTTTGTATTAGGAAACCGCATAAGTGTGCCATAATGCGGTTACAACCAAACAATATCCAATTCCCTTCAATTAAATTTTACGAATTTCTTTTGATTTTATGGACAACATTTTTATCAATATAGGACACTCTGACAGGCTAAGTTAAATGTATCCTTCGCATAAATATGTGAATTTATTATGATTGGTAACAATTTGAATTGCAGTAGGTAGTAGCTGTTTTTTCTATAGTTTTAAAAGTTGTTCAAAGATTGTCAAACTGCTATTGTTTGGTATTATGTTTTCTTATAGCATTGCAGGGAAAACATTTTTGCAAATGGCTACATACACACTAAAGATAATTATCACGCATTAATTTAACCGGAAACGTCATCAATCTGACCGCACTTCGCAGATAAAATACGTTTCAAAGGAACACGGGGAATCATTCCATTTTAGTCCTTTGTCATCTCTATTCCACAGTTCTAAACAGTTCTCTTCTTCTCCATTCTCATAGCGGAAATTGTTGGGTTCTCCCGCATTCCAGTTGACAAATGTTAGTGGTCTTCCATTAGCCATCCAGAAGAAACTGCCTTCTTCTGCTAAATCAGTGCCCGATGTCCAAAAGTGTTCTCGGCCATATCCTGAAACAACAAACATAATATACTTATATAAATTGAATAACAGTACCTAAATGTTTAAACAATGCACATGCACCGAGAAAAACTTTCACTAAAATGAGGTTGTAAATAAATCTTCAACCGCTATATAATTTGTTTGGTGATAATCGACGAGCTTCTGAATTCCTATCATTACATTGGCTCGGTTCGATTGGCATGTCGTTTGACTTGTCAACATACACTGAATATTCCTCATGATAGCCATTTAAACAATAATGTTTATTGGAGCTTTTCAACTTCACAGTCATTGGCATTCCTGAATGTCAGAAATCATTGGTACTTTTGTCAATCTCTCCAAATTGGTATATTTTAATTTACTTAAAAATAAATAATAGAGTCATAAATATCCGCCTGGCGTAACTGCAGAACTTGACAAAGGCAATGGGATGTGGAGGTCAGTTGGCAGTTGCTTCATTGACAATAACGAAGTTTAGCTGAATTGCAGTTAGCTAACTGGAAAGCCGACTCCAACTGGGTTGAGAACAAGGATTAGTGGAGGAGTACAATTTATTATTTACCTGAATCCTTGACGTACTGCTCGAGCTTATCGTTCTCGTGTTGTGAGGAGATAGAAGCCAGGTGCATTCCATGGAACCGGCAGTACTGCTGAGCTTTGTACCAGTTGGCCTGGAACAAGAAATAATAGACTTTAAACAAAATATTCATGGAATTCTTTCGGCTGTTTTACTTCAAATGTTTTGGCTGAAATTCAGAGTAGACTCATAAACTTAATCTCTCAAGAGTTTTAATGAAAATATTGAATTTAGTGCTAAGGATATCCTTCCATGACGTTAGGGCGAATATTAAAATATTGTTATATTTTTTCTTATCAACATCATGAGATGTATGAATGATCATACAGCGTGAATGTGACCCGACTTTTGGGAGCCCCATGCATTTTGGTGGTGAGCATTACTTATAGGTTAATCGTTTAGATACTCGTAATGGGTAGAAGACGTAAGTGCTTAAGGTTGTCGTATTCTTCATCGAGTATTCAATCACTCAACTTTCAAACACAACTCGTTGTGGGAGTAAGACTAAATATCTAAACTTTGCGCTGCGCCGGTCCTGGTACCGGCCCTTAGTGTGACCCAAAAGTACGCTAATAGCTCTTCGTAGTACGTTGTTGGCTATGGACTGTTTTCTAACCGACATATTTGTATAATGTTTATTCCTGAGTAACTTAGACTCTCCGATAGAGTAACCTGGAACGAACCGCTAAGTATAGTATAATATAGATAAACCTGCCAAGTTCGACAGCTTATGATAAATATTGCACGTTCATAAACGCTGGTCCGTCCTCGGAAATAAAATGTTCTCAGAATCCAGTCCTTAACTTGCATATTATATTAATGAATGTAATACATACTTAGTTTGAGTCCAATAACATTAAATCTGCCAATTTTATAGGTGACACTCACATATAAATATTGAAACTTTATTCAGTTGAAAATGTCCTCGGAATATGATCTTTCTGACAGTATGTAGGTACCTATACGTAGGTATAAATATAGTATGTAGGTAATAAGTATATGCACCATGACACCCACCAGAAGGCTGGCTATTTTCTACCCCATAGATTATTGTATCGCCATCCAACGCAGTAACACAGCCAGTATTCTGGGAACCTTCCCAGTCGACAATGACGCGGAGGATTTTTTAAATGATATGTTTTATATAGTTCGCGAGGGATAAGCTGAGCTTTGAGTGACTACGAAAAGTAGAGTAAAAAAGCTGTGTCTACAACACATGTGTGTGCAAAACAAGTCACATTATACGTTCACGTACGTGCACTCACACAAATACAAAGCTCAGCTTACCCCTCGCGAACTGTACCTGTGTATTGCAAATATTTTTAGAACATAATTATGTATATTGTAATTATTATTGATAGGTATTGGAAATAAACTATCAGCAGAAGTATATTATGTAGCCCCACTTCACCATTTTTTTGGATAAATTAGTTTTTAAAGCAAGGACATAGCAAGGACTATGCTAATCTTTTTACCTATCTAAGTAAATAAATAAATAAAATTGAAGTGTCTATTTCAAAATCTCTGCTGTCTGTTTTTTCGGGCTATACTCTGAAATGGCTGGACATATCTTAACGGGACTTTCATAGACAGATAGCTGATATAATAAGAAGTAATTTGACCTACTTTTTATACCAGGAATGTGTTCCCGTGGGAATTATTAACTGCATAACCACTCCACGAGGGCGAAGTCGAGGGTATCTATCTACCCATAGCAGGCCAATGTCACCCTAACAACCGCAAAAAATACGTGACGTCAGCGACAACTTGAAGTTGTAAATCGGTAAGAGTTGTCTCTTGTTTGTGACACGGCGTTGACCAAAGAGTTGATATTGAGGCATTAACGTCATAATTATTGGTCAAAGTATGCTGGTATATATTTTACTTTACTGACAACCCGTTCGAATTATGTTACCTGTAAACAAAAGAATGTGCTTTAATTGACGTCGGAGTGCAAGTCCTGTATGTAAGTACTATTCCCTATTCTGTGCCCATAGTATCCGGCTATATGTGGCCGAGTTCCTCAATGATATATCTAGTGTTGCAAGCGCTCATAGGTCACGGTAAAAGCTCGTCATCAGAATATATTCTAAATTACCAGTTTAGCAAGAATTAACACTATTTAATATGGATAAATACCATAAAAATTGTAAAACTTGACATTTCTTAATTTTTGCCTCCGGTTTTGTGCTATTTTTTCGTTTGAACAGTGCAGTAAGTACCTACTATGTGTTTGTGTAGGTATGTATTTTGTCACCGTTCCGTTTGTGGTTTCCTACGGAAACAATATAGGGAATAATACTAGGTATGCAATGCATTCTGCTGTTGCAATAATTGAGCTGAGTTAGTCGATCCGGGTCGAACTCCTAAACGACTGGACAGATCTTTATGAATTCAGATATATGCACTCACGGTGATGGTCACTATGACCGTGCCAAATTTCAAAAGGATCGGTCCAGTCGTTTAGGAGGAGTTCGATCACGAACGAAATACACGAGTCGTCTAAAGCCCCCCATATACGGTACAATTCATCGTTGCGATCCATCGTAGCGATGGATCGAAACGATTGATCTGTAGTGTTGCCGCTCATACACGAAACGATTGGTCGTTACGATCGATCATTTATACATTTGAAATGGAACGATAAAGACGTGCTCAAAAATTCAATACGTGTCCTGTAAAATGGAAAACTAACTACATAACTTTTTTATTTATGAAGCGATTGAAAACCAAACCGCAAATTCAAATCAAAAAATCAAATCGTTTCTGAGATTAGCGTGTTCAAACATTCAGACAAATAGACAAAAGTTCTAAAAACCATTGTTTTGGGTTTTATTGCGTTCATAAAGCCCCCCTACACCAGTTTCTCTATTATATTCTCTATTATACCATACAAATTCATCTTCAGATACGAAAATATGAAATGTTATTTATTATCTACGTCGTGCGTCCATTGAATTGTATGGCGTGCGATATTGTAGTTAAAATATTATAGTATCTTAGCTGTGTGCAGCGCCCTTAGTGAACTCCACTGCAGGTGACGTAACCTGTTCTGAAGAGCTATTCAATCTGATCCCACCCTCTTCATTCCAATCCCGAACAACGCGTGCCGGGCAGACATGCCACTCCCACACAGTGGATAGCATGTTCGCGAGAACCGAACGATTTAAATGTTCATTTCTCTGCCGAACGATAGTGGCCTGGAACGCCCTGCCTGTGCACGTGTTCCCCCCCGGATATAATCCTGGATTCTTTACGCGGAGCGTGAAGAGGCACATCAGTAGGTCGTCAAGTTGAGGGCCACAATCTATAGTATTGTGTGCTGTGAGAGTGGTCCACAATTGCTAGACGTCGTCATCACGACTTACCACCAGGCGGGCGGCGTCAATTTGACGAACCCAATATACAAAAAAAAACCTACGACAAACTAATTATTTGCGGTTGGTACAGTAATCGGGTCTAGGGATTGAACCGCAAAATTAAGTTTGTTTTTTATTGTAATATACTTTTCCGGGATAAAAAGTACCCAGTGTGGTGCCCAGGATATTAAAGAATAATTATACCAAGTTTCATCGTAATCGAACCGGTAGTTTATGCGTGATGCCTAAACTTTTTATCCCGGAAAAGTATATACAATAAAAAACAAACTTAATTTTTCGGTTCAATCCCTAGACCCAATTACTGTACCAACCGCAAATAATAAGTTTGTCGTAGGTTTTTTTTTTGTATATTGGGTTCGTCAAATTGACGCCGCCCGCCTGGTGGTAAGTCGTGATGACGACGTCTAGCAATTGTGGACCACTCTCACAGCACACAATACTATAGAGAGTGGCCTTCAACTTGACGACCTACTGATGTGCCTCTTCACGCTCCGTGTAAAGAACCCAGGATTATATCCGGGGGGGAACACGTGCACAGGCAGGGCGTTCCAGGCCACTATCATTCGGCAGAGAAACGAACGTTTAAAACGTTCGGTTCTCGCGAACATGCTATCCACTGTGTGGGAGTGGCATGTCTGCCCGGCACGCGTTGTTCGGGATCGGAAGGAAGAGGGTGGGATCAGATTGAAGAGCTCTTCAGAACAGGTTACGTCACCCGCAGTGGAGTTCACTAAGGGGCGCTGCACACAGCTAAGATACTATAATATTTTAACTACAATGTCGCTCGCCATACAATTCAAGGGACGCACGACGTAGATAATAAATAATATTTCATATTTTCGTATCTGAAGATGAATTTGAATGGTATAATAGAGAATATAATAGAAGATATAATAGAGAAACTGGTGTAGGGGGGCTTTATGAACGCCGAACCCCAAACAATGGTTTTTAGAACTTTTGTCTGTTTGTCTGAATGTTTGAACACGCTAATCTCAGAAACGTTTTGATTTTTTGATTTGAATTTGCGGTTTGGTTTTCAATCGCTTCATAAATAAAAAAGTTATGTAGTTAGTTTTCCATTTTACAGGACACGTATTGAATTTTTGAGCACGTCTTTATCGTTCCATTTCAAATGTATAAATGATCGATCGTAACGACCAATCGTTTCGTGTATGAGCGGCAACACTACAGATCAATCGTTTCGATCCGTCGCTACGATGGATCGCAACGATGAATTGTACCGTATATGGGCGGCTTAAGAAATAGCTTCGTAAACTCCGCTCAATAAGGAAGTAGGTTTGTGAGATTGTTACGGGTTATATTTGGATCTACTGAACCGAATTTTAAAACGATTTTTCTAATACCTATGTATGTATACCTATAGCGGTATTATCCTTGAGTGCTATAGGCTTCTTTTTATCCCGGTAATGCGTTCCTTGGAAGAACTTGGGATTGTAAAACTTATAGTCTACCTATGAAAACTGCAGAAAATTTATCCTTCAGTAGTTTCGAAGACTAATAGTAGTGTGTACAATATAGACAAACAAACACACTTGTGTTTTATTGTTAAATGTACAGACACACAATTTCTACAGTTTTAAAAGGCTTGTTTGCTTTACTTATTTACTTACAATAAGAATTACAATATAATACATAAACGCATTTACAATTAATATTTACATTCATAAAAATCTTAAAACTAAATTAGAAACTAGGTATAATAGAATATGAAATTAATATGTACTAATTTATATTTTCTATTTAAAAAAAATGTAAAAAGTTTGGACCTCGCGGTAGGGTGCCCATCATGGCGGCGGCATGCATTCCCGCGCCGTATGGCGATGCTTATCCGCTGCGCAAGAAAGCCGCCGGCACGTAAGTCTACAGTTTTAAGTATACTTAGAAGATAAATGCTAAGTGCGTGCTTATATTATGTATGTTGCAGTCAAATTTCAAATTCCCACATTCGGCTAAACGGTCTACTATGTCGGTGAATTCTGTATAGTTGGTAAACAATTGGTAATAAATTACTTCCTCAATTGCGCTGAGATTTTGAAACTTGTGTAAGTAAAGTTACTACACGTGTTACGATTATGTTGATACATATAATTATACGTATATTCACATAATCATGGTCTGAGATAATTCTATATCATAATGTAATCAGAAGATTAGATATTAACTAACATAGATACTGTACATAATAAGTAATCACTAATTTCTCTCCAAAGGGTTAGGTAAGGATAGGTAATGTCTAAATTTAGCTACCTATTAAATTGGTTCCACATTGTAATAAGGAGCGTGCCTATATCCACTGCTCAAAAAGTCGGTCTTTAAACTAGGTAAATATATTGCCAACCTAAAAATAGCTGGAGTCATGTTGACATTTTTCAGATAATTCGTTCCATTTTCAAATTATAGTGCCAGCTACCATTCTAGCGATGGCCAGTTTTCTTTTTAACTACAAGTAATGGCAAGTACGATTAGATAGTACTCCAGCTGTCCGTTCTAGATTTAAGTTTAAATTACTTCAGTCAGGACTTGAGTAAATTCACATTGCCGTCACTTAAAGTCTACCAGACTATAGACACTTCCAAAAGATCGTATGTTATAGCTATATAAATACAATACCTACGTAGGTATACTAGTGTTGTAACATGTTTACGAAAAGTTTTATTCCTGATTCGTTAAATATATTCATAAATGGGATATCCCATTCAATTTATCATGACCCGGATATCTTTCTGTCCTCAATGCACGTCATACTCCGTATCACATTATGTACCTATTTATTTATAATTATATCACAAAAGACATTTTAATGTGACAACGAACACTTTCAAACTTTCGCCCATCATATTTTTTTATACTTAATTTATGAAGGTAGACTGCAGACAATATAAGTAATATGTGACGTAACTTTAGACAGTTTTATTAAAGTTGATTTAAATAATTTATAAATATAGATAATTAATAAATTAAGTAAATGTCATTGCAATTTTTATAAATTGAAACTTCATTGATTTATACTTCTTTAAACTTTCGCGTTTTGTACACATTATAAACTTAAGACTAACGGGTCTTTTACGCGATTTTTGAGATATATACATACCTCTTTATTACCCGACGATTCGGCCCTGTTACAAGAGCCGTGCTCACGAAGTTCATTGATTTAAATTGAAAATTCCTATTTTAAAACCCTTTCAGGTTCCCAGATACTCACATACCGAATAACGTTTCTTATCCTGCACCTGGAGCTATTAGGAATAACTAGTTATTCTGTGCGGGACTATCAACTAATCAAGCATTACCTTGGCATTGGCGAAATCATCGATTAACATCTATTGAGCCACGTTTTTAAAAAAAGAAGAAGAAGAAATTTGGTTGTACATAATACAGTGTCAATATAGTTTTTAGAGGTATAGCCTTTAGGTGAGAGAAGAACCTGGCAATGTAAACACAGTACAATCATTCCATCCATCTTGCGAGTGTGATAACAATGTTACGAATTTTACAATCCTACGATGACACATATATTACACATGACACATATATCACGTTAAAACCTCCTTCGTATTTTCATCGCCTAATAGATTCGAAATTAGAATACCTAAAACTGCATCTCTAATAATGCTTTAGCGTATCTTCGAAGAATTTAGTACCTACCTTAATAGGTAGGTACTAAATTCTTCGAAGATTTACAAAGTGACGCACAAATGACCATAACCATTTAGTATTCAATACCGTGCGGGTGTGAGTAAATCTGGTTATGTTGGTGAAAGTTAGAATTCTCCAGTTTAGTCATATTCGCACCTGTCACAGCTGTAGGGGTGTCACTATTGAGAATACACACACGAAAAAAATGGACCACTTTAAAAAATACACACATTCATAACTTTTTTTGATCCATTATTACTTATACCAATTTTCTTCAGTAACTTTCTTGGTCTAAGAACTTCTGAGGGTTTTTTTTTTTTTTTTTTTTTTTTTTATCTTTGAGATTTTTAGAAAATTATTTAGATTCGTCAAAAGTTGGTGTGACTCTACCGAGGGTTCCAAAATGCAACGAGACAAGAGCCCTCAAGAAACTCAGTTCGGCTTTTTTCCAAAATATTTCATCTTAAATCTAATACAGAGTTATTTAGAAAGGAGCAATTCGTGTTACAACCAGGCAGCCTTGTCATCTAAGAAATCATTAATACTATAATAAGCTTTATGGCACAATTTACGTTTTATTAGTTTTTTAAATTTATTAACAGATAAATTTGCTATTTCGGTTGTCAATGTATTGTACATTCGAATAACCACTTATTCCCACTTTATGAAGCCTAAATTTAGGAACAGCCAGTTTATCCTTATTTCTTAAGTTTAGATTATGATTATCACTATTTTTCACAAATTTACTTTTGTTCTTGTGGGTATACAATAAAATTTCATAAATATACTGTGAATACACTGTAAGGATGTTAATATGCTTAAACTTATCTCTTAATGACTCCCGAGACCTCATTCCATAGATAGTCCGGACAGCCCTCTTCTGCAACACAAAGATGCATTCAATATCGGCAGCGTTACCCCACTATAGTATGCCATATGTCATGATACTGTGGAAGTAGCTGAAGTAGACAAGACGCGCCGTTTTAATGTCTGTAAGTTGTCGGATCTTTTTGACAGCATAGGCTGCTGAACTAAGCCTGGCCGAAATTTTCCCGATATGAGGCCCCCATTGCAATTTGGAGTCTAACGTTATGCCCAGAAAGACAGTGTCATCGACCAATTCTATTATATATTCTGTTAACAAAGGAAGCCAGCCTATTATCGCAAACTAGCCAGTTTTAGACCCTGGAAAACAACCGCCAGAGAGAACAAAACAATGATTTCAATAGATTACAAAATAACGTGCTTTTTATATAACAGTACAAATAAAAACACTGTGATTGAAAACCTCCATGTTTTGAAGTCAGTTAATATTGTGTAATAAAGTGCGTTTATCACGCAAAAGAAACATTCCCGGCGTTGCGTTTGGCATCAATATTCGCTTAATATTGGGTCAGTAGCGTGTTTGTAAGTCGTGTCACTTTTACAAAAATAGTGCCTTTTATTGAGGAATCGCGTTGATTACTACAGCCCGTCATGTAGTCCTTCAAATTTATTAGACTCAAGAATTTGTTGTTAGCAGAATTATTTTCAAGGTAATTTTCTTATTAACCGTTGCCCACATCTCACCTGGAATAACTTACTCATGAATCTTTAAATTTAATAATAAATTAATAATAAAATAATTAAATAAATAAATATTTTTGGACTTTCCCACACAATGTCATCTATTAAATTAAGCTAATATAAGCTTGTTCTATGGGATCTAGACGACGATAAACATACTTATATATATTGGATAGAATCAGGCGTTACCTGGCGAAAATCCATGACAAAGTAATGGTAAGTAAGATGTTCACACTTTTTAAAATAATTGCATCAATCTCGCAAAAATATAAGACATTAAAACGTCGACAAATGTTTCACCTCTAAACGAGGCATTCTCAAGACTGTCTCAGAGAGAACAGCAAAATATGAAGCCAGTACATGTTTGCATTTAAGTATGAATGTGTAAATATCGCTGGCGCGATGTAGGATTTATCGAAAACGACTAACGGGGGCAGAAATATTAAGTTATGCTAACAAAAAAGACGGAAAATCTACTCTTTACTACACCGAAAACATAGTGTGACACACACAAACCAACAAACAACTACCGTGGCTGACCATTCACGAACAAATTAAGCAAATGTATGAAAATCAGTCTGTTCATTGAGTAAGGTGTCCACATCCGTCCTAACTATTTCTAAACGCTCCCAGACACATAACTTGAACCCTTTCTCACACAACCTTAAAATCTTAAAGGTGTTGTCATTGTTCAAGGTATGACCTGTATCTTGAAGATGCCCTGCAAAGTGGGACCTCTCTGGACAACCGTTGCGGAAGGCCGATAAATGCTCTCTGTATCTGACTTCAAAGGACCTGCCAGTCTGACCTACATACTGCATATTACAACCATCGCATTCTAGTGCCCTGAGCTAAGTGTAGTACACACACAGTGACACAGTAGAGTGATATAGTAACACAGAGTAGAGTGACAGAAAATAATGTAAAAAACCCAACCCGTTTTGTGTTATTAATTCGTCATTAATATGTATAAATACTCGTAACCCACACTCATTTCTGTTAATTGTACTACCACTGTTACTAGTTAAACGTTTCAACAATAACACATCTTTTAGGACAAAGATTTAGATATGTTATAATCTCAAAATAAGACTATTTAGCGACATACTCATACACATAGACATACTGTCACGCCAAAGCTCTACAAAGTAATTTGCACTTAACCACATAAATAGCAATATCGTAAATTGAATTCTCTATAATGATTCAATCTTATTCAACACGGTATCATAAAATGTGTGTCAAACCTGTGAATCTTGATGCAAAATTACACTGAATCGCTACCTTCTGCAATCCACTAATAAGAAATGTGGTGTCACTGGTGTCACATGAAGTAATCTGGTCGCGTTGGAATTTTTTAATTTTCTTTCTGTCCTTGTCGCAATATTGATCACTTGGATATTAATATGCCATATACCTATTGTTAATTTAAATTTAAATTAAGAACCGATATTCTTCTTCTCAATGATGAGCCAAGGAGGTAAGTTATAAAAAGATTTTGCACCTCGTAAACTCTTTATACTTAGTTAAGCTGTATTTCCAGTAGCGATAATCCAATAAAATGTCCTTGTTATGTTGTGTACATACATGGTTATTTCTAATAAAAAGACTATTGTATGTTGTATATGACCAATTTGTATGACAACACGAAATCGAGATGCAATTCAGAGATTTTATTACATCGAGATATTTTTTTTAATACTTTCGAACACAACTTAGATTGGTGAGCAGCATGTACGTAAGGGTTACAATAATTTCAGATTAACTATAACTACTGTTTTTCAAAATGGAAATTGAGGGGTTAAAGGGATTACCTGCTGCCTGTCTGTGGCATCATAGGAGCCGAACGGATGCATTAAGTAATATTAATGCGAATTTTTCTTCGTGTTCGAGATGATTCCTAGCTATACATACATTTTAAATAATCGTCAGCTTATTTCCTAAGTGATGAAATGATCTTACTATCATCCGAAATGAGAGTTTTTTTTAAAGAATTAATTAATTGATGATTACCAACGTTCCTTCCTCTTCTCTATACTATACACTGCTTCACTGTATACTGTGCGAAGAAGGGCGGGTCGCAAGTAAGTAAGTATACATACCAACTTTCCTCTTAATTCATCATACTCATTGCTTAAAACTGCACTAAAATTTATTGAGTAGTTAAGATGAGAAAAAGCAACTTCATTTTATATATAGGTATGTACACCTACGTAGAAGGTTGATAACTTGCAGAATATCTCACTTCAAGACAGTTTGTCATGCAAATTTGCCAAATATACTAAACTAACTCGTGGGTAAACGTCTATGAAGCATGCAGTGTTAAAGGGATGCGGTTTGGTCAGCTCAGTTTCCAGTACATTTTGCAGTAAACCGGTTTGTTAACGCTCCATTGGTTTTAGGCTAATATTGTGGAAAGTGACAAGTTGCCTGTAAATTCATGACCTGTTAACCCGATTTTTCTATTCCGACCTTTTTGGAGTACGCTTGGTATGATTTGATCTTTATTGTTTAGTATTACTTGGAGGGTTTCACAAAATATGTAAGTACTTACCTACCTCGGTAAGTAGGTAGGTACGTTTTTGCAAAATGTTTTAATGCTGATACGCTTCTATTATTCATAGCTCGACGATATTACGTAACCTAACCAGCAGACTACTTAGTTCAATAAATGGACTACATGGGGCCCCCTAAAAGTTTTGCACTTCTAGCTAATCGGAACTATTTGAATTTCGAATGTTATATTTTTTTAAACGTTGCAACCTTCTTAGTAATAAAAACAAACAATTGGCGGGAAATCATTTGTCAATTGTTTTTTATCACACATCAAAGTTCTACGTATGCAACGAAGATGGAATTAAGTCGAAAAGATTTTAGAGCGATGATTTTTTATGATTTTAAAAGTTCTCTCTCTTTTTCCCAAGACTGTGCCGCTCGTCTTCAAAATGCTTTTGGGAGAGAAGCACCTTGTTTGAGCACCGCGAGGCGATGATTTGCTGAATTTGAGAGAGGTCGAGTTTCTTTACATGACGAATTTCGTGAAAGAACAAAAATAATGTGGCTACGGTTAAGCGGTTAATTGAAGAAACCCTGCGGATTACCTATGAGACAATTCGAGGACTATTGGGGATTGGTATGAGTCAAAACCAGAAAATTTTACACGAAGAATTAAAAGTTTGGAAACTTTGTTGTCGTTGGATCCCTCATGAACTGACAGCGGAGCAGAAGCGGGCTCGCGTGGAATGGTGCTCACAGATGCTACTGAAGTACGACCACGGACATTCTAATGCTGTTTATGACATTGTCACAGGAGACGAAACGTGGATGTATTGTTTTGAACCAAAAAAAAACAGCAATCTTGTGAATGGGTGTTTGAAAATGAGAACAAGCCAAAAAAAGTGAGGCAGGCGAGAATCGTTGGTAAAAAATTATCGCGTTTTTTTTCTCAGCTACTACTGTACAATTCCACTTGAAGATCAAAAGAGTGTTAATGCCGAGTGGTATTCTACCATTTGTTTACCCAGGGTGTAAGAAAAAGTTCGCAAAAGACGACCCAAAAGCCGCGTTCTCCTACATCTTGACAACGCTTAATCACACACGGCCAACAAAACAACGTCATTTTTAGCTTTTGAAAAGTACAACTCGTCACCCATCCTGCGCATAGCCCCGACCTAGTACCCTGTGATTTCTGTATTTTCCCCAAAATCAAAAATTTGATGAGAGGTTTCACTTTTAGCAACTCCGAAGAGGCAGTGATAGCGTTCAATCAGCACGTAGAAAACATGCCTTCAGATCTGTGGTCCTCCTGTTTTAAAAAATGGTTTAATCGCATGAAAAAATGTTTAAAATGTAAAGAAGTGTATTTTGAAAAGCAATAAACATAATATTTTGGTTTTAACATGTTGTTTTTTTAATTTACGCAAAACTTATATCGTGACCTACGTATTAATACTGGGCTTTTCTATACCAACTGAAATAATTTGTCAGAGTTCTGAGTATAAGAGAGTTCATCCATAAATAACTAACTTTTCAAGTTTATATCACTGTGTAAACTGATCATGGCTAGGTATATGGAGGATAAGATAAGATAAGAAAAGATAAGATAAGATAAGATATGATAATATATTTATTTGCAAAAACATGTTTGTATAAATTGTAGATCTACTTAGTAAGCGTTATATTACTTGATAATTCGACCAGGTTGCACTGATTTATTAAAATATACATTATAGTAGATGAAAATACTATTTACACTTACTAATATAAACTATACTATACACATTAAAATCCACACTATATACAGGCGTCAAAGAACTCCTCCGCCTAGTCGCCGACTGGCAATGTTCCCAGAAGGCTGGCAGCATTGCCACGTTGTATGGCAATGCTTATTCTTTGAGCTAAAAAGTAACCAGCCTTCTGGTTTTGAGAAGAGTCGATCATGAGTTTCGAGGTGGTTTTAAAGAGTCCACGAGCGCTTTGACCCCAAGGTCCCATGCTAAATTTGAGTATTTGCAGAGTGTCAACGCACGTTGCATCCCACACTAAAGGCCTTCCCATCTTCCATGGCTATAACGACATTCTACTTATTGACTTTAAACATTACAAAAACAACCATAAAATTCGAAATACTTCATAGTAATTAAACACCATTATCATTATCATATATCTACAGAATTATTTAAAGGTGTTCGTAAAAAACCTGAATCCCATTAACAAACATAATTATCAATTTAACATCAATTACAGAATGTTAAAAGCAGTCAACGAACAACCACCTGTTATTTGCGAATACCTTTTTAATTATATCGAGCAATTAAACTAGACTATAACAATGTTCTGCTCGTTATGGCTTCGTCGATAACCATAACGGGCCGTCAATGGGGAAACGGCCATAAATAGGATGGTATCTCGTTTCACTAAGGGTGCATGGTAATTATAGGAAGGCAGTGAAATGATCGCAAGTTTTGTTGTATTCAATTTTACAATTTGAATCCCAACAAAGGAAAGTATAGTAGTATAGACCAAGTCTTGGGCCGGAGTCAAAGACTTTCAATACATATAGACACGAAGAGTAGTACTGAAAAATTGCTCACTTCGTTATTGCCAATTAGCAACAACTCATAAAGTCAATTGGGCGTATTTTCATAAAACTAATTTCTATAATATTTCTTACACATTTATTACGTGATTTAATGTCTATTATATTACGATATTTCGTAATTTTTCACTTTTTTGATTGCGATGATGTCACATACCGTCGTGCCTACGGGTACGACACAATTTTTATTTAATAGTGCCCAATCTATTGGTTTGAGATTAATGGGCGGAGTAGAACCAGCGACGGTTTCCTGTCTCCCGTTTGGCGAAATGTGGGCGTATCTTTTCGTGTCTGTATCTGTTTATACACACACACACACACACATACATATCACGCCTATATCCCTGAAGGGGTAGGCAGAGGCGCATTACACACCCACAATTTGCCAGTATTTTGTCCCACATAATAGGGGCAAGCCTATTGCCGTCACCAGGCACAAGAATGGGTTATGTCCAAAATGGCCGAATAAATCTAATAATAAATAGCACCTATTCCAGGCCTATGTCACTTGTCGGGGCCTATCTCTCGGAGAGGGCCATAGCTTTCCCCAGCTGGCTCGGGCCAGCTCGGCGAGATGTGTCGTGCGGTGTTCCGCAGGGGTCGGTCCTGGGGCCGCTTCTGTGGAACATCGGCTACGACTGGGTGCTGCGGGGCGCGTTGCCTGGCGTAACGTGCTACGCCGACGATACCCTCGTCACGGCGCGGGGTGCAACGTACCAGGAGGCAGCACTCAAGGTCACGACGGGTGTTGCTCAAGTCGTGGGTCGGATACGGCGGCTGGGACTGGAGGTGGCCTTGCACAAGTCCGAGGTTCTGTGTTTTCACAGACCTCGGAACGGTCCACCTGAAGGTTCCAGCATAAATGTGGGAGGCGTTAGCATCGGCATCAAGCCCTCGATGAAGTATCTAGGGATCGTACTTGATAGCCGATGGAACTTCGGACCACATTTCCGAAGTTTGGTCCCCAAGGTGACACAGGCATCGGTCGCGCTTTCGCGACTGATGCCCAACCTAAAGGGACCCAACGCTTCCTGCAGGAGACTGTACCTGGGGATCGTGCGGAGTATGGCCCTATACGGGGCTCCCGTATGGGCGGCGCGGTTGACGGCCAACAACTCAACGCTCCTTAACAGACCGTTGAGGACCTTGGCCGTCAAAACAATAAGGGGCTACCGCACGATCTCCGGAGAGGCTGCATGTCTCCTAGCCGGGACCCCTCCATGGGACCTGGAAGCGAGAGCCCTTGCGTCATTGTTCCAATGGCGCAAGGAGGCGCTGGAGCGGGACCACAGGCCTGCGTCTCGAGAAATCGATGACCGGCGGTCCCAACTCCGCCAGGATCTCATGGAGTCATGGAGGGTGCGACTTGAGCAACCCAAGTGGGGTGCCACCATCATCGCGGCGGTGAGACCGATCATGGACGATTGGCTGCAGAGGCAGCATGGTGACCTCACGTATCGTGCGACGCAGATCGTTACCGGGCATGGATGCTTCGGTAGCTATCTGTTTCGCATCCATCGTGAGGTCACACCCCGGTGTCAACACTGCGAGGTTTCCGACGACGACACCGCACTCCACACGTTGGTAGAGTGCTCAGCGTGGGCGAGTCAGCGCCGGGACCTCGTAGTGGGTCTTGGCGTGGATACCCTCTCGCTGGAGACCATGCTTCAAGCCATGGTCTCCAGCGGGAGTAGGTGGAACGCGGCCGTGTCCTTCTGCGAGCAAGTCGTGTTCGCGAAGGAGGCGGCCGAGAGGGAGAGGGAGCGTGCCCTCCCCGCCGAGTTCCGTAGTCAGCGGCGAGGTCGCCGCAGACTCATCTACGCCCAAGACCATCGACCTCCATGATCGGGGCCTGAGGACGGCGGGATCGCCACCCGTCGTCCTTACAGAAGCAGGCTAGAAGGGTTGCGTGCTGCGGGGCCTTTGCCCCATAGCACGCAACCAGATTCACTCATTGACGCGGGATAAAACCCTACCCCAACGACGCGGGATTCTCATCCCGACCCAACCCCCCGCAGAGACCACAGAGGTGGTCAAAGTCCGCCGGGCGCCACTGGAAATACGTTCTGCTTGTAACCAGAGACGCCCGGCAACGGACGTTAAAGCGGCCGCGGCCTTGGTCGCGGAACTAAAAAAAAAAAAAAAAAAGGCCTATGTCACTCGCCTAACAATCGCAATAAATACGTGACGTCAGCGACAACAATCTTTACTATATTATGTATAATAATCTATATATTTAATACGACAATTTGTCTGTCTGTCCGTCCGTCGCGTTTTTCAATTATAATTAATAATACATACATTTGCATGAAATATTAAAATATTCGTAGAAGATTAGGGAAGGTTTTTTTTTTTTTTTTTTTAATATTTGAGGTGATACAAAGTTCGCTGGGATAACTAGAATGACAATGTTCCGTGTACTATAGCCATAAATTCAAAATCTAGCAGCAAACTTTCCTTTCCAACAGCTGCTTCGGTATTAATAGTTTATAGATTGGATTCAAATATACAAGAGCTTGTTATACAGAAGGTGCTTAAAAGTTCTGTTCGTCGCTATATCGAAAAAAACTTGACTGCTTCAGTGGCGTGGTTGGTAGTGCATCCGCTTTCGACGCTGGAGTCTCGGGTTCGATTCCACGTCGGAACAAACTTTGTGTGAATACAGATACGTTTGTACTGAAGTCTGGATGTTTCCTATGTATAATATGTATGTATTTACAAAAAAAAATGTATATAAATATTTATATCAGTTTATCTAGTACTCATATGACAAGCGCTGCTTAGTTTGAGATTAGAAGGCGTTGTGTGAATTGTCCTAACATATTTATTTATTTATATTATTTGTAAAGTACTGAGTACTTAGTTTTTTTATTACTACTACTATTACTACTTAAAACTTTAATCTATTAGCTACGTAAATAAGTATTGTCAATTGTACATTAATATCCTGGACTTGCCCTTCATTGAGAAATACGCGTGTTCGACCCCGTCAGATATTACTTTTGCGTTGTTTCATCAAAGACGATTATGTCTGTACCACCGAGCCAGGCGTAATTTAGTTTATAATAAACTAACAAGAAAATGCTTGCAAAATTTGAGTCGTATACAATATACATATAACTAATTTAAAAATGGCTTCTCTCAACCTTTACAAGTACAAGCTAAGTAAAAGAGAAAGTTTTATCTCGTTCGATCGTTTCGCGCCTAAGACGTTACGTCACCCAATGATGCGTACGCGCAGTCATAATTACGTATTGAATGAATGATCGAAGACCGGCGCCATTGAATCGACCGTGAAGGTAACCAATTAAATGCGAGAGTTCTTTTCTTACCCAGAATGTACTTGATTTCTGATCTAATATTTCATGGTCTTGACCTAGAACTAGAAAATGTGTTGTGTTTTTTAGTTATGCTGTCATAACTTCTTGATCTTTGTTATAAATGCTAGTCATTTTTATGGTTCCTTACCCAAATGGTAAAACGGAACCCTATCACTGAGACTTCTCTGTCCGTCCGTCCGTCTGACTCCAGGCTGTATCTCATGCACCGTGATAGTTAGAAAGTTGAAATTTTCACAGATGATATTTTTCTAGTGCCTCTAATATAATATTTAAGGATTTTTTTTATTAAGTGATTTAATGTATATTATAGTTCGTTAGTTTTTCACTTTTTTGACTGCGATAGCGTGACCTCCCACGCCCTACTAGAGGTAGTACGACACAATTTTTATTTGATACTGCTAGTCTATATGTAGAGATCTATGTTGATAGTAGTTAGAAGTGGTAAGTTTAAAATAATTATGAATGCCTACCTTGAAGAAGATTCCAAGGTAGTATTTTTTCTCCCCAGATTTCAGTAGCGGCATCGTCCATCTCGTCACACCAAGCTCATCATCGTTGTTACAACTGGAACATTCTGGAATCAAAAGAAAAACATTATTTTAAAAAAAACCGTGATAAATATTAACCCCCTTATTCATAATAAGTTTTCAGAAGTTGAAAATACCGTTAAAATCGGTTTTTGTTACCTTTAATCAACATTTCATCGCAAGGCAACGGGTATAATTTTTTTTTCAAAATTACAATACAGCGGTTTTTTTTTGAAATCCGTGGCCTTATGCCCCGGCCGCACCTACGTCCATTGCCAAGCGACTCCGGTAGACACTGAAAGAATTCCCAGTGGCGCCCGACAGACACTATGGTTGCTGCTTTTTATTAAATTCAGGCATTTTAGACATAACCCATTATATCCGTGCCCGGTGACGGCAATAGCTTTACGTGGGAAAATACTGGCAAATTGTAAGTGTGTAATGCACCTCTGCCTACCCCTTCGGGGATATAGGCGTGATATGTGTGTGTGTGTGTATGTAAAATTTCGGTTCTTTATTTTCAGTGGTTTAAAATAGGTGGTACCGATTGTCATAAAAGAAAGGGACACAATCTATTCTCGTACACCTGACAGAGACAGAAGATTCTCTTGAGCTCTTCTGGCCCTAGAGCATTTATTATAACTATTAAGGATTAGCCAATAATAGAGTTTCATTATAAAATAAAAAAAAAAATTACTTTACAGTCTATGCTCTAAATTCTAAAATCTGAAATAATCATTATTTTAATTATTTTCTGGCTTACGAACAAAACGTGACGATAATAATAAAACAATCGGATATAGGTATATTTAAAATCCAATCTGTCAAATTCGTAATCTGTCATTTGATTTGAATAGGTTTGAAATGGCACACTGGCACTGGTGAAGTGACTTTTTAAAATTAGTTAATCAAATATCATAGATTTGCATAGAAATTGGGAGATTAAAGGACAACGATGGTAATAAATGCCATAATTTCCGAAATTGTATAATGAATCAATTAGTCAAGTAAAAAGGTCATCGTTAAAGATCGTGACCGTTTAAAATACAAATCTAATTTCAATGTTTGACGGACTATTTCAAGAAAATTAATATTAGTCAAGATGTGGAATTGAATTAATCAGTCGGTCGTTATTTAAATTTATCACAATGATACGGAAACGGACATACGATTTTTTTTATTTCAAAACTAATAGTATTAAAAGCCTCCACAGACCTGACATAATAGAAAAATGTAGGTACGTGGAACCTACCTACTAAATAGGTCTATTCTGTTCTGTTTGAAGAACTACCTATGCGGTTATGGCGAAAGTTTTTTTTTTTTTTTTTTTTTATATTTAGGTCGACAAATTGACGCCACCCGCCTGATGGTAAGCTGAGGCGACGTCTGGCAATTGAGGGCGACTCTCACAGTACACAGGAATACTATAGAGAGTGGCCCTCAACTTGACGACCCAGTAATGTGCCTCTTCACGCTTCGCTTAAAGAGCCCAGGGTTATATGTTGGAGGAAACACGTGCGCAGGCAGGGCGTTCCAAGCCACCATCGTTCGGCAGAGAAACGATCGTTTAAAACGCTCGGTTCTCGCGAAGACGGTTTCCACGGTATGAGGGTGACATCTCTGGCCGGCACGCGTTGTTCGGGGTCGGAAGGGAGAGGGTGGGATCAGGTTGAAGAGCTCTTCAGAACACTCACCGTGGTAAATACGGTAGAACGCGGCCAAGGAAGCAATTGTTCGGAGCTGGGCTAGCGGCTCAAGGCTTCCCGGTACCTCCGGACAGTCTATAATGCGAACAGCGCGTCGCTGCATAGCGTCGAGTGCGTCCAGCAAATACTTCGCGGAGCCGTCCCAGAGGTGAGAGCAGTATTCAACGCAGGGTCTAATCTGCGTTTTGTACAGCAGACACCTCTGGTGCGGTGTAAAGAATCGCTTTACCTTGTTCAGTTTTCCTAGTTTCCGCGAAGCTAGCCCAATACATCTCTCAATGTATTTTGTGTTATTGAGCTCTCGACGAAGTTAGAGTGATATTATTATAATTTACTTTTCATCACTTCCATTCAAAAAATGTCGTTTGGTTTCTACATAAGTGCGCCTAAAGTAGGTCTTTTTTGTTTCGAGACGTTTTAGCAGGCAATAATGAGATTTGAATTTGGAACATTAATCTTTCATAGTACCTAATCCAACCAAAAAAAAACAAAGCGCGCGAACTTTTTCATCGCCAGTAATTTTTTTTTTCATAGAAGGCAATGAAATTTATATTGAAGACTCGAGAGCTAAATATTTTTTTTCTCAGGTTACGTACTTTGAATAAAGTAGAAACCTGTAGAATACTTTGAAAAAGTAAAATCCTGAACGTAGCTAGGGGGTTCAAACTTTAAATCCCTCGCTACGTTCAGGATTCTACTTGGAAACCCTCGCTACGCTCGGGATTCTACTCTACCATCCTTCGCTTCGCTCTGGATTCAAAACAGCGCCTTCGACAAGAATATAATAATATCATTTTACACTCTTGTCATGAAAACTACTATTACCACTCTACTTTACCATTAGAATTTACTTCTATCTAGTACATTTTGTAATGATAAATTTTTAAACGCTCTGGTTTAAAAAGAGAACAATCTTATTGTTACGAAGAAATTATTCATGTTTTGGTGAGTGTTGGTGAATTGGTTTCCATTTCGCATGTGACGTAACAAATGATTGACTTCCATGGAAGCACGGCAACCGGCAACTGTTATGATGACCGTAATGAAACCAGTAATAGCACGCAATGTAGTAAATAACAGTTATCAGGCTGCTAAAATTATTATGGATGAGAACTGCCGGGCTATAGACAACACGACGATTTATTTTTAATGACAGGTTTTTTCGAAAGTTTGACATGATGTGATGTTGATGAAGTTTGAGTTATGCTAGTTGGTCATGACAGGTGTAGAGTTAGTCTATGAAGCTAGACTTTATTTTGAAGGCCGAAGCGAGGACGTTTCATATAAATACTAATAGGTACTTAATGCAGAGGACCAGATTGTGGTTGCCATTTCAAACGCTATTAATATCTGAACTATTTACCGCCTTAAATAGTCTAAATTTAGTTTACTAATATACCTACTTATTGTTTGTATTTTCTTTATACCTCATACATCATACACTGAGCCTTTTCCCCAACTCAGTTGGTGTGGAATTTCCAGTGGCAGAGTTTCGACATTTTCCGTGAAGCGACTGCCATCTGACCTCCACAACCGATGGGGGTAAAGTTTTGTAGTTAGTCCAGTCGGTTTTTGTTTTAGGGCTCCAAATATCCGTACTTTACGCCTGCCATAGAATGTTCGTATGACAACCGGGACAGACAGCTTAACATGCTCTCCGAGGCACCGATGAGTCTCAATGTCTAGAGAGCAATGTGTTAACCTACTCGGTTACCACTAAACCACGAGCTTCTCTTATATGTAAGTACTTTCACAAAATATCATCATCATCAGCCCACATCAGCCCACTTCTGAACGTAGACCTCTCCAATGACAGGCCACCCCCTCCGATCTTGGGTCAATTTCATCCACCCAACGCCCGCTATACGACTAATGTCGTCGCTCCACCGACCCTCGAGGCGTCCCACGCTACGCTGGCCGACAGCGGTTGTCGGTTCCGCGACTGACGGTCCATAGTAGACAAAATATAACATAGTTAAATTATTGAGATGTTGGTACTTATTAAATAAATGGTTTATTCCAAAATAAAGCACTATAAAAGTATGGGTGCGCATTGTCTTACCTTTTCAACTCCTATCATCGGAGGTCCGAAAATGTTTCTCATACCATTTAAAATTATAATTATCGTTATTCATAAAAAAATTTAAAACTAAATATTAAAAAACATAATCATTTAAATTCATAATATCACAAATTATACACTTAGTTTTTACTAAATTTGTTTTAATATATTTGTTTATACTAATGATCGAAACTCATAATCATTCGAATAAATAACTATAATATTCATAAATGTGTTTTATTCTAATATTTGTTTTTATAAATTTCTTAATCATAAGTTTTTTTCATCCATATTATAATGTCTATATTCCAGTGAAAATCAAATTGCTATCAGAAACGAGATGCTACCAGACAAGTAGGTTAGGTTAGGTTAGAACAGTGACCACAACAACGCGCGAGCCGAGCGAGGGAAGCGAGCGTGCCGCGGCAGCGGCCGGCGAAGCGCTCGATAATTATCTGTTATAAAGTTTTTTTTTTTTAATTCCGCGGCCTTAGGCCGCTGCCCCTCTAACGTCCGTTGCCGGGCGTCTCTGGTTACAAGCAGAACGTATTTCCAGTGGCGCCCGGCGGTCTGTTATAAAGTAAGCTATTCTGAACAACGACGTTATGAGTTGAAGTATGTTCGTAGTAACAACATTATTAATTAAAGCAATATGATAATAGAATGTTATGAAGAAAAAAGATCTGAAAAAAAAAATGGATTTAAACTGGTTCTTGGTAGTAACAGTAGGTATTAATAAAAAAATTATAATCACTAACTGTTATAAGTTCCGATGATAGTAATATAAATGTATGAATAAAAAAAGTATGAAAAATAAAATTATGAAGAGTGATTGATTATGAACACAAATCGGTAGTAAGAAAAAGAATAGTTTTAAACATTTTATGTGAGCCAATATGGACCCATATAAAAGGGATTGGAATACTATACCTACTATCAAATTATTAAATTTAAATCTAAGTTAATTTTAAATATTCAAACTAATACAAAACAAAACAAAACAGCTGTTTAACATATGCATCACCGCCACACGTTTATCACTGAGGTAGACAGTTTGCAGCAGTGATTCACATATAATAGTTCAATCCAAAATCGATGTAATGTTCTGGTTATTTAAAATTTAACTTTTAATAACCGGTCAGTAAACGCCACTTAAAATGCGTTACACAAGATAATGATAGTGTTTATTTTTAGGAATATTTAATTAAATACTGTTCCTTTAGTACAAAATATTTTAACACTACTATAAATAAGTAAATATTTTTGGACTCACACTATGTCATCTAGCCCAAATTAAGCTAATATAAGCTTATGCTATGGGATCTTGTCGACTGATAAACATACTTATATATTTCTAATATTATACATAGAAAATACCCAAACTACGAAACAAACATTTGTGGATCACACAAATAATTTGATTCGACCCGGAATTGAACCTGGGACCTTAGGGGCAGCAGTCGCATACTCATACCACTGCGCCACCGAGGCTGTCTTATACACAAAATTTCATTCGTACGACTACACATTACAAAATCAAATAATGCACTAATTAACTAACGTATCGACGCAAAAAGGTTCTAACAAAGTGGGTGCCTAATAAACCTCTGCCTACTCATTCGATTTATAGGCGTAATTATATGAATGGAGGATTTAAAACTAATCATTAAAAAATGGTGTCAATGCAGAAATATTATGCTGTAATTGCGTTAACCTATCAAGCCATATTTTTCTTACGAAAACAATAAAATAAAATGTCTATGATTTAAGAATCTATTAATGGAGTCATCTAGACTATAAGAAATTCAATCGCACCTTCAAATTTTGCAACTATAGAATAAGTATTTAGCATTTTAATGGCATTTGAGTAAAATAACAAAAAAAAATAGGTGTGTATATAGCTTATAGCCTTCCTAGATAAATGTAGGTACTATTCAACACATCAGCAATATTTTTTCAATTCGAACTTGTAATTCTTGAGATAAGCACGTTCAACCCAACAAACTGGCTGTATACCAAACATTAGTATAGATTTAGGAGCGAGTTTTATACCAGACTCTTTTTAGGGTTCCGTGGTAAAAGTCTCGGAACCGTTACAGTTTCGTCATGTCCGTCCGTCCTCGGCAGTCGTGTGGGGTCATTAGATAGGTATTTTAAAACCATTGAGAGGTTGCTAGGATCCGTTTGCGAGATATTTAGCTTGGAAGAGCATAATATTTTTGCGAAAACAGGGCGTCCCCCCACCCCTCTAAAATCTAAACGGCTGGCGCGAAACTATTTTTTTTCCGGTAAAACACAAGAAAACACACAAGAAAGCCTCTAGTAAACACACAAGAAATTTCCAGTGGCGCCCAGCGTCATTTTACCATTGAAATAAATTATACGTAGTACCTAAGTAAGTTTCTACATTATTACCTCAATGCATTTTACTTAAATTTTTACAATGATTTCTTGAGCTTTGATGATTATTTATCAAGCCCACAAATTATTTCGCTAAAATTTAAATGGAACCCATTTCACTCTATACCCAGCCAATTAAAAAATAATGATCAAAATTGTACCAATCTGTAAAAAGTTCTGTGTACATAAAAAAAAGAAATAAACAGGTCTAATTACATAATCGCCTCCGTTTTTCGACGGTTGAAAAAAAAGTCGAACTACTTACCTGATTTACCAAGTCCATTACCGATCTGGTTTTGATAGTTGATGGTCGCTGTGCTGCCGATCCAAGACACCAATATCACAAGTATACACATTAACTGCTTTTGATACATTTTTACTATTTATATCACTGGTTAGTAAAACTTAATAGTAAATTTTTGAAGCTTGATAATAGGAATCAGCTCTGGCCTCTGCTTGTTCTAATGAGGTGGTGGGGACCGTGTCGTTTACATTATCACCGAAAGTTATCGAATCTCAAACTAGGTAGAGCTTATTCTAACGCTATGATTCGGTAGTACTCTTTAGTATAGTAGTATAGTATTCTTATATCTGTGTTAGTACCTACCTAAATGATACAACATTCCTACGTAAATCGGATTTGTTGATACATAGTTCCAGCTGTTAGTTTTTAAATCACATCAAATTAATAAATTTTAAAGGGGTGAACATATTGAACACTTGACAAAGTGTGAACGTGTTCAATAATATGTATTTGCCTTATATTTTTTTTGCCTTTCAACGGTTACCTAAGCTTCGCTTTCACGTAAAATTTGTCCAAGACACACAAGTTGGTTAGGTAATATTTATAAAAATACCACCTTTGTCCAAGACAAGTCTTATTTCTTGGATATATAAAACTAGCGGACGTTCGCGGCTTCGCCTCGAATTCGCATGACGAATTATGTACACAATAACCTTCCTCAAGAACCACTCAATCCATTGGGTGAAAACCGTATCAAAATCCGTTCCGTAGTATAAAACTACGGAACGGATTTTATACTATGGTTTTATACTATATTAAAGGGACTTTGTTTTATACTATGTGTGTCATGATGATTATGATTGTAAAGCTTTTGTTTCGTTTGTTTGTTTGTTCGGGTATCCCGTAAAATCTACAGAAACAGTCCTCGTGACTTGTCACGGACATAGGTTACTTACGGACATACTTAGTAAGATTGAAACCATAGTAGTAGTAGTAAGGGTAATTGTCAACACAAAAGTAGTTTTCCATGGCGGTCAATTACTTAATTTTTTTTCTATGATGGAGTTATGCATGGATAGGTACATGACTTTTTATTCTTCTTATAACTTCTTTTGAAACGTCTATTAAACATGTTATGCGGTTTTCTAATACGATTCATAAACTCGCAACAACTCTTCTTTAGATATTGCATTCTTAGATATTGCACGGTTATATTTAGTATTGTGAAACATCTCTAAGGCCACTTACGCATACTTGCTTTACGTACCCACGTAACTAGTATCAACTTAGTAATGCTTACCTTATATGATTAATGTGTTCCAGTCTAGCGTTGGATGCAACGTGTAATCTTAGAAAACTATCTGCTCTCGCATTTATTCACGTACGATACACTTAGGTAACCTACATTTTTTATGGCAATGAGCGAAATAAACCTAATAAAAAATAAACCCGTATGCGTAAGCTAACATGAGCCCTTAATATACAATGTTTATAATTAGATACCGGGTGTAAAAGGTTACCACCAATACCTTAAGGTCCCAAAACAACCTCACCGGAAAGTGGTCAAATGTTTCGATCAACAGACGAGCTTCTGACAAACATAAAAGTTCCCGATAAGCGGCAATAGGTTCGCCACTGTTTACGTGAAACAAACAGAACTAGCGAAAAGTGGGTGTTTATATCCTTTCTACCACGTCGAGAAAACAGGCGTGATTTTATGTATGTTTTTTGTTTTAGATTTATTTTTATAAGAAATTTAGGTAGCAGAAAAGAGATCTTAACTTGAAACTGAGTTAAGCTAGAAGACTATTAGCCTGTAAGAAGACAGTCTAGGTATTTATTAGTATTAGATTATTTATTGACCGAGCGAGCGAAGCGTCTCAGTTTTAACTCGAGGACTGGCCGATTTGGCGTTGTTGGTATGTGTGTCAGTTCCGGTCTACAGGCCGCATATTTCAGCCGACTTTCATGAAATTTGGCACAAGTGTTCTTTGTTGCAAGGCGCAACTTTTGTCGAAGGGATTTTTCGATTGGGGGGAAAATGGGGGAGAAATGGGGGGAAAATGCATTTTTTCAGCCGATTTTCATGAAATTTGGCACAAGTGTTCTTTGTTGCAAGGTGCAACTTTTGTCGAAGGGATTTTTCGATTGGGGGGAAAATGCGAAAATAACGCGAGGTCTACTGTTCACAGAACCACTACTTTATTCAGTCTAAATTACTTAGGTGTAAATGTAAGTACCTAACTTGAAAAATTGTATGTATCTTATGAGTGATATTGAAGGATATATTAAATATATCCTTCAATATCACTGTCATCATTAAAGTATGCGGTGGTTTTATTAATAAACCAGAATACATTGAATTTAATTTGAATATAAGTATTTTATACTTATTTTACTTGCAACAAATATAGTACGTAAACATTAAGGCGGACCAGTTTTGTAAAGTGCCATTTTCCGTGTTTTAATGGCCATAGATAATTCTTATGTTATGTCATAATGACCATGAATCCTTCTTCCTTCTCTAATCAACTGTCTATGGCACATTTGTTATTTTTCCATTTTTAATTGATTAATTTCTATTATATTTATTGGAAAACAAACACTATTTGTTGACGAAATTTTCACTATTAGGTATGAAGAGACGATAACGGGAGTCTACCATAGCTGCCGTACCCATAAATAACTTGTCATTGATAGTCTTTAAAAAACAGAAATTTGCTTTTTCAGTCTTTGTGGAAAAATTACGTCATACCTTTCGTGTATGGCCCTACAAATGATTCCATACAGACTTCGCAAAGGCCACTTCAATTATAGTAAGTATAGGTACATCTGTGGGCTGAAATTTTCACACGAAGTGTTGTCACACCTCACATTTGGGGCGGGGCCCCAAGTGATTAGAAACTACGTCCTCGTCGTCCGCCCTGGACCCCAACTTGCTTACGGTAACGCAGTGGCAAGTTGGGTGACCGAACGTTCTAGTCCGAACTTGTGGCCATTAAGTGCGAATATTAATAGTTATGTCGGCTCAACCCGATAAAAACGATTACCCCGGTCTCGGCTCCGCCTTTCTCTGGGCGGAGTTGGACCAAGAAGACGACCTCACGCTATCCCAACGGACTCCGATGCCGAGCGAAACGGAGGCTCGCGCCGCGCTGCCCAGTCGCAGCGTGACGTCGACGCCTTCAGGAAATGTTGCTGCTGGGTCTGACGTCAAGTCAGGTCCCAGCAGTGTGAACACAAAGGGCCCTCCTACGAAGAGGGTCCACGAAGAAATAAAGGGACCTTCGCGCGACCGGAGCACTAGCTGCTCCGGGAGCAGTGAGTCGGAGGAAGGGGGGCCGAAAAAGACGCCACGGACACGTGGCGATTTTCTACTGGCGAAGGAGAAGGAGATGCCGCCAACGCTCCATCCTTCTGTACCACCCCTGCCCAGTCGCAGAGATATCGGCGTGCCGCCCGCGCGGGAGCTCTTGAGTTCTCTTGCCCTGATGAACGCAGCCTTGAAAGGTAACAAGGGCATGCAGGGCAAGAAGAGGATTGTGGCATCGTTGGTGGCTGATGCCCAATCTTCGCTCGACGAGCTCCTCGCGCGGAGCGTTACTGATGAGGAAGTGAGGCTCCGGATGCAGGTGGAGAGCCTGGAGGTGGAGCTCGCCGCCTCGCGGAGGCAGATGGAGGTCCTGCGACGAGAGGTCGCGGACTTGACCAGGGTGGTCAAAGGGCCTCCAGCTCCAGCTCCAGCTCCTATGCCGCCTCCTCCGACGGCTGGACCAGCGCCGAAGAAAAAGCCTGCGGCCAATACAGCACCTACCACGGCGCCCACCACGGTGCCCACCACGGCGCCCGGATCGCCGTCACCGCCTGTGCCGACTATGGTGCAGGTCCTGACGGCGATCGAGAGGCGCCTCGCGGTTCTCGAGGACCGGGCGTACCGCCCTCCGCTGGCGCGTCCCGCGTTTACATACGCGGCGGTTGTCGGCGGTGCTTCCGCTCCCGGTCCAAGCGGCGCGCCACCCGCTGTCCGTCGCCCCGCTCCGCCCCCGTCCGCTTCCCCAGCGATTCGGATGCCGGCCGAGACCGCGGCCCAAGCGAGGAAGGGGAAGGGACGGGGTAAGAAGAGTGAAATCTCTGCCACCCCCGCCTCCTCCAACGTTGCCCCCGCTGCTTCTTCACATCCCTCCAGACGGGAGGGATGGGAAGTAGTGGGAGCAAAGAAGAAGACAAAGGCCGCCAAGAAAGCGGCCAAAGCCGCCGCGGCGAAGGCGCCGAAGAGGCCCCGCGCTCCTCGCTCCACAGCCGTCGTCCTTACGGTGACGACGGAGGGTGTGGAGAGGGGTTTCGGGTACGCTGATGTCCTGAGGCAAGTTAAAGCCTCAGTCGACCTCTCAGCCCTCGATATCCAGGGGGGTCTCCGGTGCAAGACGACACGCACCGGGGCTCGCCTCCTCGAGGTCTCCGGCGCCTCCAGCGGCCCCAAAGCTGATGCCCTAGCGGCTCAGCTGAGGGACAAGCTGGACGGAGAAGCCGTCCGCGTCACCAGGCCCACCAAATGCGCTGCATTGCGCGTCTCCGGTCTGGATGACGCGGCCATGACGGAGGAAGTGATTTCCGCCGTCGTGGAGGCGGGCGGCTGTCCCCGTGACCAAGTGAAGGCTGGAGAGATCTCCTTCAGCCTCACTGGCCATGGCACGACAGTCGTCCAGTGCCCCGTCGCGGCGGCACTAAAAGTGGCGGACGGACGAGGCCTCCTCATAGGGGGCTTCCTAAAGGCGCAGGTGCACCTCCTTCGTGCCCGGGAAACAAGATGTTTCCGGTGCATGGTGGTGGGGCACGTTGGAGTACAGTGCACAGCGGAAGTCACCGTAGGCGATCGGTGCTTCCGCTGCAGCCGGCCCGGTCACAAGGCAAGTGCCTGCGACGCCCCGCCTCGCTGCTTTAGATGCGAGGCGGAGGGCAAGACTGCGGACCACCGGGTCGGCAGCACAACCTGCGCCGCCTCGAGGCCAAAGCCTCGTCCGTCCGCTGAGAGCGGTGGGGGTGCCGCTACTGCACGGCCAGATGTTTCTCGGCGGGATGCTGATATGGACGTCCATTAATGTCTGACGCCCATATCCGCATCCTGCAAGTGAATTTGAACCGCCGCCGCGCTGCTCAGGATCTTCTGTACCAGAGCATCCGGCAGTGGTCCATAAACTTGGCCGTGGTCGCCGAGCCGTACTACGTCCACCCGGGAAGCCCGGTGGACGAGGACGGCTCGGCCTGTTTTATCTTCGGGGGGTCCGCCGCAGACAGCTCGCGCCTTGCGATCATTGCAAGGGGCCGCGGGTGTGTTGCGGCGGACTATGATGGGTTGGCAGTCGTGGCCACCTACATCTCGCCGACACTGGACGAGACTCAGTTTGAGCTATGGCTCACTGAGCTCGACGTCGTCTTCGCTGCGTGCCGTCCTCGCCCTGTCCTGCTCCTGGGAGACTTCAACGCCTGGAGTGAGGCGTGGGGCTCCCGGGAAACCAGGGACAAGGGGAGGCTTCTTGAGGACTGGACCAGAACACGTGGTCTGGAGGTCCTCAACCGGGGGAATGTCGCCACCTTCTGGCGGCGGGGGACCAGCTCGGTCGTGGACGTATCGTTCGCGACCTCTGCCCTCGCCGCCCGTATTACTGGCTGGCACGTGGAGGAGGGTGAGGAGACGCACTCGGACCATCGGTACATCCGATTCGATGTCGTCCCCCCACCTGACCTCCCACAGCCGGTAGAAAACCCCCCGGATCCGCGTTGGGCACTTCACCATCTGGATCGGGAGGCTCTCCTGGAGGCTTCCATCGTGCAGGCCTGGATTCCGGCACCGGACCGGCCTGCTGATGTGGATGCCGAGGCGGAGTGGTTCAGGAGAGCCATGTCGCAAATCTGTGATGCGGCGATGCCTAGGGTTACACCCAGACCGGCAAGGAAGCAGGTGTACTGGTGGTCGCCGGAGATTGCACAGCTGCGCGCAGCATGCATCTCCGCCCGCCGCCAGTACACCAGGTTTCGCCGGAGGCATCGCCGCCCAGACGACGCGGCAACCCGAGAGGCGGAGCTTTATCAGGCTTACAGGGAGGCTAAAGGTAATCTCCAGGAGAAAATAAAGCGGGCCAAGACGGCGGCCCGCGAGGAGCTCCTGGAGACCCTGCAGCAGAACCCATGGGGGCGCCCGTACCTACAGGTCAGGGAGAAACTCCGACCTAGGGCGCCCCCACTGACCCAGAGTCTCCAGCCGCAGCAGCTGGAGCGGGTCATGGGCTCCCTGTTTCCGACGAGCGCGGAGGAGCACGTCCCTCCGCGCATGGCTCCGTCTCTGCCCGACGCGGATAGCACCGGCGAAGACGACGTACCCGAAGTCAGGGTGGGGGAGCTAGGGGCGGCAGTACTCCGGCTTAAACGCCGGAAAATCACTGCCCCCGGACCCGACGGCATTCCTGGCCGTGCATGGGTCCTGGCCCTCGAAGAACTCGGGCCTCGACTGATGGGGCTCTTTAGCGCATGCCTCGAAAGGGGCCAGTTTCCCAAGGTGTGGAGGACGGGGAAGCTGGTCCTGATCCGTAAGGCGGGGCGGCCGGTGGACTCACCGTCCGGATACCGGCCGATCGTGTTGCTCGACGAGGTGTGTAAGCTCTTTGAGCGAATTATCGCGGAACGCCTCGTCGAGCATCTCTCGACGGTGGGGCCAGACCTGGCGGACAACCAGTACGGTTTCCGTCGGGGACGCTCCACCGTGAGCGCAATCATGCGCGTCAAGAGCCTGACGGAGGAAGCAGTCTCGCAGGGCAAGGTGGTGGTGGCGGTGTCTCTTGACATCGCCAACGCGTTCAACACCTTGCCATGGAGCTGCGTTAGGGAGGCGCTCGTGTATCACGAAACGCCTCTCTACCTCCGTCGTATTGTCGGGGCCTATCTCTCGGAGAGGGCCATAGCCTTCCCCAGCTGGCTCGGGCCAGCTCGGCGGGATGTGTCGTGCGGTGTTCCACAGGGGTCGGTCCTGGGGCCGCTTCTGTGGAACATCGGCTGCGACTGGGTGCTGCGGGGTGCGTTGCCTGAGGGCGTCGGCGTAACGTGCTACGCCGACGATACCCTCGTCACGGCGCGGGGTGCAACGTACCAGGAGGCAGCACTCAAGGTCACGACGGGTGTTGCTCAAGTCGTGGGTCGGATACGGCGGCTGGGACTGGAGGTGGCCTTGCACAAGTCCGAGGTTCTGTGTTTTCACAGACCTCGGAACGGTCCACCTGAAGGTTCCAGCATAAATGTGGGAGGCGTTAGCATCGGCATCAAGCCCTCGATGAAGTATCTAGGGATCGTACTTGATAGCCGATGGAACTTCGGACCACATTTCCGAAGTTTGGTCCCCAAGGTGACACACGCATCGGTCGCGCTTTCGCGACTGATGCCCAACCTAAAGGGACCCAACGCTTCCTGCAGGAGACTGTACCTGGGGATCGTGCGGAGTATGGCCCTATACGGGGCTCCCGTATGGGCGGCGCGGTTGACGGCCAACAACTCAACGCTCCTTAACAGACCGTTGAGGACCTTGGCCGTCAAAACAATAAGGGGCTACCGCACGATCTCCGGAGAGGCTGCATGTCTCCTAGCCGGGACCCCTCCATGGGACCTGGAAGCGAGAGCCCTTGCGTCATTGTTCCAATGGCGCAAGGAGGCGCTGGAGCGGGACCACAGGCCTGCGTCTCGAGAAATCGATGACCGGCGGTCCCAACTCCGACAGGATCTCATGGAGTCATGGAGGGTGCGACTTGAGCAACCCAAGTGGGGTGCCACCATCATCGCGGCGGTGAGACCGATCATGGACGATTGGCTGCAGAGGCAGCATGGTGACCTCACGTATCGTGCGACGCAGATCGTTACCGGGCATGGATGCTTCGGTAGCTATCTGTTTCGCATCCATCGTGAGGTCACACCCCGGTGTCAACACTGCGAGGTTTCCGACGACGACACCGCACTCCACACGTTGGTGGAGTGCTCAGCGTGGGCGAGTCAGCGCCGGGACCTCGTAGTGGGTCTGGGCGTGGATACCCTCTCGCTGGAGACCATGCTTCAAGCCATGGTCTCCAGCGGGAGTAGGTGGAACGCGGCCGTGTCCTTCTGCGAGCAAGTCGTGCTCGCGAAGGAGGCGGCCGAGAGGGAGAGGGAGCGTGCCCTCCCCGCCGAGTTCCGTAGTCAGCGGCGAGGCCGCCGCAGACTCATCTACGCCCAAGACCATCGACCTCCATGATCGGGGCCTGAGGACGGCGGGATCGCCACCCGTCGTCCTTACAGAAGCAGGCTAGAAGGGTTGCGTGCTGCGGGGCCTTTGCCCCATAGCACGCAACCAGATTCACTCACTGACGCGGGATAAAACCCTACCCCCAACGACGCGGGATTCTCATCCCGACCCAACCCCCGCAGAGACCACAGAGGTGGTCAAAGTCCGCCGGGCGCCACTGGAAATACGTTCTGCTTGTAACCAGAGACGCCCGGCAACGGACGTTAGAGCGGCCGCGGACTTGGTCGCGGAACTAAAAAAAAAAAAAAAAAAAAAAAACACCTCACATTTGTAACACAAATTGGAATTGTAATATCATTATTACAATTCCATATCACCTTCCTATAACTGTAACTTCAAAGTTGAATCTTTCTATTTTTCAATAATTTTCAGTTGGATATTTTCAGGGCGGTTCCACATTTTTCAAATAAATGTTTTAATTTCTTTTAGTCTCTATCCACCCAAAGGTTGTCTGGAAGAGATCTTAACGATAAGGCCACCTTTTGTTCTGTATTTAAGTGATGTCTCCTAAATGTATATTTCGTTGTTGTGTACAAAAAAGAGTATTTGAATTGTTTATGATATGAGTGTTGTAAATGCTTAGAAACTTGGACTGAACCTTTTCCGTGATGGATCAGATTCAAGCAGTGTGCAAACAATGTGAGTCGTGTTTCTTATGTCAACAACTAGTTAAAAACGTCTGATCGATGCTTACAGGACCAAACAGCTGGTTATTTCCAGGCTGAATGAAACAGTATTGCCATTCAAATTGGCAACGCAGCAAGCATTCTAAGAGCCTTCCCAGTCGGCAATAACGAGGAGGATTTTCGCGATCTTTTGTAAATATTTTAACTAGGTAGATACTTAATTTTGTGTAAATAAATAGACCGAACAAATGCACTCAGTGTTAGGTAAATAGTTCTCAATATATAATATAAATTGAAACTTATGCAGACACTTAGATTTTAGGTAGCCTTACTTACTCTGTGGATATATTTATCTTAAGTAACTCACTCACTCAAATACAAGAACTACTTCATTATATTCATTTCTGGCACATTTCCTGTCCCATATAAATTAACACAATCCGTTTCCGAGTGCTGAATTAAGAGCCGGTATTTTTTTATATAACACTAGAGGACGCCCGCGGCTTTACCCTCTTGACAAATTATATACACAAAAACCTTCCTCAAGAACCACACTATCGATTGGTAAAAACCACATCAAAATCCGTTGCGTAGTTTTAAAGATATAAGCATACATACGGAACGGGCGGCTTTGTTTTATAATATGTAGTGATGCCTAATTACACCTATAGAAATAGGATATACCGAAGCGAATGGTTACACCATGTACCAATCGCATTCTGTGCAAATTCTGATTGACACATCCATAGCAGGTAAAGAAATTGAATAATAGGAATGTGCTAATTTAACACTATTTACATATGATGTTAATATTGCAATAGGTAAAACATACCTGTTCCATATGTATAAGCTTCCAATTAAACATTCCGAGGATGTCAAACAGAATTTATAATTAAAAATAGTTATTTAAATACATTTTTCACTATCTCTCGAAACTTACCTAATTCCGAATAACAAAATTATATCTTCTAGAACAACTTATTCTTAGAAAGACCTAGAAATATATATTAGGTATTATATAAATGTATGAAGATGATGATTATTGTATAGAAGGGCTTACACGTATAAAACTGACACCCACACACTGACACCTCATTAACACAAGCGGTGACTTTTAAAAGTTAAGCTTTACGAACTAAGATATGCGCGTGCGCCGCCACGCATGTGCTCTCCGCGATCGTACCGATTCTACTAAGGCGTACAATAATAATATAAGAGAAGCCTTTATGCAACCTTCGAATTGAAAGCCGCATATTTGTGGTCAAGCGCGATCTAATGATTGAGGATGGCGCAAACACACTGGATGATGTTTCACGTTGGCCTTTAGAAGGTTTATATTTTACAATGTTTATGTAACTAAATAGTTATACAGGTTGGAGTGTAGGTCGATATGATACGTAAGTTTGTTTAGTACTATGCAAAGAGGTTACTGTGGCCCATGGTGGTTTTGATATAGATACGTTAAATACGCAATAGTTAAGAATTTTAAGGACAATTAACATGGACGTCCGACGCCCAGGACTTTAATTAATTGGCTGTGCCACAGCGGCTGACTGAACATTTCATCGTAAGGCAACAGGTTTCAAATTTATTTTTCTAAGTTATAATATAGCTGCTTATTTTATTAAATTTATTAATTCGGCCATTTTGGACAAAACCCATTATATGTGTGCCCGGTGACGGCAATATTGTCGTGACTAAATATACTGGCAAATAGTGGGTGTGTAATGCGCCTCTGCCTACCTCTTCGGGGGATATGTGTGTGTATTAACATGAAGCCCAAATAAATAAACCATACAGTAACTGAATAGTTTACTGGTTTGCATCTATAGCTTTGTTTTACAAACGTATGTACAAAATGATTGAGACATTTTGTCTGAAATGACTACGATTTTTCTTTTTGCTTTATATTGAATTTGACTAAAATTTGACTCAAAAACATCATTCTGGAAAAATCGATGAGGAATACCGCAACGATTTTTCGTCATTTGTAAATGACGAAAAATTGTATCAATTTATATCAATTGAATACAAAATTTTATCAATTTAGAAACCTATTGTAACTCAAAATGAATTATGAAAGGCTATATTAATTCAGTAAAATGTACAGCCTTTAAAGATTCCTATATCTTAAATGGTAGGTGTTTTAAAATCTAGATTTATAACTGCCATTAATATAAGGGGAATTGAAGAGACGGCCTTCGGGATTCAAAATAACTAAACTAGTTTTATAGAGCAATGTCGTTAACCGCGAAAGGGCAAGGCTAAAGAAGTATGCCCGGTGCATCATATTAAAAGAAAAACGTTTCATGATCTGATTTTTTTTCGTAAGTTATAGACAGGCTAAGGTCTTTGACCATACAGCGTCTTCATCGTGTTTCATGACTTTTTGTATATTTTTATTATACCCAAGGCAATGAGTTACTTAGTTTTTGTTCGACTTAAAAGAGTTGAATAACTTTTTTTTTTATACTTAATAACTTTTCAACGATTAAATGACAACTATCTATATACAATCCACTTAATGCCTGCTTGTGTTTTACAATGCAATTTAATTTAGTCGACTTATGAGATATTAAAAACAAAACATTGTTCTTAGTTATTAAAAAAATATTATGTATTGATATAATACCTATTAAATTTCTTGTACCTGAATGTAAATTTTAAAGGTCACGATTTTAATTTCCGGGCACTTTCTAATGAACTTGGCTGGTAAGAAAGTCACGAGGATATTAGGTATACTATTTAGCATACCTATAATACTAGGTATAAGCATTAAATTGTCTGAGATTTATAAGTGAATGTGCTTCTAACAGGGTCACGGAGGACTATGTCGCGTCAATACAGCCTCGAAATCTTTTTTTCTCTCTATTCTCTTAAGTGTCTCTAACTCATTTCCATCTATGAGTTGTAGAGGTTTGTAAGGGTCAGTTGAGTCAAGCTCAATATACTGAATGGAGGAGTCCCACTGTACATTTAAACAGATCGTAAATTAGTGGCACAGTATTATTATATATATATTTTTAGCGTCGAATACAAGTCAGCAAGACTTTCGACATACACACAAGGAATTCCAATTTGCGTTACAACCAAATTATAAGAGAAATATAATTAAACTTGGAAACCCGGTTATTTTACATAACAAATGTTAAGACTATTGTAATATTTTGTTAATAAATCACAAAGTAGGTAACTACGAGAAGATTCTGTGATGTAACACGAGTTACGCTAATATTAAATGAATTTCATGACTATTTATGCAAAAAATATTATTCGCATTCTCGGAAAAAAAACATTAGACGAATTAAAATTAATGAAAACTGAAGAACATTTCGAGCAGACAGATATTATTAAATTCCTAGGTCAGATAATAGTTGCCAATGTGTCCATAGTAACATATTTATGCTCGTGACCCTACCCACTTTATTTTTTAATTCCGCGTGACCGTGCCGCTCCCATGTCCATTGCTGCGGGCGTCTCTGGTACACACCACAAGGTATTTCCAGTGGCGCCCGGCGGTCTTTGGCCACGTGTGTGGCCTATTCGGGGTGTACCAACCTACTCGATAAACAAACCTTTTAGGAAATTACCCACTATCTTACTTAAAAGAGGAGGTTGATAGGAATTTATAGGGTAATTTGTGTGACCTATCAAGTCCACTTCCCAATTTAAAAAAAATTAAGGGCCGTTGCAAAGTGGTCAGCGCTTGAAGGTTTGAAATGTGACAGAAGAGTGTGAAATTGATGGAATTTTCTTTTTCAGACTTTTTTGTCTTATATCTGCATAATGCCTTGTTGTGTGCCGCCTTGTGCAATACCGGTAGTACAACAATTTGTGAGTTTTTGGTTAAGTGCTCTTTACACACTGCACGTAATACCTACTTATCTCAATAATTTTTAAAGTGTAACGCAATTAACTGTTTTATCGTTGTTTTCCTTAGGTAACAACTTATACAATCTATCTATCCTAACAGTTTATAATTTTGTTGGTATTTTATTTATTATTGTTATTAGATCCGCTAATGATTTAAAAAGAAATATTTATATACCTACAGCAAACAACATTGACAAATGCAGACCCCAATCCAATGAAACTCAATGAAAATATGTTATTGTTATATTTTTCTGTTAGCAAACAGGTTATGGGCTAATCTTAGGATATTTAAGTAATAGCCAAAGCCACGTCTGTTAATTCCCAGATGCATCACTGGCTCATAAGAATTTGATAGGAGGATTGTACGCAACATAATAATAAATAAAAATAAATTAAAAGAAAAGAAATAGGAGCACATTTAGGGTTTCGTTCAAGAACCATCGTTGCCTTGACTTTTAAAGCTCATTATTATCTATCTAGTTGTGTTGCAAGGTTTATGAGTTTACGAAGCGCAGTCGTTACGATATTTTCCCATACATCTGGATGTGATTGGTCAACGAAGATTCAATGTGAATTATATCTGAGTTCTAAGCCACCAGGGCTAAGTACAGTTCCAGAGAATGGAAATTCGGTGGGGAATAATCTAGATCATAAGGTCAAACCTTTACATGGGATTTACTAGAGCGAATTAGTCAACTCTGGCCCCGGATTGGCCACTAGGATATAACCCATCTACATGGGGCACACTAAAAGTTTTGCACTTCTAACTAATCGGAACTATTTGAATTTCAAATGTTATATTTTTTTAAACGTTGCAACCTTCTCAGTAATAAAAAAAACAATTGGCGGGAAATCATTTGTCAATTGTTTTTTATCACACATCAAAGTTATACGTATGCAACGAAAATGAAATTAAGTCGAAAAGATTTTAGAGCGATGATTTTAAAAGTTCTCTCTCTCCGCAAGACTGTGCCGCTCGTCTTCAAAATACTTTTGGGAGAGAAGCACATTGTTTGAGCACCAATGGTTGCAATGGTGGCAATGGTTTGCTGAATTTGAGAGAGGTCGTGTTTCTTTACATGGCGAATTTCGTGAAGGGCGGCCTTCAACTGCCGTCAACGAAAATAATGTGGCTACTGTTAAGCGGTTAATTGAAGAAAACCCGCGGATTACCTATGAGACAATTCGAGGACTATTGGGGATAGGTAAGAGTCAAATCCAGAAAATTTTACACGAAGAATTGAAAGTTCGGAAACTTTGTTGTCGTTGGATCCCTCATGAACTGACAGCGGAGCGGCTCGCATGGAATGGTGCTCACAGATGCTACTGAAGTACGACCACGGACATTCTAAAGCTGTTTATGACATTGTCACAGGAGACGAAACGTGGATTTATTGTTTTGAATCCGAAAAAAAAACAGCAATCTTGTGAATGCCGCTCGTCTTCAAAATACTTTTGGGAGAGAAGCACATTGTTTGAGCACCGTGAGGCAATGGTTTGCTGAATTTGAGAGAGGTCGTGTTTCTTTACATGGCGAATTTCGTGAAGGGCGGCCTTCAACTGCCGTCAACGAAAATAATGTGGCTACTGTTAAGCGGTTAATTGAAGAAAACCCGCGGATTACCTATGAGACAATTCGAGGACTATTGGGGATAGGTATGAGTCAAATCCAGAAAATTTTACACGAAGAATTGAAAGTTCGGAAACTTTGTTGTCGTTGGATCCCTCATGAACTGACAGCGGAGCGGCTCGCATGGAATGGTGCTCACAGATGCTACTGAAGTACGACCACGGACATTCTAATGCTGTTTATGACATTGTCACAGGAGACGAAACGTGGATTTATTGTTATGAATCCGAAAAAAAAACAGCAATCTTGTGAATGGGTGTTTGAATGAGAACAAGCCAACAAAAGTGAGGCAGGCGAGAAACGTTGCTAAAAAAATTATCGCGTTTTTTTTCTCAGCTACGGGTCCCATATGTACAATTCCACTTGAAGATCAACAGAGTGTTAATGCCGAGTGCTATTCTACCATTTGTTTACCCAGGGTATTAGAAAAAGTTCGCGAAAGACGACCCAAAAGCCGCGTTCTCCTACATCATAACAACGCTTCTTCACACACGGCCAACAAAACAAAATAATTTTTAGCTTCCGAAAAAGTACAACTCGTCACCCATCCTGCGCATAGCCCCGACCTAGCACCCTGTGATTTCTGTATTTTCCCGTAAATCAAAGATTTGATGAGAGGTTTCACTTTTACCAACTCTGAAGAGGCAGTGATAGCGTTCAATCAGCACGTAGAAAACATGCCTTCAGATCTGTGGTCCTCCTGTTTTAAAAAATGGTTCGATCGCATGAAAAAATATTTAAAATGTAAAGGAGAGTATTTTGAAAAGCAATAAACATAATATTTTGGTTTTAACATGTTGCTTTTTTAAGTTGCGCAAAACTTATAGTGTGACCTACGTATATCTAATCTACATTATCTAAAATCTTATGACTATGTTTTTATAAAAAAAAGTTATGTCTGTTTTTAAAATCACTTCCAGTCGGTTGTTATCGAAACGGAATCCAAAAAATTTTTTTCGAAAACTGTCGTAAATCATTGTAAGTTTGCAACGAATAAACTTCAAAAATTACTTAATCGATTTTAAACATTCTTCTACCATTAAAAGGTTAATTTATGCCTGAGTAACATGAAACTATTTTATTAATAGTAAAAAATAAACTGAGACAAACCGTTCATTCGTTGTTCAACCGTTCAACCGTTTCATTAGTTGTCCATGTCATGCAGTGTAAGGTCAAGATCAAAAATATGTATACACCTGTATCTAATTAAAGGTCAAAATCAATATAGGTAAATATTAAAACATCAAGGTACAAGCTAAGATTAGTAGGTATATCGCAAGGTCCAAAGCCCCAAAAGATTTACAAAAAAAAATTATGAGAAATATTTTTTTGGGATACTTCGCCTACACATAACAAGAATTAGTTTTATTTTTCTTGCGTTTATCCTTGAGTATTGGGTATCATTAGATATGTCTTTTAAAAACATCGCGAGGTTGCTAAGATGATATTTTGATTTAAGTATCCGTTTGCGAGATATTTAGCTTTGAAGAGCATGTTATTGCGAAAACAGAAGATCCTGATTCATGATAATCCATGTAGGTACTGAACTTTGAAAGGAAAACTGTTAGATAGCTCTGTTAGTTCAGGAGTTATAGATGTTGTTATGGGTGACTACGACAGTCGGCCGGTTTTTAAATTCAGTTTAAATTACATGTTGATATTCAGTCTATAATTTGTTTAAAAGTATATAATTATATTAAGTAAGGTGATATAATATGTAGGTAGGTAATTTTACTGTGGTAAGTCGATAATTAGAACGAGTTATTTTAATTCTAACTTACCTACCTCATATCGTTCGGTCATATCGTTATGATGTTTTTGATTTATAATATATTTATGAATCGTGTCGTATACATATAAATATATTTAATGAGTTTATTTCATTGCGTGCCGATGACGATGTTAATTTAATAATTTACAAGCAGCTAACCAGGGTACTTTGTACCGCCATATGAGCACTTAATTATAATAAAATAAATATTTTTGAACATTCTCACACAATGTCATCTAGCCCAAACTAAGTTATAAGCTTGTGCTATGGGATCTAGACAACTGGTAAAGATACTTGTATATTTCTAAATACATACATAATATACATAGAAAACACCCAAACCCCGAAACAAACATTAGTGGATCACACAAATATCTGATTCGACCCGGGAATCGAACCTGAGACTCCGGAGTCGAAAGCCGATGCACTACCGACTACGCCACCGGAGCAGTGAATGTTATAATAGTGTTTAGTATAGATAGTATTTTCTTTTAAGTAGGTACTTATTATTTACCTCCTATATATAATATTGTTTCTCACTGTTCAAACTTTCTCTGAACTTTTACAAATATTTTAAGATCAAAATTAGTCAAATCGCTCCTACTACTTAGGAGATTTTGTGAGACAATGTCGGTCCACAAATTACCACAATTATGTGTTTTATATTTCTGCAGTATCATTGGTCGTCAACTGAAGTTGACGTTCCCTGGGAGCGACGTGCAAATACGCTAACTAACTGACTTCAAACTACCGAAATGGGATTAAATAATTGTCGGAATGGGACCAAATTGAAATCTGACCCACTTGGAAAAAGTAGCTATCTTTTAAAAAAATTTTTTTTTTTTTTTTTTTTTATATTTGGTTCGCCAAATTGACGCCGCCCGCCTGGTGGTAAGTCGTGACGACGTCTAGCGATTGTGGGCCACTCTCACAGCACACATTACTATTGAGAGTGGCCCTCAACTTGACGACCTACTGATGTGCCTCTTCACGCTCCGCTTAAAGAACCCAGGATTATATGTGGGAGGAAACACGTGCACAGGCAGGGCGTTCCAGGCCACTATCGTTCGGCAGAGAAACGAACGTTTAAAACGTTCGGTTCTCGCGAACATGCTATCCACTGTGTGGGGGTGGCATCTCTGCCCGGCACGAGTCGTTCGGGATCGGAAGGAAGAGGGTGGGATCAGATTGAAGAGCTCTTCAGAACACTCGCCGTGGTAAATACGGTAGAATGCGGCCAAGGAAGCTATTGTTCGGCGCTGAGCTAGCGGCTCAAGGCTTCCCGTTACCTCCGGACAACCTATAATACGGATAGCCCGTCGCTGCATAGCGTCGAGAGCGTCCAGCAGATACTTCGCGGAGCCGTCCCAGAGGTGAGAGCAGTATTCGACGCAGGGTCTAATCTGCGTCTTGTACATCAGACACCTCCGGTCCGGTGTAAAGAATCTCTTTACCTTATTCAGTATTCCTAGTTTCCGCGAAGCTAGCCCTATACATCTTTCGATGTAGTTTTTATTATTGAGCTCTCGACGAACGTCTATGCCAAGGATATCAAGGTTGTCCTTCATTGGTACTAATGCATTCTGAAGAGAGGGTAGGGGAAGGAAAGGGGATTTCTTCGCAGTAAATGCACACGCCTGTGTTTTGCGGGCATTGAACTCGACCAGGTTCTCGGTACCCCATTGAGAGATACTGTCGAGGTTACGGTCGAGATCAGCCACGAGTCGTCGTCTCTCCTCCTCAATCTCAGATCGCCCCGCCGTCGGACGAACCGAGTAACTCCCGTGCAGTGTGCTGTCATCTGCATAGCAATGAATGTTCCCGAGGGATAGCATATCATTGATATGCAGAAGAAAGAGAGTTGGTGATAGTACGGATCCCTGCGGTACCCCGGCATTCACTTGCAAGAAGCGAGAAGCCTGGCCATCGCAGAGGACCCGCACTCGGCGCTCGTTTAAAAAGCTGGCAATCCAGCTGCACAGTTGAGGAGGTAGACCATATGCCGGAAGCTTGGAAAGGAGCGAAGCATGCCAGACCCTATCGAAGGCTTGGGCGATGTCCAGGCTAATAGCCAAGGACTCGCCGTGCCTTTCCATAGCCCACCCCAGACATGCGTTACGAATGCCAGAAGATCACCCGTTGATCGCTTTGGCCTGAAGCCGTATTGTCGATCATTGATTAGCGAGTGATCCTCTAGGAATTGCATGAGCTGCTTATTTATAAGGAGCACCCAAGCACCTTGCAAATGACTGAGGTGACAGCTATGGGTCGATAGTTGCCTGGATCGGACCGATCCCCTTTCTTGGGGATCGGTTGTACGTTCGCCTCCTTCCAGACCTCCGGCACGAGCCCTGAAGAGTATGACAGGCGGTACAGACGCGTTAATACTGGAGACAACTCAGCTGCACATTTTCGTAGCACCAGCGCCGGAATGCCGTCAGGGCCACTGGCTTTCCGCGTGTCGAGTGACCGCAGCACTGCCCGTACATCACATTGCCTGATAACAATATCAGGCATTGTGTGGCCACAGTTGGCGATGGCGGGGGGCTGCAGGCCACGGTCGTCGACCCGGGAATTAGCCGCAAAGAGGTCTGCGAGCATATCCGCTTTCTCTTGGGCTTTGTGAGCCAGTGTTCCATCTGGGTAACGCAGCGGTGGCAGCGAGGGCTGACAAAAGTTAGATTGCACGGCTTTGGCCAGTTGCCAGAATCCACGGCTGCCCGTGGGATGGGAAGTGAGCTCCTGACCCAGCCGCGCGACGCGCTGGGCATCCGCTCTCTTAAAGGCCCTCTTACTCAACTTTGTGGCCCGGTTGTACGCTGCTTTGAGGTGGCCCACGTTTCGGTCGCGCACAGCCCGGGCCCTGATCCAGGCGCGATATGCCGACTGTTTTTGTCGAACAGCTTTGGCACAATCTCGCCCGAACCAGGGACGGGCTCTGCGGATACTGGCGACATCAGTGAAAGGGATGTAATAATCCATCCCTAAACTGATCTCGCCAGCAATAGCAGAAGCACTATCCGAAGGAGCCTTTCCTACAAAGCAGCGCTGGCTCCAGGGGACGGACGCATAATAATCGCGTAGACCGTCCCAATCCGCTGACGAGTAGTGCCATAGTCGTCGTGACGTTTGTACAGGACGTGCAGGAGGTGACACCTTCATGCCAGCGTGAACAACACAGTGGTCGGAACTACCCAGTGGGGCTCCTACCGAAACACTGTACTGGGCTGGGCGACTCGTCAGCAGTAGATCCAGCAGAGCGGGCGCGTGATCTGACCTGTCTGGTATCCGGGTGATCCCGCATACCATCTGGGTCAGACCGTGGGAGAGAGCAAACGCATGGGCGGCTCTACCCGCATGATCAGTCTTGAGGGACCCCAGCCATTCAATGTGATGGCCATTGAAGTCCCCCAGAAATACTAGGTCAGCGTTCGGGAACCGCACCTGCACTTCATCAGCCGTCTCGCTGAGGTACTGGAAGAGCTTTGTTGTCTCAGAATCCCCTGTGTGGGATCGGTAGACGCACACGTAGATCTGGCTCATAGAGCCATGGTCTACGTGCAGTCAAAGGACGGAATTGGAGGGGTTCTCTAGGCAGCGCAACCGGCGGCAGCAAACATCCGCCCTAACGAACACGCACACCCCGGCTTTGTCTCGAAATTGTTCCTCGATGACATAGCCGGGGTAACACAGGTAAGACGTGTCGTTAGGGCGGCGTATTTATGTCTCCGTGAGGAACATCACAGCGGGCCGTGCCGTCTCAAGGTGGTGGTGGACGGTATCGAGGTTCGCATGGAGTCAACGGACGTTAGTGAACTCCACCTCGAAATGTGAAGTTGTGGGGTTTCCTAGGGCCGCTGTGTAACGTTTATTTCTTTTTTGTTGCACTGCCATTGTAGATTTTGAAGAAGAAGCGTGAAGACAGGGCGACATTTGGTGCAGCAGTAAGTGACAAAGCGCAGGGGCTAGCTTTGTCTAGAACCGTGTGGTTAGGTCGGAGCCGACTCGCCGGACGGAAGGGCTCCCAAACCCCCCTGATGCAAGGCCGCCGCTACCCCACACCGGTTACCACCCGGAGCGGCGATCCCACATCAGGATTATGCGCAACATGTGGGGCAGCCTCCTGGGGTGGTTGGCCCCAGGCGGGCCCCATGACTGTGTTGCGGGCGGCCGCGGCAACGCCGTTGCTAAGGGTCTCCCTGGCCGGCGAATCGACCCACACCACCCACACTAGACTCCGTTTCGCCCCCACTGGTCCCATGCCTGCTGCACCATACATCGCCCCGGGCCCGGCGGTGCAGCTGCTGAACCCCTAACGCAACCCAGCCTGGGCTGGGTTACTTGGGGGGCTTTAGCACAGCTGCACGGTGGTACCCCCCCGGACCAACACTGTTGTACCACCTGGTACCCACGTAGGGGCCGTAGCCACTCCATAGGTACCGTAAATTAACGAGCCTCGTCCGTTTATCAGCAGGTGCGCCACTAGCAGGTGAGGTCGCTGGGGCCCAATAGATGTTGGTAGAGCCCCTTTGCACCAAAAATTTTAAAATCTGTCCAGAGATATGAGGTAACAAAGAGAACCTCTCCCTTTTTTGGAAGTCGGCTGAAAAGTACTTGTGTTACGTGGCCTGGGATCAAATCAAACGCATGTCGTCATTCTATAAGTTCAACGGGTCATCCACTAGAGGGTATGGTCACTTCAAATTTATATATTTACCTACTTATTACACTCTAACCTTTTGCCACGACCTGTTCAAATAAGTAGGTATGCAATGTAGCCAGTTTAGATGACTTTTGAATTATGAATATTGAAAGTTGGTGTATTAGAAAACTTGTTTATGTATGAACGTGGTTGAAGTAAATAGTATCTTCTTTGACAGATATACAGAGTAGTGGCAAAGAAATTGCACAACAATAATTAACGACTAAGTACGTACCTATACCTACTTAGAAAATTCGTATTTGTTGGTCTGATCATAGAACATGATCGGTCAATACAACAAACAAACATTATCCCCAAGAGGTAAAGTTGGCATTACACCTACAGATTAGGTATAAATAGTTTTGTTGGTTCCACGTAATTATCGTTACAGGACACAAAGAAAAAACAAAACACACGTCATTACCGAAATGGGACCACTTGGGAAGTCGTAGCTTTCATTTAAAAAAAATAAAATTCAAAAGATATAAGGTAACAAACATAAAAAAACATAGAGTGGAATTAATAGGCAAGCGGCAAACCCGCTGAAACACTAAAATGACTGAACAATCAGTGAAAATGCGATTTCCCCAATACAAATTTGTACTTTTTGTAAACCTTGGACCAAAAGGCGTCGATTGGTAAGAAAAAAAAATTTGTGCGGTTGGGCTATTAATTGTTATAAACAAATTAATTTGTTAACTGATAAAAAGTTGGTTTTTATATTGGAAAATGATTTCTAAGGGTAAAACGGGCAAAATAGAACACTATTTACTTTGAGATTTTTTCGAAAAAATGCGTTTTTAAGAAGTTACAACCATTTTGAAGCGCAAAAATTGATTGGTCAGTCATTTTCATTTCTAAGCACTTTTTCGGGGGTTTGCCGCTTGTCTATAAGAACCTCTTCCTTTTTTGGAAATCAATTGAAAAGAGACTGAACTGCGAATGCATTAACATAATAGCCAATACACAGAAGATAACGTAAAGACAGTATAAGATGCTGTATAAATCACGAAAGTAAACTAAATAGGTACTATATTAGTACTATATTAGTACTATATAATACTATAAAATTGTATAGCTTACTATTATTGTAACTACTAGGTTCCAAATCTGGCTCAAATGGTGGACCACTGACGTATTTTTTGGTCGTACCTGTAACAAAAATATTATATCATCACGTGTCTGGAATTCTATCTTTGAAAGCAACGAACTTGAAGGGACTTGGGTTTTTGCGGAGTGCGTGGTTGGTAGCCTTTTAAGTTACCTCTGGCGTTGGACAAAAATCCAGGCCCAAACGCTCATATTACAATACCGAACAACGTTTCCTTTTCCCGTACCGCGAACTAGTTCAGAGTAACTAGTTCTTCTGTGCGGGAAAAATCAAGCATTACCTTGACATTGGCGAAATCATCGATGAATATCGATCGAGCCACGTTTTTTAAAAAAGAAGAAGAAGAAGAACGAACTTGAAGGATTTACTGACGACTTTTTCGGAGTTTGACTTCCAGTATCTAGAAGTCTATCAATGACTTCCAATATTGGATACTCAAAATTTAAACTAAATCCATATAATTATTTACACAGGGCTATGCAACCATAAACTATGAATTAGTAAATGTTAGGTCACATTTATAGATGTTTTTATACTCAACTAGCGGACGCCCGCAGCTGTGCCTGCTTGACATATTATATACGTCAAAACTTCCTCGAGAACCACTCTATCTATTGGTGAAAACCGCATCAAAATCCGTTGCGTAGTTTTATAGTTCTAAGCATACATAGGGAACCGAAGCGAATTTCTTTTGTACTATGTTTTGAGGGGTTAAATTTTATACGTCAAAATCACAGTTCCTCTAGTCATTGCACTTTCAAGTTCTCTTATGGTCAAATTGCACTTTATGACAAGTTTTCTTATGGTCAAACTGCATTTTATGACAAATTCTCTTTTCGTCAAGTCTTTCGTTCGTTAGGTATTATGAATATGAAGTTCGATTCCTGCCGAGCGATGACATTCCTATTTACGAGTCATAGGTAATTAATTTCTATCTAAATATTTGAAATCACCGTAATTATTAAACTTAATTAAGCAATTAATTTTGAGGTGCAAAATACAAAAGTTATTTAAAAAACGCGTTCATAAGGACACCGCTCAAAACTATAATTTTCTTATTTGATTTTGACTGGTATTGAGTATGCCTACAGCCATTTTTGGAAAACCAAAGTCCGGTCAATTGTGTTTTGACTGTAACCTATAATCATTGTGTAAAAGTAAATTGTCTAGTTCACGATGTGTAGGCCAAATGTTTTCAGACTATATCATTTAAGTGTCAGACTCTATAAAGCTTAACATTACATAACATGTAAGCCATAACTACGGTACAATTTACTAATAGACGCATCACGATTTGAGTAACCTTAATCGTTCGTGACCAAATTAAACTCATTATAAATGTGTACAAGGTCAACAGGAATTAATTAACCAATAAATAATTTTGTGCCACTAATCATTTACTTTGCACATCCCTAGTATTCATCTTTTGTAAGTTACGATCTGTTGGCACATATAATTTGCAATCGAAGCATTGTACAGATTTGGAAATCTTTGGCCTGCGCCACCAACACTCGCAGGAGAGTCTCCGTCACACTTCCCCTCCAGCTCTATGTATGGATATGGACGTTGGCCATATAAGAGCAAGGGCCGCACTATCTAATATTTCAAATATTTTCTGCACAGGTAGGTAATAATAATTGGATAAATATGTACATACTCGTACATACATACAAACATATATCACGCCTATATCGCCGAAGGGGTAGGCAGAGGTGCATTACACACACAGGTGGATAAATATGTATATTACCTAGAATACTGGCGGATGCTTGCAAATTTGTTGCCTGGTTTTATTTCCCATAAAGGAAGTTCTAGGAATTAGAAATACAGATAATAAATGCTTCCTGTCTATTACTTATGTCTTTCCTTGTTCAAATTTCTTTGTTAAGGTACTTATATTCTTCTTATGATATTAGTATTGTCTCCATAATATGGTTTTTATGTTTCCTCACTAACTTCACTCAAACACCAATGACTGGCACTTTCACATCTTATTTCTTACCATTTATGTCCATCCCAAGACTGCCTGTAAAAGATCGCTTTTAGTGATAAGGCCGCTATTTGTACATTTTCATACGATGTTTCTCATATTTATTTGTATTGGTGTACAATAAAGTTTATTCTATTCTATTCTAAAGCCTATTATTACTTATAATATGGGCAATATTATAAGTAAGTATTAATAAGTATTAATTTATGGGACATTATTGTGTTATGTAGATTAAATTACAATAATAGGGACAGATTGAGAATGTATCTCCCAGTTATCCAACAGTCTTTATGTAACGTTAGAATAGACGCTAGAGAAAGAAGAGATGAAAACTTTTAATGAAGGTTTATGGCACAAAATTGCCTAAAATAGTGGGATAAAAACTTGCGCCTCTAACTACAAAAACAAAAGTATTTGAAATTCTAGGCACCAATTACGACGTAAAATATCTGCTTTGAAGCAAGTGCTTCTTCACAAATGGTAGTATTTAAAACACTTCTTTTCAGGTAGCAACAAATTTTGTCTTTCACGTCTGTTATTATAGCACTTTTGAAAAGATCGTAATATCAAAAGCGACGTTTTAAGCAAACAGTTCTATAGGGATAATTTAGCGGCTGATGCTGACGAAATGGTTGTAAATGAGGGAGTGTTTTCCGCCGGTATAAACAACCCTCTATATTCGAAACTGCGAGACACGACGGAAATAGGTCAGGTAGAGCTTTAACGATGCTCTTTTTTTGCACTTTTTTTGAGCGCGGCGTCTTTCTGCTTTGCTGGTTACAGAAGGGATTTAGTAATTGATGTGGTCTCTAGTTGGATTTAATTTGTCTTTAAAGGGCTTTATACACTAACGTAGTAAGTAATCAGCTTTTTTGGGAAACTACCCACTGAACCATGTGTCATTAAAATCGCAACATTCTTAGCTATTCCATGGCTATTACTTTAGTTTGATACTCTTTACTGCATCATATATACTTACATACTTGGGTGTAAATGTACTAACGTATTTAATTTATTTGTAACCGGGTTTACTCAAATTAAATAAACATTAATGCCCCGGAATTAAAGTATAATAATTTTTAATTATATCTTGATGTCTGTACTTAATGTAATGTGAATATGTTTATATCATGCGGCTCATCTTCCGCTATATAAATAAAATTCAAAAGAAGACTAGATCATTAGTATTATTTTTTGTGAGATATCAAATTATTCGGTAGTTCCAAATGAGTTTCATGTTAAGAGCATTGCAAGGATAAGTTTTTTGCGGATGTGTTCCTCGTTAGGTCAAGAGTACGTACGTTTACAACTTCGCACTCAATTATCAATTTTTGACAAGGTAATGTGGGACATTAACCTCTCATTTAAAAATCTAAGATGCTAAGAACACCAAGTCGTTTTGCGTATTTGTCGTTCTGCGTTCATGTCAGTATGAGAATTTGCCGTTGGTCATTATGCGTATTAGTAGTTTTGCATGTAAGGTAGGTTATAGATATCTAAATAAATTGGCTCAGTTTCTCATAGAAAATGTACTAATAGGTACCGTCATTCATCGCTGTATTACGGCTGCTAAATGACTGCACCGTTAGTTATCCTTAGTTACTCAAACCTTAAGGCGTCGTTATGTGGCTATTCTTTTGGGACCTGGGAAAACTCACTGGCAGGGTCTCGGACTTTAACTTGTTTTTTTACAAAGTTATGCGTAAAACGTCGCAGTTATGCATTTTCTATTATTCAGTTCGTTACATGAAGATTGACCTTTTATAATAAGAGCACAAGCATGCACCGTATAATTACGAGTAAAAGAATCGGCAGTACCTACACAATTGGATTGCAAATGACTTAGTGCGTGATGAGCAAAATATGCAATGATTCTTTTAATAACTTTTATATTTTTAGTACCTATGCCTAGGTATATAGTGTTACTATATAAGAACATCGAACATCGAATATTTTACGTGTAGTCACATCCCATATCAAACAATGCATAAATTCGTATCGCCAGCGCAGCCCATTGTTCTGTTATGACGTGTTAGATTGAAGAGATAAGGGATGGGCGCCGGCCACTGGGAAAGCAGGTTCGGAGGTCCCCGCGGCCAGTTTTTAAAAGTGCATGCGCACCGAGCGGGGACACAAATTCGCATATTAGAAATCTCATCAACACACGGCTGCCGTAACCACCGTTAACGAAGTATTGAATTTACTAAATTTAAATTAATTCAGAACAAGTATAGTTATTATAACAGTGTGTGCAACCAAGTTCAGTTAGTTTTCCGTTCCCGAATACCCGGGGTAAGTGCTGTGAACAGAATAGCTTCTATAACGTCGACCGCGCGATTACAATTCGTGTTTTACCATATTAGTTAGTGAACCAGATAGCTATTCCATAGGTTATTAGCCGTGTAGAATATAACTTGAACCTATAGTTTGTTTAAGCACCGAGAGTGTTCTGGGTTCCGATAGTGGTTTTAAAGGCAAAGCTGAATTTCTTACCACAAATATACAAGAAAACATTTAGGACCATGATGTTATATTACTCCACCCCTAAATGCTGTAATTATATAAGTATTACCTATCAACATATGTTGTATACGTTATTACCTATTTATAAACTCGTAGGGAATGCTAGAACCTAGTAACATTGCCCTATCGAGGGAATAAAAATAAATTGTTAAAAATGTTTCTACCTAAAATTCTCTTAAGCGGTAGCCACCAACTTGTGCTACGGCCTTAAGCAGGAAACCATTGTTTCATAAGTTTTATATTGCTAATATCCAGAAAGTAGAATCCAGGTTAATATTATTTCATCTACCCGACGTATTTTTATTGTGAAGCCGTACCGCTTGGGTCACGGCCTTAGACGGGAGACCGTTATTTTTCTAAATTCATAGTGCGATTAACGTAAATTAAAATACCTAGAACCTGTTCCATCTATCTGGAATATTCACTTTTTATTATATTCTTATTAACGAGACGGCCATAGGACTGTCATTTTAGGGTTCCCTAAATTAGTGAACCATTTTGAGATTCTTTTCACTAATACTTTATTATCTAGACGGCCATTGAAGGCCTGTCATTTTAGGGTTCCTTAAATTAGTGAACCATTGTAAGATTTTAATTGTTTGATGGGAAATACACTTAACGCAGACGCAGCAAGGAACTTCGTCTCCAATACGGTATAGGTAGAAAAATAATCATTTGATATGTATTATTAGATTATTTTTGGATTTCTTTCTTTGAGCCGGTCGGAGACCGATATATAGGGACGAGCCAACTACCTGTGTGTGTTTCCCTGTTCCCATGTTTGTATAATCCTGTGTAATGTGTAACCTTGTCATGTACCCTCATGTAAATAAATGTGCAGTGCATCCGACAATTAGGGAATCTCTACGGAGATTTACATGTGGGGCCTACGGCAAGCCGTGCCGAGCCGGAATCTAATCCGTTGCTTGTGTCCTTTCCAGAACTACCTTGGGGCTTAGTATAAGCTATATTTGAGAAAAGTACACCAATTGCTGAGCAACCAGACGCTGCGCCGGCGCTCCTGTGGCCATCGACCCGGAGCGACTCGTCAGCGAACACAAATAATTGGAGGACACTAACGGATCTTACCGGCTGACCGCCCGTCGCCTGTGGACCCCAAGTTAAGTGCACCGGCCACTTCAGCGAACAGTATTGTGATCTTATACTTTCGACACACACACATAGATTCCCTGGTAATAAAGAAACGTTAATTGTTGTACGTTGTTTAATTTATCTTCCTAGCAGGGGCCGTATCAATAGTTCTTACTACATACTTAATAGGTTATTTTCTGGGTCATGGAATTAGTGCCGCCATGCAACGTGGAAACGCGCAACGCCAAGGCACGCAGTCTGCATTCTGGAAACTTTTCCAGTCAGCGATGAAGCGGAGGATTTTTACACGAATTTTTGTACTTAAGCGGTTTTTAGTATTATTATGTAGCAATTGTTTTTTGTTTCTGTAATAAAAATAAGATAATAATTTAATTAAGTATATCAGAATAACAAATTATACAACTTTTTAGCACGGAAATATTGTGTTGTGTTTAAATAAAACCCCTTCAGAAAAATCTAATTTAAAATGTAAATAATGTATAGTTTATGATGTCGATTGCCGGCACTTGGAGGAACCTTATTCCATACAAGAAGAATAAACACAATTGTAAACTATCTCACTACTATTTAAAAAACCGACCGGTTTCGCTATACATCGTTATCAAAGGTGTTCTAAAGTTCTATCACAGATTCTAATACATTCGAGTAGTGTAATGCTGTAAAGCGAAACCGGTCGATTAAAATAAGAAATTGTAAAGTGGAATAGTGTAGTAGTGTGTTTGTTCATCATGTACCTACACAATGTATTCACCGGTATTGAGTACACGAACCAAGTGGTAGCAAAATTCGGAACATAAGAATTTTCTTATGATCCATGCTCATCGAGAAATTCCACATAAAAAAAATTGCAGCTAGTTGATTTTGTCATATCAGATAAACTCTTCCTAGCTGTATTTTAGTATTTATTGTTATAGAGGCAACAGAAAAACATAATCTGTAAAAGTTTTATCTGTCTAACTATCACGGTTCATGAGATACAACTCAAGACAGACGGACGGACGGACAGCGAAGTCAGTTATAGGGTTCCCTAAAAATAAGCTGCGAACACAGATTAGAGATATACTAAAACTAGTGGTCGCCCTATGGTCGTACAGTAGACCTCGCGAGCATTCAAAACATTATTTGAGCTTTTTCCCCCATTTCCCCCCAATCCAAAAAGCTCGAAAAAAATTGTATTAAATCAAGGAACACTTATGCCAAGTTTCACGAAGATCGGATAAAAATTGTGGATGCTAGTGCTGCCCGGAACACACATACAAACAGACGGACGAAAGCTAAACTCGACGAAGCAAATCTCGAAATGTAGAGGCTTCGCTCGCTACGCTCGACCCTCGCTCGGTCAATAAACAAGCAATAAATTCGTTTATGACTAAGGTAAAGGATTATTTGTCATCTTCAGCTCCATAAGTTTATTTGTTTACTGTATTATGTAAATGTATTTTGTTTTTGTTATTTATCTATTTTAACTGCTGTATTGCACCATCATCCACAAGTGAACATCATTCCAGCCCATCCAATCGTTGCCTGTAAGAGATCGCTGTATGCGATAAGGCTGCCCATTGTACATAAAAATTTCTGGGATCTATTATTTATTTTTATATTTGTAATTTTGGTGTACAATAAAGAGTTTTCTATCTATCTATTCTATTCTAAAATTCTCAAACAAGAATCCAATGACCATCGCTTATACTTCCGTACAGAATTAAAAGCTAAGCCGTTTTAGATGTTTATTACCACGAGTGTTCATAAAACAAACATGGCATATTTCGGATTTTATCTAACATTGAATGGAATCAGGCGTTACATGGCGAAAGTCCATGATAAAACAATGGGGTAAGATGTTGAATTTTTATATAATGTCACTAATTTCGCTAAATAGAAGACATTATAAACGTCGACATATGTGAAGACTGTCTCACAGAGAACAGTTGTTCTCTTTGAGACAGTCTTGAGAATGCCTCGTGAGTAGGTGAAACATATGTCGACGTTTATAATGTCTTCTATTTAGTGAAATTAGTGTAATTATATAAAAATTCAACATCTTACCCCATTGTTTTATCTAACACTTTTAGCTTTTAGTGAAGGTTGGTTAGTTAAACTTATATTGCAAACACTGATATAAGAATGAAGATGAATTACTTACAGTCATTAGTAATGAACTATGGATGTTTGGCAAACATAGTTTACGCCATAGTTTTGTTGCGTTACAGAGTAAAAAGGCTCAAAGCAATTTGAGGAATCGATTTTAACGTCTAAATGACAAAGTAATGGTGAGTAAGATGTTAAAAACTTATTAAAATTATAATGGCATTATTTTTCGCAGAGTTTAAAAAAGACAACAAAACGTCGACAATTGTTTCGCCTCTAAACGAGGCATTATCAAGACTGTCTCAACGAGAACAGGCTGTAATGCTATTATAATTTTAATAAGTTTTTAACATCATACTTACCATTACTTTGTCATGGATTTTCGCCAGGTAACGCCTGTTTCTATCCATGTCTAAATTACATTTACATTCAAATTTTCATGCAGTTATTAAATAAACACCTACCTATTTAAGGATATTTAAACACATCGTCAAATCACTCCCATCAAAGTTCAACAATTCTCAAGTTTATAAGCTAGGGTTTCAAATATTATTATTATTTTTTTTTACCTATCTCAAAAGCAAAGACGGCAATGGCGGAAATGGTAAAATTGGCGAGAGCTCAAATACTATGAATTCATAAAATAGCTACATTTTAAATGTAAATACTTTCCACTGGGAAAATTGAAGCACTTCAAGGTTCCAAGACCTAGATTTAAATCAAACAGTCCAATTGTAAAAAAAAGAAGTCGGAGTTTAAACAGTTCACTTTTTCATGGTCTTTCCATTATGAAATTTAGGGTCCATGTGCATGTGGGACCAGTTCATACATTTTTTTAATATTTAGAACTACGTAAGTACCTATAGATATCGTTTCCCGTGCCATATGACTTCAATTATTGCGAATAAATATTTTTTTGGATTTAGAAAGTATTTTACTAATTGCGATTTACCAATTGCGATTCTCGTACCTCGATCCGGAGCACTGAGTCAAGCAAGACGAACAACAATAAATATGGTATTGTCCATCGACACGAGAACACAAGACCGCAACCTATCGGTGAAGTTGGTAAGTGTGTCGGAGAATTAGAATCTAATATGAAACATGATAAAAAGTGGGGGAGTAGGTATAAAATACACATGCTAGGGGTATCGCCGTCGTAGGAGTATCGTATATGTTGTGTATTTTGTACTTTTCATCAACCAAGAACTTCGGAAACCAAGGTTACCTCACGGGCAAGTGGTGTAGGTACGAGTCGACCAACGGGCTCTGGCGAAACTTAAGAATTGCAGATAAGTGGCAAAAACTGTTACGTTGGACCAACAATGAGTGAAACAAGCGAGATTAACTATATGTACTAGTGGTCGCCCTATGGTTGAACAGTAAACCTCGCGAACGTTAAAATCTTTTTTTGGCTTAAACCCAAAAAAAAACTCCACCAAAAATATTGTTTCTAGTAAAGGAATACTTGTGCCCAGTTTCGTGAAGATCGGATAATAAAGGGGACCGCTAGCCCTCAAAAACATTAAAACGTTATTTGATCATATTTACCCCACTTTCCACTCAATTCAAAAAGCTCACGACAATTTTTTTTTATTAAATCAAGGTAGTTTCGTGAAGATCGGATAAAAACTGTGGCTGATAGCCCTGAACATACGTACAGGGAGACAGACGGACGAAAGCAAAACTGTCCAATCTCGAAATGTAGACGCTTCCCTCGCTCGGTCAATTACATGGAGAAGAAGTCGACACAACCCTATACCAACCTGTCTAGGCTAAATTCCCCACTCTTTGGGGTAGGGATATGACTAGTAGTGAGCGTCAAATTGGCTGTGATGATGATGATTAAACACCTTGTAAGCATATGCATGCATATTAAAATTAAAAAATAATCTCTACCATTCTAATAGCATGACCATCCTGATGTCCATTAATTTCATATCAGACACCTTTGAGAAAGTCAGGTAAAATGTCGACTTTATATGGATATGCCAAGTGCCTAAGTCTAATTTATTGGCGTTTTAATAAAACTTTATACTTATTACAAACTATCGTTGTTTATCAAAATGAGGTAAATGAGAGTGCAATCAAAAATTTTGATAGGTATGTTTTAATTTAACAGACCATGGAAATTTATAGGTATGTATTTACCTACATATTATGTATATCTATACCCATTCATTAAAACACTTCCATATTATCTCGTCTCACACACACACACACACACATATCACGCCTATATTTTTGAATAAGGTAAAGCGATTCTTTACACCGCAGCAGAGGTGCCTGCTGTACAAGACGCAGATTAGACCCTGTGTCGAATACTGCCCTCACCTCTGGGACGGCTCCACGAAGTATTTGCTGGACGCTTTCGACGCTATGCAGCAACGCGCTATCCGTATTATAGATTGTCCGAAGGTAACGGGAAGCCTTGAGATGCTAGTTCAGCGCCGAACAATCGCTTCCTTGGCCGCATTCTAACGTATTTACCACAGTGTTCTGAAGAGCTCTTCAACCTGATCCCACCCTCTTCCTTCCGATCCCGAACAATGCGTGCCGGGCAGAGATGCCACTCACACAGTGGATAGCATGTTCGCGAGAACCGAACGTTTTAAACGTTCGTTTCTCTGCCAAACGATAGTGGCCTGGAATGCCCTGCCTGTGCACGTGTTTCCTCCCACATAATATAATCCTGGGTTCTTTAAGCGGAGCGTGAAGAGGCACATCAGTAGGTCGTCAAGTTGAGGGCCACTCTCTATAGTATTGTGTGCTGTGAGAGTGGCCCACAATCGCTAGACGTCGTCACGACTTACCACCAGGCGGGCGGTGTCAATTTGGTGAACCCAATAAAAAAAAAAAAAAAACCCCGAAGGGGTAGACAGAGGTGCACTACACACCCACAATTTGCCAGTATTTTTAGTCCTACATAATAGGGGGCCAGCCTATTGCCGTCACCGGGCACACACGAATGAAGTTAATAAAAAGTAGCAGCTATATTGTAATTTCGAAGAAAAATTTGAAACCCGTTGCCTTGTGATGAAATTTTGATGAAAGGCAACAAAATCTTACGTGCCAGCCGCTATGGCACAGCCAATTAAAGTCCTGGGCGTCTCGGACTAGGACTCTCTTCTCACCTCTACAAATTATAACCCCCCACTTGCCGCGGCCCCATTGGTGGCCAAAGTCTGCCGGGCGCCCTCCAGTAATTATTTTGTACAGTAGCTGAAAAGTACAGCAATTAACGTTACATGTTTTCGAAGATAGTTATATAACTATGGCATTTATGATATGAGTTTCCACAAAGTTCTTCCATGCAAATAGTTTTATAATACACGCTTATTTAATCCCACGTATTAGGGGACGACCATATTATTACTTTTTCCGCGTACTTTGGATATTATAATATTTGGCCGATTGTCTCACTTAATATGAGCTCCCTCAAAAGTAGAAATACTTACGGTGGGGTTACTTACGTTGTTCAAATATTTGTTTCAGAGTTTTATACAAACTTCTTTGAACCGTAGACTTCGGGGGCTTTGTTTAGAAAATTTATTTTTCAATTTTCTTTATTACTCTTTCATTTTTCATCCAATTCAAAAAATATCATTCACATGATATTCATTGTAAGCAAGGAGTCTGTGTGTAAAGTTTCATGAAAATCGGTGGATAAATACGGCCGCAAACATGATCTGACAGAACCCGTAGACGTAGAGGTACAGACGAAAGAAATCCTCCCCAGTCTGCAAGTTGAAACTAGCGGATAGCCCAAGGCTTCACATGTGACAATAAAACCACTTTAAACATTTCTCGAAAACCACTCTATATATTGGTGAAAACCGCATCAAAATCCGTTGCGTAGTTTTAAAGATCTAAGCATACATAGGGGCGGAAGTGACTTTGTTTTATAATATGACATAATTATATAATAATCATCATCATCATCATACTGTATTCAAAACTAAATAAGTTATAGGTAGGTTTATAATATTCTAAGAAGCCTTTTTACTTCTCGGTATCCCAAGTCATCGTCACCTCCACGCTGTGCATTTGCTGCTCCGAAAAATTATCCAAAGTGCCCGGAAGCGGCTATAGGTTCGCCCCCTGTTACGTGGGACCAACTAAGTTCCTCTGCACACCCCTTTTTGGTTTAAAGACGCGACTTTGTTAGTTTTCCACCGACTTCCAAAAAAGGAGGAGGTTCTCAATCTGACTGTATGTTTTTCTTTTATGTTTGTTACCTCATAACTTTGGACTTGGGACTTTTTTTCAATTTGGTCCCATTCCGACAATTATTCGGTCCCATTTTGGTAATTTGAAGTCGGTCGTTGTATCAATTTTTGACGTGTATTTTTAAGTTATCTGGTTCACATAGCACAAGCTTTGTTTAGTTTGCGACCAGATTGTGATGTTAAAAATATCTTAATACTTATAGTTTTTAAACTAAAAAAGTTTTTTAATATACTTTTGATGAATTGCAAAACGCATTGATTAGATAGCTGGAAAGCCCAACTTTTACAGAATTATCGTAGCTACGTTATTAAAGACACAAGTCAAGCCATATAGTTTGTCTTTTAATTTTGCGTCTCTGGTCAAGCCATATAGTATAATAAAACTAATAAGTTATTTTCTCGCAGAAATTTATATCCCTGCCCGAAAATAAAAAAGCGTAGCATAGAACTGGTTGTAAGGTAGATGATGAACTTATTCAAGGAGAACTTGTGAGGTTAAACACCGGGCTCATCAGAATATCACTAACCAGTAGGTACTTGTATTAACTACTTTTGTTGTTTATAAGCACACGCCCGCGGGTTTGACCGCTTGACAAATTATATACACAAAAACTCGAGAACCACTCTATCTCTATTGGTGAAAACCACATCAAAATCCGTTGCGTAGTTTTAAAGGTCTAAGCATACATACGGAACGAGCGACTTTGTTTTATATTACGTTATGATTATACTCGTACATATAATATTCATGAATATTGTAAATCTAGAAACATAATGTAAGTTAACCATAGTCAGATGTTGCCGATGGGCTTATAATGTTTTTCTCAAGTACAGAACTCTAAACGCAGTGTACCTGTTGTTTTGTAAATTATTACATAAATGAACCTCACATTTGGCATTCACAGTTTACCTTCACAAGTTCAATGTCTATGATGAGATTGATAAGGTCCTTGTCGTTATATTCAATACAGCTTTACTTCACATCATTCACCGAGCCTAACTGCAATTCGGCTGAACTTCGATATTTTCCGTGAAGGGACTGCCATCTGACCTCCACAACCCATGGACGATATAGAAGTTCTGTAGTTGTAGTACATCTATGGCAGTCGTTAGGGGTAGTTGGAGCCCTAAATCAAAAATCCGACCTGACCGGTCGGATTTTTGATTTAGGGCTCCAACTACCCCTACTGCTATAGATGTTCGTATGACAACCGGGACCGACGGCTTAACTTGCTCTCCGAGACACGGAGGGGTTTCGGTGTCTTAAGAAATGGTCACCCATCCTAAGACCGGCCTGAGTAGATGTTGCTTAACCTTTGCAATGTGATAACATTTTCGGTTACCACTAGACCACGAGGCCCTCTCAATACCGCTTTATTTACCATCACAAAAATACTTTGTTGAGCGGAGCTCAATCTTAGGCGAGAAGTGTAAATCGTTTGTGTGCCAACTCCTCCGAAACGGCTCCACCGATTTTGACCAAATTTGGCATGCTGGTCGACATCATACCCGGGAGTGCATATCTCTGAAATCATGAAAATAGAGTTGACCACGGAGGAATAATCACCGAAAATGTCCTGGACATCACCGAAAAACCAGATGATTAAATGGTTGCCATGGAAACACGTGCGTCAACAATGAAAATAGATTTTTTTTAATTCGATTAATTAATTTAAGTGTTCGATTCTGATTCTGATATGTAATTAATACATTTGCTCCGCTCAACATTTGCAATTAGCAGCATGCATTCCATACCTTTTTTTTTTTTTTTTTTTCCATACCTAGTTTAAGACTGAATTTTATTAACTTTGAAGGAAACGTCGGGATATTTACCATCTTATATACTATTGTCCTTCGAACAAGGTGACTATCGTATAAAACACCTTTGTGTGTAAGTAATTCAATCGTTCTAAAAAAGTTAATTAAAATTTTGTAGAATAAAAAATATCTATACATGCCTTCAGTATTATAAATTGAATCAATTTGTTCGCTTTCAACACTCTGCAGACTTTCCGAATCACTTATTTCTTGAACTTCTTTACTGTCCAGGTTGTCCTGGTCTTTGGTATCATCGTCAGTCTCATCAGGTTCAGGCTGCCTCGTTGTCATTACTGAAGGTAACGGGAGAATCTCCAGTGCAGTTGGAGCTCTGTAGCTGTTGTTCTTCACTCCTAACTTCTTCTGAATAAAAGCTTCTAGAATCTGCTTGGTGATCCTATTCTGTCGCTCCAGCTCGTGGACACCTGTAAAGAAGAGAGAGGACAGATAAAAATGACTGAGCGAATCACGTGAGTCTGAGGAAGAGGAAAGATTTTATAGAAATAATACCGATGTCATTTTTATCTGGTTCTCTCTTCGGTACGGATGGTGAGACCTTATTCTAAGATATAGATAGAGATGGTTTGAGGATAGGTATCATGATTTGATAATGTCCGCCAAATTTAAGTTAGATTAGAAATGGGTTGATATTATTTCCAGCTTCTGTGGTATAGTCTACAAAACTATAAGATCCGCAAATATTTGTACGGGTATTTGAATGTTTCACACACATATCACACCTAAATCCCGAAGGGTTAGGCAGAGTTGCATTACACACCTACAATTTGCCAGTATTTTTAGTCCCACGTAATAGGGGGAAGCTAATTGCTGTCACCGGGCACACATATAATAAACGAATTTCATAAAAAGTAGCAGCTATATTGTAATTTTGAAAAAAAAAAATTTGAAACCTGCCTTGCGATAAATGTTAATGAAAGGCAACAAAACCTTACGTGCCAGCCGTTATAGAACAGGCAATTAAAGTCCTGGTCATCTCCGACTAACCTGAATGTTTCCAATCCTTATAATTCACTTTCCATCCAAAGTATAGAAGAGATCGCATTGAATTGTTTACTTACGAACGCAAATCGAGTGCCAATGAAAGTGAGATAGTGAAATGATTCAATTATTTACTACTTATTTGGATAATTACAAATCTCTAAAAAAGATACAATAAACAAAAGAATTACGCTTTCTCTGACATTCAAGAAATAGATTATGATCACACGATGTACCGAGTCAACCAAAGAAACCAATTACAGTTCTTGTTACCTATCTTTGTTAGAACATCCATTACGAGAACAATAGGGCAATAGACCCTCGGGTCTACCAATTGTATAGTCGATTGTGTGTCTGTAAGTGAATGTACGGAAGTCTTTGCAATCATTGATTGCAGGTAGCAGAGTTCGGAAGCCAGAAATGTAACACATGATGTTACAAATATTTTGCACCTTGAATTGTTTTAAAAAGGTCAGTGATGGGACGTTAGTATCCTATTGTTGAGCTTTGGTGAAGGTCATTTAATTTTCACTGTAAATGAAACCAGAAAGTATGTAACTTGCATACGATCTACTTACTTATTTATTATGCAAAGTATTTACAATAAGAATTACAATGTATAAAATATACATAATTATATACTAAAAATATTTACATTACAAAATATCGTTTAAAAAATCCTTCGCGTCATTGCCGACTGGGAAGGTTCCCAGAATGCTGGCTGTGTTGCCACGTTGGATGGCGATACTTATTCTTTGGGCCAGAAAATAGCCAGCCTTCTGGTCCTGAGAAGCGTCTCTATAAAGGCGGTGAGCACTCGGACCTCATGACCCCAGTGTCTAAACCCCAAACGGCTCAAATATGTAATCACCTGCTAGGTTAGCATATTTACGCCGTTTGAGGTCTTCAGCCGATGCATACTATATTTATTGATTAGGAATCTATAGCTGTTTCTAAATGAAACTAATATTTTCCGTATTATTTAGGATGTCCTTTCTCGATAGTCCGAAACACCCAGGACTTTAATTGGCTGTGCCATAGCGACTGGTACGTAAAGATTTTGTTGCCTTTTATCAACATTTCATCGTAAGGCAATGGGTTTAAATTTTTTTTTCAAAATTACAATATAGCTGTTACTTTTTATTAAATACATTCGGCTCTCAGACTAAAAGAATAACATAGACGGAACGAATAGAACTAGCGAGTGAAGCCGCCAAAAGGGATACTATATAGCAATGGGATACCATTTCGCTCGCCACTCCTTTGTGAGCAGCGAGTGTGTACGCACGTGCGATCACGGTTGAACAAAATATTATAAATATGCCGTATTGTGTGGTGAAAAGGTGTAAAAACACTTCAATTATTCATAGAAAGAATGCTGAATTATTGTTTCATAAGTAATTAACTATTTCTTATTAGATTTCATAACATTTTTCTAAATATTTTAGTTGCACAAACTAGGAACACAAAACCTCCGCCATATCATACAGAGTTGCCATAATTTTTTCATCATTTCCACAAAATATTTAGCAGTATTTATGGGAATTTATAAAGTACTGAGTAAAAAAAATCTGTGTCATCAATGTTGACAACCTCGATGTTTCTAATCATCATCATCATCATTCGTGCGTTAGTCCCGAACTCCCGATCACATCTGAGTCCGGGATCTACTTAATACGTGGCTTGGTTATTTCGGCAATCTTGGAATTGACCGCTGTCTGACCTCCCAGCCATCCAATATATTTATGTTACTGTGTCAGTAGTTTAATTTCAGTCTAACACTACAAAGGCCTCAGTCTTAACCTAACGACTATTGATATCTACTTCATGTATAGTCAACGACAAAAGTAGCTTAACCAATAATTCTTATCTGTTGATCACTAATAGCTGTTAAACCGATCACAAAATTATAAACAAAACACGAAATATATTAACTTTGTCCTTGGGGATTCTAAAATTACTTGTATATTGCTGTGGCACATGCATTGGGATGTAAAAAAGAATAATAAATATTTTTGTGCTAATCAACTTTTGTTGTTGACTGTACTTTGTACTTACACTGGAATGAAGCTTTGTTCATTCATCTTAAAAAGGACTATTTTAATTATGAGAATTTTTTTTAAAGCTAGTAATTAAAGTGTGTTTACTCAGTGTTTATCACGTTTTTATTTATTTTAACACTTCCCCATTTTAGGCACTTGTCATAATAATCATTTGTGTAAATGACAAAATAATTGCAGATAACATTTACTATAACAAATATAAATTTTCCATATGTCCACTATATAGAGATTTTTAGGAGATTTTTCATTTGCTGGCAACATTACGCACACGCCGTTAGTGGTATCGGTACACGGAAATCGGAGTCACACGCACACATTGAAAGTGTCATTTGGCTTCACGTGTTTATTCTACATGTTCCGTCTATGTTATTCTTTTAGTCTGAGATTCGGCTATTTTGGACATAACCTATTACATGTGTGCCCGGTGACGGCAATAGGCTTGTCCCCTATTACGAGGGACTAAAAATACTGGAAAATTGTTGGTGTGTAATGCGCCTTAGCCTACCCTTTCGGGGATATAGGCGTGATTTGTGTATGTGTGTGTGTGTTTCTCGAGATATTAATAGTGTCGGAATACGTCGTCGAATTCACCCGTTTGATGCAAAAGAGAAACAAAAAGCCACACATAAATATAACTTTTGCATCTGTAATGTCAGTAGGACTACTTCCAATAAGACGTCTAACAAATCATTACAACGTTAATGATGTTTTGATAAAATTGATGAAACATGTTGATAAATCACGTGTATATACTTACCTACTTCGCAAATGTCACCACTTTATTGCCATGTACTTACCTAGTTTAGTAGTAAGTTGTCGTTAGACTTTGAATTCAGAAGGTGTTTTAAAGGTGCTTTTGAGTAAATTGCGTTATAGCGTTATCTCAATAAGTGTATTTCGATAAATATCATTCAAGTTGGTGTTAAACATCTATTTTTAGGTACGTCTTAATGATATCTATGCAAAATGTAACGAGTTCAAGAAGAGGTTTAATAAATGCCTAAGTGCCTACTTATACTAGCTACTTATTGCGGTCAAAAGTGTAGAAAATTATAACAGACACACACAAACATACACATACATATCACGCCTATATCCCCGAAGGGGTAGGCAGAGGCGCATTACACACCCATAATTTGCCAGTATTTTTAGTCCCACGTAATAGGGGGTAAGCCTATTGCCGTCACCGGGCACTCTAGAAAGTAGGTTATTTTCAAACTGGCCGAATTAATTTAATAAAATAAGCAGCTACTATGTAGGTATATTATAAGTTTCGAATCTAAATTTGAAACCCAAGGCAACCTTACGATGAAATGTTAATGAAAGGCCAAAAATCTTACGTGTCAGCCTCTATGACACAGCCAATTAAAGTCCTGGGCGTCTCGGACTCAAATTATACGAGTAACACCTACGATTTATAATTGCTTACCACCAGAATTAGAAAACCCCAGCTTGACGAAGGCATTGAGTATCTTGGAAAAGTTTCGAGAGTGCATATCACCGGATTAAACATGTATTTACTTTACTTTCCCATTTATCACAATTTTTGCAATATTTTTATATTGAGGTCAATAATCTAAACGAATAAATGTATATTGCTGACTTATATCCTTTTTATCCAATTATGAATTCAACAAATTATGTTTTTATAAAGAATTTGATATTTTTATTATACCTACCTAATATGATACCGAGTATATGATATTTATAAGCAGGATAAATCAAAATGTATAACTTATAAATATATAACTTTGAATAACTATATTATTTATTAGAAAAAATATGTTTTGATGAGTTTGTTGGCTTCTAATAACAAAAGGTAATCTTATGGACATAATAGTTCAATGTCTTATTTATAGTGTTATGGTAAGATTTTGCTTAAAAAATGGGTAAAAATGTCATATTCATATTCATATTTATTTAACCATATACATGTACATAATATATATTATCGCCAATATGTCACAGGATATAAAAGCTAGAACCATGTTCTACATATACAGGCATGCAGATTACAAATACCTAGATACATACATAAAATTACTAGACACAAAATTTTCGTACTTACTAGCACTATCTAATTCAAATTTTAATACCTACTACATAAATATATTAATGCCAGTTACTTAACCAAAATTACATATTAAATAATAGATATTAATTAAAATTGTATAAAGACAAAATATTTTTAGCAAATGTCACAAAATCGATGTATTACAAAGTCACTACAAAAATAGAATGTGAATTTTTTTTGTCTTATGAATTAAATATCAAAAAATTTACCTGCCTAAATGTCAAAAATATCAATGTCAAAAAGCTATACTATGTCTATCAAAATCCTAAGTAATACAATGTCAAGTGGAGCAATTATTATATACTAGTACGGTGTCTGGCGTGGTGCTCCGCGCCGCACCACGCCATAGGTTTTGGCCTATAACTTTTGACCCCTTAGGGCTAGGTCAAATTTTCGATTTTTTGGCTTGCCTCCAGATCGAGGGCTATCCATAGAGGGGTCAACCATCATTGGAGCATAAGCAGTTCTCGAGAGCTAAGGGGGATATTCCCCATTTCTACCTATATATAGATAATTATTATTCCGGTATCGTTTATAAAAACAGCAATCTTGTGAATGGGTGTTTCAAAATGCGAACAAGCCATCCAAATGTATAATGTTTTTATTCTATATTTTAAATATACTCGTAAATTGGGTTAACTGACCTCATGAAACGACGTTGATATATATCGACTTTTAGCATGATCAATTTGAATAAACACAAAATTTAAAACTAGTTCTAATGTGTAGAAATTATTTACAAAAAATAACGTAATATTTGTGATTTATTCTAAAATTTAGGGATTGAAGATTTTGGTGTCTAGATTTTTTTGTGGTTACATAATGGTTTTCTAATCTTACATCTAAGTACATAATAAATTGTAATTTAACACTTAATAAATTAGCATAGCTTAACTATAGGTAGACCAAAGTTGTGCCCAAAGTTTGTGGCCACTATTTTTATCAAGTTCCTGAGTAATAGACCATAATTCCTTAATTCGTGTAGGATATTAAACCTAGTCCCAGCCGCCCAGGACTTTAATTGGCTGTACCATAGAGACTGGCACGTAAGATATTGTTGCCTTTCATCAACATTTCATCGCAAGACAACGGGTTTCAATTTTTTTTTTCAACAGAGAGGACAGAGGAGAATGTAATTTCGCACACTTTTATTATATACTAGCTGTTGCCCGCAGCTCCGCCTGCGTGTTACTTTAGATCTACATAACTTTTTTATTTATGAAGCGATTGAAAACCGAACCTCAAGTTCAAATCAAAAAATCAAATTATTTCTGAGATTAGCGTGTTCAAACATTCAGACAAACAGACAAAAGTTCTAAAAACCATTAATAGTGAACTCCACTGCGGGTGACGTAACCTGTTCTGAAGAGCTCTTCAATCTGATCCCACCCCCTTCCTTCCGATCCCGAACAACGCGTGCCGGGCAGAGATGCCACACCCACACAGTGGATAGCATGTTCGCGAGAACCGAACGTTTCAACCGTTCGTTTTTCTGCCGAACGATAGTGGCCTGGAACGCCCTGCCTGTGCACATATAACCCTGGGTTCTTTAAGCGGAGCGTGAAGAGGCACATCAGTAGGTCGTCAAGTTGAGGGCCACTCTCTATCGTATGTGCTGTGAGAGCGCCCCACAATCGCTAGACGTCGTCACGACTTACCACCAGGCGGGCGGCGTCAATTTGGAGAACCGAATATAAAAAATAAAAAAAACCTACGACAAACTTATTATTTGCGGTTGGTACAGTACTCGGGTCAAGGGATTGAACCGCAAAATTAAGTTTGTTTTTTATTGTATGTACTTTTCCGGGATAAAAAGTACCCAGTGTTGTGCCCAGGATATTAAAGAATAATTATACCAAGTTTCATCGTAATCGAACCAGTAGTTTTTGCGTGATGCCTGAACAGACAGACAGAAAGACAGACAGACAAAAAAATTTTTAATCACATTTTTGGGTTCGGTGTCGGTCTAGTAACACCCCCTGCCATTTATTTTTTTGATATCTTCAATGTACAGAATTTTCACTTCTACAGATTTATAAAAGTATAGATTAGAGGAGTGCGGAAAGTTAAAATTAAAGACATAGTCGGATTTCGACCACTGTCGGAACACTGGTTTTAATAAATAACAAACGTTTATATAATAGGCTTAAAATCAAGATGTAAGTCACTTAAAGATTTACCTACAGAAACTTAAAGATTTAAAAAACTTGATTATCAGTTGGTACCTACAGATTACAAAATAAATAGGTATATTCTTGCTTAAACCCAATACCCGTGTATTAAGGTACATTGGTATTGGGTTTAAGCATATTTTTTTTACATATTTACCTGTTATTTAACTACGAAATCTACGCATATCTTCGGCCTTAAAATATTTTTTACAAATATTAGTTAGATATGTACAGGTCAACAAGTCAAATATACCTGTTCTTAAGTCAAACAATATTATTAATTACCTACTCAAATTACGACTGATACCGGATTCCTACATAAAAAGGTCCTAATCAGTTAATATGATTTAAGCGACAATGTTTGCGTAGCGCTCTTTGAGAAAATACCCATTTCAATGCCTAATAAATATGTTACTATGGACACATCGGCAACTACATTTGACCCAGGAACGTGTTCAATAATATATGTCTGCACTGACGCAGAACTATCATCTGATCATGCATTTGCATTATATTAATATAGTATGGTAGGTGCAATAATACGACAATTTGACGACAACAACTGATGGACAACCAAACAGTAACTATTATATGACTACAAGGTGATATGTATTAGGAGGATTTGAATGACGTACTTAGATACCTACTATTGATTTGGGCCAAGGTGCAACAGAATTGATGTCAATTTAGATAACAATGGACGAATGCTAAAACGTTTGCCAAAACATCAGCTTAATGCATGGAAGAGTTAATTTAGGTTGTGAAATAAATACTTCTATCAAGGACGTAAACATTCTTCAAGCAAAAGCTCTATAGTCTGCCGCGAAATTGTTTCTTTTTTTGCAATAGGGAAATAGCATAAAAAATGTCAGCATTGCTCAAGTGTTGTAAAGATAATTAAATTAAGTTAAGTAATGTCCTGTCTTTTAATTTTATTGTAAATTCGTAAAAATCAATCTTAAAATGAATATGCAATTATACTCGTATTTTATCGTTCAATTATATTCATGGACAAGATTACATAATTAAAATTCTTGTAAGTATAGATTAGTTTATCAATTAATTTTATTGCCAGAATGTGTTATCACTGAATGTAAAGTTTTATGTCGTCAAAATTCAATCAAAAATCAAATAATCAATTTCGTTTATTCAGTTTAGGCACATAAAGAGCACATATGAATGTCAAAATTTTACAAGTTTATGTCAAGCAATACGTAGGTCACACTATAAGTTTTGCGTAACTTAAAAAACAACATGTTAAAACAAAAATATTATGTTTATTGCGTTTCAAAATACTCTCCTTTACATTTTAAACATTTTTTCATGCGATCAAACCATTTTTTAAAACAGGAGGACCACAGATCTGAAGGCATGTTTTCTACGTGCTGATTGAACGCTATCACTGCCTCTTCGGAGTTGGTAAAAGTGAAACCTCTCATCAAATCTTTTATTTTGGGGAAAATACAGAAATCACAGGGTGCTAGGTCGGGGCTATGCGCAGGATGGGTGATGAGTTCTACTTTTTGGGAAGCTAAAAATTACTTTGTTTTGTTGGCCGTGTGTGAAGAAGCGTTGTCATGATGTAGGAGAACGCGACTTTTGGATCGTCTTTTGCGAACTTTTTCTAACACCCTGGGTAAACAAATGGTAGAATACCACTCGTCATTAACACTCTTTTGATCTTCAAGTGGAATTGTACAGATGGGACCCGTAGCTGAGAAAAAAAACGCAATAATTTTTTTACCAACGTTTCTCGCCTGCCTCACTTTTGTTGGCTTGTTCTTATTTTCAAACACCCATTCACAAGATTGCTGTTTTTTTTCGGGTCCAAAACAATAAATCCACGTTTCGTCTCCTGTGACAATGTCATAAACAGCATTAGAATGTCCGTGGTCGTACTTCAGTAGCATCTGTGAGCACCATTCCACGCGAGCCCGCTTCTGCTCCGCTGTCAGTTCATGAGGGATCCAACTACAACAAAGTTTCCGAACTTTCAATTATTCGTGTAAAATTTTCTGGATTTGACTCATACCAATCCCCAATAGTCCTCGAATTGTCTCAGGTAATCCGCGGGTTTTCTTCAATTAACCGCTTAACAGTAGCCACATTATTTTCGTTGACGGCAGTTGAAGGCCGCCCTTCACGAAATTTGTCATGTAACTCGACTTCTCTCAAAATCAGCAAACCATCGCCTCACGGAGTTCAAACACGGTGCTTCTCTCCCAAAAGCATTTTGAAGACTAGCGGCACAGGCTTGCGGAGAGAGAGAGAACTTTTAAAATTATAAAAAATCATCGCTCTAAAATCTTTTCGACTTAATTCTATTTTCGTTGTATACGTAGAACTTTGATGTATGATAAAAACAATTGACAAATGATTTCCCACCAATTGTTTTTTTTTATTACTAAGAAGGTTACAACGTTTAAAAAAATAGAACATTCTTAATTGAAATAGTTACGATTAGCTAGAAGTGCAAAACTTTTAGTGTGCCCCATGTATTATAAAAATACTAAATTAAGTACATAAATAACCATTTCAAAATGTTCGGTAAGTTGGTTCTCTTGAGAAGATACCAGCAAGAAACTCAGGTAGGTTATCCATTTCCTATACATAGTTTTGTTTACATTGTGTTACAATTTATATTGTACGAGTGGCTAACAGAAGATTAAGGTGATGCACTTTTTTATCATTAAGATAAGTTCAACAAAGTTAAGTTCACGTTACATACAAAATATTTAGATAGGTAGGTACTAGTACAGGTGACCCATTCAGGCCCAGTCCATACAAAAAATGGGGCCGTTCTGACACAGATCCTTAACCTCACGTACGACTTACGATCACACACTGAACGAAAAAAAAAGTTAAGTGTTCGAATGACCACCGTCTAGCTCCAGTATCGGAAGATCTATATATTTAATACGACAATTTGTCTGTCCGTCCCCGTCGCGTTTTTCAATTATAATTAATAATACATACATTTGCATGAAATATTAAAATATTCTTTTTTTAATTTTTTTTTTAATATATATTTGAGGCGATACAAAGTTCGCTGGGATAACTAGGTAATATTTGTGTGATCCACAAATATTTGTTTCGGAGTTTGGGTGTCTTCTATGTATACTCGTAATATGTATGTATTTATAAATAGGTATAGTAAAATATAGAATGTTTATCAGTCGTCTAGATCCCATAGCACAAGCTTATATTAGCTTAATATGGGCTAAATGACGTTGTCTAAGAATGTCCAAAAAAAAAAATTATTATTAATAGGATCTAATACCTAATTTGGGAAACACGATAATTTACTATCCCATTTTTGATGTTCCCGAATGGACTCCCATAACAATGACCAGTTACATCCGGTAAGATATTTATAATAGTAGCAATTGTAAAATTGAAGTTTCTAGTATTCTCGGGTTTAAACTCTTTATAGTCAGAACGCAAGATCAAAAAAATTGTGCGACAATCTTACCTTGATTAATTTTGAGCTAAATTTTCAACTGCTTCGGTGGCGTGGTCGGTAGTGCATCGGCTTTCGACTCCGGAGTCTCGGGTTCGATTCCCGGGTCGAATCAAATATTTGTGTGATCCACTAATGTTGTTTCGGAGTTTGGGTGTTTTTTATGTATGTATTTAGAAATATATAAGTATGTTTATCAGTTGTCTAGATCCCATAGCACAAGCTTATAGCTTAGTTTGGGCTAGATGACGTTGTGTGAAAATGTCCAAAAAATAAAATCAACCCGGCTGCTCGATACACACACACACACACACACAGCATACGGCATTTTGTTACGTGACGATTTTTACTAAATCGCACTACCCGTAAACCGTTAATTGAGCGAAGCGAGCGTAGCGAGCGGAGCTTCTTATCAGGTGACTCCAATGCAACTCGATGTGAAATTGTTTCTCGACAACTACCTAACCGATTTTCAAGATTTTTTCACTTAAAAATCAAGCATTCTCAGGAGCAGGTTTTGTTCTCGAAAAAAACCTGCTCCTTATAGATTGATAAATGCCTTAATAGAAATAGTCGCTTCGCTCAATTGCATGCTGCAGCGCAGTACCACGGCAGCGACCGCAGCTCCTAGTAAGAAATTCGTTTCAACAAGTACGGACATACCTACTTAGTAACGAGTTAATTAGGTATTTATGTATGTATATTTATTTGCTATAAACCTGTTACCACTGTTGTTTTATATTTTAAAAGTAACAATATTTATCAGAACAACATTCCTTGAAATTAGCGAAGGTGATCTTCTATTTATTACACAACTCATACAATTTTACGATTGTATGCTTACATAAAATACGATAATTAAATTATAAAAAAAAAATGTGCGGTCAGGGGCACAGTTCCCCTGTCAGGAACAAAGTTCTTTACGCAACTGCAACGCAACCCAAAGTGGGTGTTCAGATGAAACATGCACATCATAGAAAATAAGTTTTAGTTATAAGTCAATTCGCTAGATGGCGTTATACGTAACGTGATATGTGAATCGCGATATGGTTTCATTACTTATCTATAAGCATTAGTTGTAATTTGTTCTTATGTGGTGAGAAATTTGTGGTGACACCAATATTACATATAGTGTTCCCTTGGGACCTTGTGTATTATTTTTCGTTCCTTTGGACCCTCTGTATGTTCATTTGGTCCTTTGAACCGGATGACATGTGTTTTTTTGGACACCCGTCACATTGACAGTGGTAGTAGTGAGGGCTACCCAACTGCTACGCTTCTACTGGGCAGTGGATCACTGCTCAGATAACTTCACCCCGCGCCGCTAGAGGGCGCTACGTGCCGCGTCTTGTCTCTGGTTGCGCTGGTGGTACCGGGAAGGAACCCGGAGGAGGAAGTGTATGCAGTGCTGGTACGAGGGCGGCGGTGTTGGACAACTAACAGAGGGCGCCACCCGTAAGGAGCTACGATACAAGTGTTGTGAGTGCGGTGAAAAATCGTGAGTACATTTTAAATCCGATGCTTCAAGTTAGAAGAAATTAGTGCAAGTACTTTTCAGATCAAATTGAACTTTATTCTCAAGAGTAAATAAACTTATGAGCAGTGAATAGACTTAGATTGTGAACAATGAAGATAGTAGAATTAAAGTAGTTTGTAGTTAGTTTAGGACTTGTAATAGTTTTAAGGTAAAAGTGGTTTAGACGGGGAATCCACGTCCGTTTTACCCTAGAAATCATAAGTATTTTGATACTTATGATTTCTAGGGTATTTTTTACAAATTGTTCATCGACTTAGAATTTTCTCTGTTAGTTGTTGTTCATTGTGTTTGTAAACAGTGTACTACTGATACAAACTTGTAATTTTATTTTTGTTTGATTTGATTAAACTGCTGCTTGTATTTGTGGTTGCTGGGACTTAGAATTGTTCGTGCTAGTAATTGGAAACATAGAAATCTTGCGATAATAGCTTATATTTATAAATGGTTGTACTTAGATTGAAGCTTAGATGTCTAGTAAATAGTTATTAATTATAGTGTGTTTGTTGGTTTTTGGAATAAAAGACAGGAGCTCGTAATAATACGTGTCGTGTATTTCAGTCGGCCATGTTACAAAGTGAAGGAAGAAGGAAGTGAACATAGACAAGACAATATTGATATAATCTAAGCATAGACTAAACTAGGCTATGGCTTACAAGCTAATATAATATTATGACATCTTCCCTTTAAGTAACTTTATTATAACTTATATTTTAGATTCTTATATAAAAATAACAAAACGCATTTTAGTGTTTTGACACGAGACAATTTGATGTTTTAAAAGATTCTGACAGTTGACATAATTTGACGTTGTCAATTTGACGATTGTTTCTAAATGTAAACAAACAATGGTTTACAACATTTTAGTTTACTAATTAATTACTTATAACTAAGTACATGACAATGAATACGAAACAATGTTTATAAGACTGTGTCTATAAGACGTTGTGGTTGCCTTATCTCTCTTCCTGAACTAGAATATTTCTTAATTGGTTGACTGGTAGTACATTGAGGAGATTGACTATGAGAAATTTTAGAGTAATCATTTGTATAACAAGGAGTATAACTGATATGAGTTTGATTGGAACTGACTGGTTGAGTGTGAAAATTATTAGTCTGTGTGTTATGTGAATGAAAAGAATATTGAGACTTTGGTCTAAGTGTTATGTATTGTCTATTGCGACGATATGTACCAAATTTACTTTTTATGATATACGACCTAGGTTCAGGACCAACTTGTTGTATAATACCTGGAAACCAAGACGATTGTGGATGTTTTTGAAACATAACATGACTATTTACCTCCAAGGGTTTAAGATCTTTGGAATTTTTGTTGTAATACTCTTTCATCTTATGTAAATTTTGATTATTGACTTGTTTAAGATGTCTATAGTTACACAATTTTGGTTTTAAAAGTTTTTCTACTATAGGTAGCTTTGTACGAAGTCTACGTGACATGGAAAGTTGTGCTGGTGAACATAAATTGTTTTTGGGAGTATTGCGATATTGCAGTAATGCTAAATATGGATCAGTATTATCAAGTAAACATTTTCTAAGCATATTTTTAATTATGCCTACTGTCCGTTCTACCATACCATTTGAACGGCTGTGATAGGGACTGGAAGTGACATGGTGAATATTCCAATCTTGTGTGAAATCATGAAAAGATTTGGAATTCATTGGTGGACCATTATCTGACATTAATGTATGGGGAATACCATGACGAGCAAATATTGATTTTAACTTGATTATGACTTGGTCTGCACTGTAACCATTACTTAAAATTGCTATCTCAACGTATTTTGAGAAATAATCGACTACAATTAAGTATGTATGCTTGTTGAACTCAAAGAAATCTATACCAACCTTATGCCAAGGAATGTATTTGTAATCATGTTCTTGAATGGTTTTAGCATGTATAAGAAAGTCGTCCATCATTATTTTAATGCCTTGTATGTCACCAAACCGGGAAATCATTTCTTTTTGAAAGATTTCTGGAGATGCATTGACACCAAACGGTAACCTTAAAAAACTAAATCTGCCATAGGGGCTTATAAAAGTACATAGTTTGGATGATTCTTCAGCTAAGACAAGATTCCAAAAGCCTGACTTAGCGTCTAAATTTGAAAAATAACATGAACCATTTAGTTCTGCTTTAATTTCATCAATATGTGGAAATGGGTAATGTGAACGTTTAATAGCTTTATTTAACTTACGTGGATCTAAACATAATCTAATGCTTCCATCCTTTTTAGAGACAATTACCATAGAGTTGACCCAATCAGTTGGTTCATCAACTCGAGCAATAATACCAGTAACTTCTAACTTATCAAGTTCTGCCTTGACTTTATCCTGTAATTTAAAAGGAATTTTTCTACTTGCGTCTACCGACGGCTTGACATTTTCGTTGAGAGTTAAATGACATTCATAGTTTTTAAGAGCTCCTATTCCATTAAAAACCATACTATATTTCTTTAGTATTGACAGACTGTTTGACTCTGCAGGGACTTTGTGACACATTGACTGTGATATGACTTGACTTTGACTGTTAGACTGACTTGACATTGACTGTAAATTGTTGTTCTGGCTATGCTGACTAAGTGTGTAGTTTGGACTGTGTTTAGATATATTTTCATCAAAGGTTACTGAATGTATTCTTTTTATGACTTTTAACTGTTGACATGACTGTCTACCCAGAATATTTTTGCAATCTAACGGTGTAATATGGAAACACAAGTTGTATGATTTGTCATTATACTTACATGGTAATGTACAATAACCGATTGTAGGTATACTTTGACCTGTAAATGTTGTCAAGTTAAATGGTGTTTGTATAAGATTTATCTCTTGCAACGCTAGTTTTTCAAATGCTTTCTTAGACATCAAATTCACATCTGCACCTGAATCAATAAGTAAGCAAACAGATTGACTACAGATACTTAGGGTTATTGACCATTGGTCACTACATTTTACAGAATTACATTGATAAACAGCACCTAAAAAAGCTTGATCATCATTAGAAAAATCTTCTTGCACATAATTAACATATTTTTGCTTGGACTTACACATCTTTGAATAATGATTAAGTTTTTGACAGAAATTACACTTTGCACCAAGAGCAGGACATTTAAAACGATGTGTTTGACCACACTTTGGACACATTGAGTTATTCATAGACTGATTGTTACCTTTATAACCATTGGGACTGCTATAACTCGATGAATGGGATGTATTGTATGACTGGTTAGGATTGTACCTTGACTGTTGACTGTGACTCTGACTTCTTGATTGACGGTCCTGTGACTGCGGATTATTGTTTTGAACCCGAAAAAAATAGCAATCTTGTGAATGGGTGTTTGAAAATGAGAACGAGCCAACAAAAGTGAGACAGGCAAGAAGCGTTGGTATTTTTTTTCTCAGCTACGGATCCCATCTGTACAATTCCACTTGAAGATCAAAAGAGTGTTAATGCCGAGTAGTATTCTACCATTTGTTTACCCAGGGTGTTAGAAAAAGTTCGCAAAAGACGACCTAAAAGCCGCGTTCTCCTACATCATGACAACGCTTCTTCACACACAGCCAACAAAACAAAGTCATTTTTAGCTTCCGAAAAAGTATAACTCGTCACCCATCCTGATTTCTGTATTTTCCCAAAAATCAAAGATTTGATGAGAGGTTTCACTTTTACCAACTCCGAAGAGGCTGTGATAGCGTTCAATCAGCACGTAGAAAACATGCCTTCAGATCTGTGGTCCTACTGTTTTAAAAAATGGTTTGATCGCATGAAAAAATGTTTCAAATGTAAAGGAGAGTATTTTGAAAAGCAATTAACATAATATTTTGGTTTTAACATGTTGTTTTTTTAAGTTACGCAAAACTTATAGTGTGACCTATGTAGTTATAATAATTATTAAAAAAATACCGTACAACAATTGAATGGAGAACCTCCTGAAATCGGTCAAAAACAAAGTCCTCAAAATCTGTCTCGCGATAAACTCAGAAAACTGATTTCACTAATGGGTAGAGTGGTTCTCGAGGAAGGTTTTAGTATATAATTTGTTGCGAACGAAACCCGTCCTCTAGTAAATAATAAGATAAATATCATGCTCCGAAAAAACTGCAATATTATATCACTATCAAGTTAAGTAGTCAAGTCAAGACTACAGGTAGGTGTATTATAAAGTTATAGAAAACTGATGGCTTTGAAACTGATAGCTGATAGCTTTTAATTGCTAGATAAATTGCATGTACCCACTCATGTATCTAATTAGTTGTATATCTCTTCCTTTTTCTAAATTATGAATTCATTTGTGCAACGAGCACAGAGCAACGTATTTCAAACCTGCTTGTATGTACGCTCTGTTAAAAATAAAATCTTTTTGCTCTATAATATAACTCTATGGGTAAATATATTACGAGTATATAATTGACTATATACACGGCTTTGACAAAATATATTCTGAGTTTGACAAGTTTGTAATTGTAAATAATAAATTACCGAGATATGTGCAGATAGTGGTGTATTTTTATGTACAATAAAGTTATATGTATCTAAAATCTTAAATAATTAGAAAAGCTGACTCTGAAACTGCCATTTTAATAAAATTGTACAGAGATTATTTGAGAAAATTGGAAGATATAAGGCACTTTCTCCTGATTACAAAATGAATACATTTGTATAATATGTGAAATTAGTTCCATCAATTACCATCAATCAACAATATTTTGAACAATCGTGTTTCAATACATATTCAAACTAGTCTAAACTTGCCTTTATGAGACAAAAGTCGGTTCGAATAGTAACGTTGGCGAAAAGTAACCCTTGCATTCAACAAAGAATATTATTTATAGTTAAGAACTCATGTAATACCCATTAAATGATAATGCAATGCAGAATGTCACCGAAAAGATATACAAATTGAACTTGAAATGATGCAATGACCTTATATTATAATCCATGTGAATTATGCTACCGTGACAATCTGCGACCGTATTTGTATTTCAACCCAATCAAGTAAGTATGTATGATTGATGATTGATTTGTGTAATTATTGATTTATAACTTAATTATTAATCGGTGATTAAAAATTAAGTTACAATCTTTATATATATAATTTAGCTGTACGTGTGTATGTCACTGAACTCCTCCTAATCGTATTTTTTTTTGTGTGTTCAAGGGGATTCGTAGATGGTTTAGATTTACAATTTGGTTCTTTTTTTTGCAGGACAACGTCTGTCGGGTCCGCTAGTATTATTAATAAATTAATGTCAATGAAGAGACCTAGAATTTAACGTGTTTTGTTACATCTCTAAAGCCAATTGTAAGTTAGAGACAGAAAGATAGGTTCTCAGGGCAACTATCTCTATACTACGTATATATAGAGCGCTGACAACAACTCTGCACGTCTGAACAGTCAATTTGAGGACAGGTTAGTTTCCAGAATTATATGTCTATATGACGTATCTTCTATCCTTACATACAGTACAAGCCAACACACATACAATAAGGTGTCAATCCAGGATAATCCAGGACCTATGATTTTTTAAAATGTCTCCCCTAGCGTCCTTTGCCGGTCGTCCCGGGTACGTCACCTATGCGGCCTCTGATGTCGGATGGGGTTGGGTGTTATCCCGCATCTTTGGGGGTCGGGTTCTATCCCGTGTCAAACGTACGTGGGTGAAGCCGAAAATCCCACAGCACGCTATCTTCCTTGCCCTGGCCTGCTCCTGTAAGCAAACCGCCCTCAAGTCTCTATAAATCTCCATGCTCATTTTCATTGCACAAAAAGACAGGTGATTCTCTCCGGAGCGTACCTGGTGCAAAGATTAACCATCGCCATCCAGCGGGGTAATGCCGCTAGCGTTCCTTCGTGCCAGGTTAAATCCGGGGCGAGTTATTAAAAGCTTTTATTTACTTTCACCCGTCCCGATGTCCGTGTGTAATCAAATCTTGCAAGTTAAATTTAACACACTTCCCGGTTTCCGAAACCTTAGGCTGAAACCTTGCCCGCGTATGTAAGTCGCATGACAATGCAATAATATAATGACAAAGCTTGATTAAAAAAAATAATTAGATATTATTCATTTGACTGATAATAATTAATGTTATCTAGTGTCTAGTCAGTGACGTGTTATATACTATAGACATAACCTCAGTGTCAGAAATGCATTTAAAAAAAATATAATCTAACTGTTCGATTATAATCAGCTTCCCGCTATTTATTGACAATTGTGTTGTCAAGGGTTACGGTTGTTTATGCGATCAAAATTTTTTGGCCTAAATATGACTAAATGTGCAATAAAAGTTTGCAGAAATTACACAGGACGACTAAAAACAACCAGCAAAGTCACCTACCATCTGTAAGTAACTCATAATTCATCATAATTTTATAATGTGTAATTTATAATTGTCATTTTTGTTGGTATTGTCAGTTTCAAATTCAAAATTCCCCGATTTATATTAGTAGAAATACATAGGTGTTGGACAAGTCATTAAGAAAATACAGATACATAAAATAAATAATTTGAAAATGGTCAAGAGTGAGTCGCTAATATGTAGTAACGAGTGTATAGTGATGTACCTAGAAAGGATGATACGTTAAGTTTATCCAATAAAAACCGGCCAACTGTCTGGCAAGGTTTTTGGTAAGAATCGTGTCCATTTCGCAATCCAATATAGCTGCCAAAAATAAAAAGTTAAAAATAAAAGTTAAAAAAAAACTTTAAAAATATAAAGTAAGTAGTTAAATGAAAAATTAAACATTAAAAGTTAAAAATAAAATGTTGAAAGTCAAAAGTTAAAAATAATAAGCTATAAGTCAAAATTTAAATAATAAGTTAAAAGGCCCCTTTTCCTATCCCATCCCATTTCCTATATAAAATGGGAAAATAAGAAAAGTTTATTTAGCTGGCACCACTATACACCCACACATCGTCAAACTAGGCGAGTGTATGACATGACATACGCTCACGCACACTAGCATGCGTAAGCTGAACTGTTTCTATTGTAGTGATTGCTTTGTAAAAATGTAGGTAATTAAATTTCTTTATATTATTTCCATTCATTTTTTCTTTAAGGGAAAAGGGAAGGGTTTTGGAAATAAAAACAGTAATAGGTATGTGACGAAATAGGTATAATAGCTATTTTCATTAATATCTCTTTAACCAATTACGCGTGCTGATTTAATGAAAAAATCCAATGCAAATCGGTAATACGCAATATCAACATAACCTCAATTTTCTCCCAAATATTTAATGCAAATAAAAAACATATTTTGATGACCAAAACTTTATGTATATTTGTCTCAACTAATTAGGTACTTACTTATTACATAAGCTAATTAAACTGGTTCGTCCTCCTCGGCACAAACAAACGAACTGAATAATAAACAGTGTTGCCAATTGTGAAATCTTAAAAAAAAAAGAATCATTTAGTCTGTATGAAGTAACCTATGGTTGATGACTGTTGATGTAATCTTTATATATGTAAATAATATTAAATAGGTGTTTGTGATGATTTGATTAGCATGATACAAAATGATAGATAGTATTATAACTGGTCAAGCCGTTTTGGAGGACTTTGGCACAAACACTGTGATACGAAGATTTATATCGGAAATTTTATATACTTACTTACATTATATTAATTAGGTTATAAAGTTGAAACGTTTGTTCATTTGGTTGAACGCACTAATTGAAAAGTTGATTTATCGGGGCTACATCAAAACTAAGCCGCAATTAATAAATTGCAAAGACGGAACCGCGTACAATAACGCGTGCGTCTGCTAGTGTATAAAATAAAATAAGTATAAAGAGAAATAAAAGTGAAAATTCTGAGCTAGGAGCTTGCCCTCAATCTGTTATCTGTGATGGACTTTGGCACTATGCCAACAAACACTCCTAGCGTATTCATACTGTAATTATACGTAGCATTAGTCAGTGTGACAATGAGCGTATTGCTTTTGTTCTAAAGTTTGAAAGCACTCGTCGTGAATCTGTGGTTCAGCCCTAAGAGTCTACTTTCGTCGATTGACATTATATATTTAAGCTATCATTGCTTGAATAATAGCAGAAAAAGACAAGAATGTGTAAATTTGGTCTAGTGACCGAAATTTTCTGCGATATCATTGGTTCATGATCATCTCAGCCCATTTGACGCCCATTTGACGCACACCAAAGAGGGGGTAATATAGCATACAATATACCACGCTGGCCAGACAGGTCTATACCAACCCGGTTTTGTGTCGAGTTTTCCTTCTCTAAATTATCATTGGTTGAATATGGTATAATATCCTCGAGACGGCAGGCAGAGGTAAATTACGCACCCACATTTTACCAATATAATGGGTGGCCTATTGCTGTTACGGGGTATTAACTATATACAATAGAAAACCTATAACTATTCTGCAATTTGACCCTAAACTCCTCCAGCCAGGATAGTACGAGATTCCACTGCAGAATATTGCGCTCATCGAGTATTTGCTAAAAACTAATTTTTTACTCATATTTATGATTAGGAGAATATATACCTCTTAGGTTGCCTATAAAAATGTGGCCGCTAGTAATTTTAATTAAATTATTGTTAATTGATTATGGAGACAAAATTTCGCTCACTTGTTTTTTAAATAAAATATCGTCCACTTCACGGCAATATATTTAAAGACTCTGAAAAATCACGGTTGCCGTTGCGCACTTGCAGCCAGGTGCAAACAGGTATGATTTTGATACATTAATGCGTTCACAACGTACATTTATTATTTATATATCAAATTAAAGCTATTTTTTTTCTGTTTATTATGATATACGGTTGCTTAATTAAATCTGGCCGCAAATAAGGGTCGCTGGCTGTTAAATATGGTAAATATTTAAGGTAGAGTGAAAGACAGTTAGCGCGTAACATCATTAGTCAGACGAGGATAGCGATATTTCTATTTTTTGCTAAGACTTTATTAAATATGTAGGTATAAATTTAAAAAATAAGACCGTTTTGCATTAGAACAAAACAGTTATTATATGTGTGAAGAAACATACCATGTCGATGAAGAATGCGTTTAATGAAGTATGTCGTATAACATAGTAAATCTGTACCTTACCTGGTCTCATCTTATCTTACCTGTCACTTTCATGCAACTTTATTTATTTATTTATTTACACTTCATGCACAGTAACATAGGCGGACTTAATGCCATAGGCATTGTCTAACAGTCAACCTTAGGATGATGCAGAGAGAACTTGTAGTAGGTGCTTAGAGGTTATGATAGTTATAATGACATTAGAGAAACAGGTCAGACCGGGGTAATAATTTATAATGATAATCAATAAACTTAAATACTAATAACTACATACATAGCTAATACTAACAAACACACACACACATACATACATACATACATACATACATACACAAACATACATACCTACATATACATATATTACGCCCATGAACCTACATAATATATACTACGTATTATTAATATATTAAGTGTCTAAAGAATATCCGTACATTATGTCTATATACTATACATAAACTAATAAAACACAACTATGAGCTATGACTGCATTAATTATAGGATAGGAAAGACATGATCAGAACTGACTCTGTTTATGAGTCACGATATAATTCATATACCTTCTTCCTGAAAACGAAGCGGCTGATTGACATCCTAATTTCCAACGGAAGTACATTCCAGAGAAGAATAGACTGTACGTAGAATGAAGAGTGAACAAGGCTAGAAGTGTGAGAAGGACAATGTAAAAGAAGATTGTTTGAAGAGCGCAAGTTTTTGTTATGATTAGAGCCAAGAAATTCATAGTATTGAGTAGGATATGATGGGACATTGGGAGAATTTAGGAAGGAGTAAAGCATAGTCACAGCTCGCAAGCTACGACGCTTGCGTATGGATAGCCACCCCAACTCAGAGCGGAATTTCGAAACATGATCATACTTACGAAGATTGTAGACGAATCGAATGCAATTATTGATAAGACGGTCAAGTTTATTGAGTAGATCTACATTCAGGTCGAAATTGCACACATCACCATAGTCTATGACAGGAAAGATCAACGAACGCATAAGCGCAGCCTTTGTTGTGGCTGGAAGGAAGTTCTTCAAGCGATAAAGCTCCCGTAAGCTGCCCGTTACCCTCTGACACACTCCGGCAACCTGAGCTTGTCAGTTGAGCGTGGTGTCAATATACAAACCTAAGTTTTTGACGCAAGAAGTAAGGGATATCGGTTTAGCATTGAAGATTATCGGCGGAATGGTAAGCTGGGAGTAGCTGGAATCTGTCACTGTCAATGTCATAGTCTTCAATGTACCAGCAAGCTGCTTGCTCACATAGTATGCTTCTTTACACATATAATAACTGTTTTGTTCTAATGCAAAACAGTCTTATTATTTGTGCTCCGAAACATACTACGTCGATGAAGACCTGTTTGTTATCTGCTGGTGAAAGAGCCTGTTAAGTGTACCCATTCTGAATGCTATGTGAAAATTAAAGAAAACTGATCTATAAATAATTCTGGAATAATTTAGATAAAGATTGTCATTCTGACTCTTCATAGCCTCTTCTGATATACCTACCAGAAGATTTGCTTACTAAAGACACAGCTACCAATTTGAATTCCAAGGGTCTTAATCGTATTATTTGTTCTCCTTTCTTTAAAACTCTGCAATACAATCTATTAGCCTCCCCGTCAACCACTCCAGCAAAGCCAAAAGCGCTGGTTCTTGTAGTGGTGTTAAGAGTGGACTCAATAATAATAAGTATGTCTTGTCGGGTCGTCAGACTAACTCATTAGGTTTTAGATATTAGGCTATGGATGCTTAGATAATTAATAGTACATCTAGTGTGCTACAGCTATTGTGATTATCGTGCTGGGTCGCCAAAGGTTAGAATTTGTAAATAACACTACCTTTTTAGGAATAACAATAGATTCTAAATTACCATGGGGTGACCATATCATCATTTTAGCTAATAAGCTTAGCTCTGCTGCATATGCTGTAAGACGGATTAGGCAGTTGACAGATGTAGCTACTGCTAGGCTAGTTTACTTTGGTTACTTCCATAGCTTAATGTCCTATGGAATACTACTTTGGGGAAATGCAGCAGATATAGGAACAATTTTTAACTGTAGCTTCCCAATTTATATTTGATAACATACTGTATGTCAGGAAAAATATATGTAGCTATACTAAAGTAAGTGACGTTACAGACAGAAATCTACGTAATAAAAATAAACTACTCCCTCCGTGTTATCAGCTTAGCAAGATTAGCATTCTTTCAAGGGGGAAGGTATACGCTTTTATAATAAATTGCCTGAATCGGTCCTTTGTATGCCCGATAATAAATTTAAAAACTTTATAAAGACCACTTTATGTCAAAAAGCATATTATAAGACAGTTGATTACCTTAATGATAAAAGTGTCTGGCTTGAGCATGATGTAGGCACCTCCTAAAATTCCGTAATTGTAGCATATTTTGTACTTAGGTGACTATAATTTTCTTTTTTGCTTTATACACGCTTTTTGGTTTTGACACGAGATCAATGTACATTTGTCCACATTTAGTCTTAAGAAAATGTGTAAATGAGTCAATTATTGAAAAAGAGTGACTGAGAGTTTTATTGCCAGGTTCTTTCTTCCGTTCTATTTATTGGTTTGCGAATATGGCAGTACATGTAAATATACAACGTGTTTCATATTAGTGTGGTCATATTTGACCCTCGTTACACATGCGCGTTGAGTTGACTATACGCACGGACAAAATTGCAAATACAAGTTTAGTTAAAACTTTTAAGGTGTCATGTAAATTTAATTGATTTGTTCATTTAATCGATATTTTATAAACCCAACACTACCTAGGGTCAAATTTATTCGTAAGGTTCAGTCCTCTTCGATGAATCGTAAACAACTCTTATTTCATATGCTCCTGGTACAGAATACTATTTTGTAGTAATGATAGGTTGTGGACTTTAAAACAACAAAAACTAACCGATTTCATTGTGCATGTCATCCTGGTAGATAGGTAGGTACCGTGTTCCACAATAAACACAACTAACTCACTAATATCACGATACTTAGATAAACATTATTGAATTTAATAAAAAATACACTTCCTACCTCTAATAAACACAAAACTAAAAAGTAGGTACTAAAGTAACGGCTCGAAATGTTCGCCGCCTTGATCAATGCACAGTTGGGTCCGTCGCATCATGCTGGCAGTTTCTCCATATCCACTCCATATCTTCACGTGTGAGACATACCGCACTGTACAGTTTTTGACATAGCCCCACAAAAAAAAGTCAAGTGGTGTGAGATCCGGTGACCTCGGAGGCCAAGGTATGGGACCACCACGTCCGATCCACTGGTTAAACCGCTCATCTAAATACGCCCGTACATCTCTCGCATAATGTGCTGGCGCCCCGTCTTGCTGGTACATCATATTTGTGTACAATGTTACAGGCAAGTTTTCAAGTTCGGGTTCTAAGACGTTTCTAAGGAACGCGAGGTAATTTTCACCGTTTAGCGAACTCGGTAGCACGAAAGGACCAATTAAAATATCTCCGATTATTCCCGCCCAAATGTTAACACGCCACTGATGCTGAAAGTTGTTTTCTGCAGATGCGTGTGGGTTCTGATGAGTCCATACATGTTCGTTATGTTGGTTACTGATACCAGCACGAGTAAAAGATGCTTCATCGATCCATAAAATACGGTTCGCGAAACTAGGGGATCGTTGTGCTTCCTCTCGGTACCACTGGCAAAAGTTGAGACGTGGTACGAAATCAGCCGGTGTCAGTTCTTGGGTGTGCCTGAAGTGGTACGAATGTTGACCATCTGCTTTTAGCACGCGCCATACTCTCAAATGATTCATTCCCAGAACAATTCCAGCGCGGCGAGTACTTGTTCTGGGATTGGATTGAAAATGCTCGAGAATACTTTCTTCTTGCTCTGGTGGTACAACAGATGGTCTGCCTTCTGAGCGGGAACCACGGAAAGAACCAGTGTCATGTAAACGGTTCACCATTTTTCGGAAGCACTCCACAGATGGTAACCGCCGCCGTCCACAAATCTTTCTCGATAAAGGCGACGAGCTTCACGCAGACTGCCATCGGCTGCCCCGACGCAAAGTATCATTTCATAATATTCACTATTACTTAAATACGCCATGATCGATTAACACAGATTACTACGTACGCCTAATATCAAAGTTTACTTGCAACTGAAAAGAAATTAGATAGTTGTAAGTGTTGCCCAAGTGCAATGTCTTATTTCCTTGAATTACGTCGTAATTTTGGTAAAAATCTAATAAAAGTACCAAGTAGGTACTTAGTTTTATTTATGAAAAAAAGCTAGTAGGTACCTAGTATAAAATAATTTAAGAGATAAATAATAACATAATTATTATTTACCATAAACACAGGATATTTCCCTAAGACCTATGAAATAAAATAAAATTGTTGAATGCCAGCGCGGCGTCGCTCGCATGATAGTATGCAGGTAAATACATTTCGAAACCTACTTAAACCCATTTAAAAAAAAAACCGCTTCAAGATCCGTTGCGTAGTTTTCAAGAACTAAACATACATTAGAACAGACAGACGGAAAAAGCGACTTTCTTTATCCATGTAGTCTAAGATTAGTAATTTATTACCAATTGCTAAAATGAACAAATATCCAGCATAAAAAAAGCTAATAAAGTCCCCGTTTATGAAGAACATTGCGTTAACTTGCAACACCGGAATAATATGGGTTTTGCGGTAAAATTTACGTGTTGTGACGTGTACGTCTTTGATATATGCCGACATCGCTACTGATACCTAGTTTCTTCAAAGCGGCTCCAATCAAAAAAGTGGGCGGTTCTCTTTGTAATTTTTAGGGGTCCTTAAGATACATATTAGTGAAACCGACACCAACACCTCCTACTTTTTCTGATATCCTCGTTCAACCATACAAGTTGCCACTTTTAGCGATAATGTTTTATGAACTTTTATGCATCACATTATCATGACGAATCGAGAACCTAAGTACCTACTCTTTTTTAAAGTCGGTCAAAAATAACCAAACACCTTGCAGATCATTTACTTCATGGTAAATGAGTCGAAAGAGAGTTCACGATATGGTAGTGCAGTGACTGGCATCCACGATCTCTCTATCCCGAAACTGAATACCTACATACTACTATACCCACCAGCGTTCTCAACAGCTACAACATAAACTTCTACACAAACAGCAGTTGTATTTTAAATATCTGTGCGGAACCAATTTATAAAAAGTGTAAATTTAAGGAAGACAAGAACATAAATGTTTCTTCTCTTTTCTTCGACAGCAAATGCGTTGCTCCTGGTATTTGAGTAGGTTGACAACAAATTACGTGTGAGTTGTGACATTCACGACAATCACGTGATACATAAATTCATAGAAAAACTTCAAAAATAACTTTGAGTAGGCACTCTTTATTTTGACCCCAAGTTGTGATTCGGAAACTATTTTGTATGATAACTATTGATAAAGTAACTTTATCTGTTGGTTAAAATTTTGAGTAACAACGAGACTGTCCGAATCTATTTCACTGTTTGGCAAACCTACTTGAGGTCAAATCTAGAGTTCATTCTAATCATATGTTTATTTTGTAGTGCAGTCTTAAAGCTTCATTTCAATGAGCTATCGATAAAAAGGAAAATTTATCGACTACGTCATTATAAGTCAATATTTTATTAAATTAATTAAAGACCCCGCGCAATATATTATTTAGGCCCTACCCAATGCGACCTTGAGATATGACCACACTAATATGAAACACGTTGTAGAAGCAATGAGATTTTTTTTAGTTTTAAGTACTTACTGTCGTTTGTAAGAGCCATTTAGTGACCTTTACAAATAAATAAATCATTTCATTTCATTTCGTTTGCGCTGTTGTAGGTACTATAATTTTTTTTAACTTGTTTAAACTTTGATTAATCTCTCTTAACATCTTTTAATTTGTTTAAACACTTAGTAACTTGTTTAGATAAGTTGAAATCAATATATATAAAATTAAATTAAATTCACTAGGAAATTTTTGACGTGGTTTTAAAGACAAAAATTCGAAAGATATGACATTGACAGTGAGAGATTCAGCCAATCCCAGCTCGCGAAAATTGGATGAAGGTGACAGGTAACATAAGATGAGACCAGGTAAGGTACAGATTTACTATGTTATACGACATAATTCATTCTTCATCGAAATAGTATGTTTCTAAAAACCTACTAGCGGCCACATTTTTATAGGCAACCTGGTAGGTATATGTTCTCCTAAACATAAATATTATAAATATATAATTTCTTTAACTCGCTATCCATCCAAAGGTTGTCTGGAAGAGATCGCTTTTAGCGATAATGCCGCCTTTTGTACTATATTTAAGTTAAGTCTCCTAATTGTATGTTTTCTTTTTTGTGTACAATAAAGAGTATTTGTATTGTATTGTATTGTATTGTAAATATGAGTAAAAATTTAGTTTTTAGCAAAAACTCGATGAGCGCAATATTCTGCAGTGGGATCTTAGACTAGGACGGATATTACATAATATAAGAGTGCCTACGTCATAGCCTGCTAAACCTCGAGGAATAGATATAGAACAATGACTTGTCTGAAGAAAGCCTGATCCCAAACATATAGTATTTCGGCATTAACAGAAGATGGATTTCTTTTTCTCTTGGGACCACGAAATAATTTCAGTGTTTACTCGTAAACTCCCTTTTTTATCAACTGGGTGAACCGATTTTGAATTTTTTTAATTGAAAGTTTCTACTTCCCAAGAGATCCCATTCCAACAATTATTTGGTCCCATTTCGGTAATTTGAAGTTGGTTGCTGTGTCCATGTTTGACGTGTAGTTTTTTTATTTTATAGCAGTTAAAGTTCTAATTCTTTCTTATTTAAAATTCATTTAGGTACATATCTACTTATAGCCGCTTACTATACATTTATCATTCACCGAGCCTTTTCCTAACTCAGTTCGGGTCGGCTTTCCAGTCTAACTGCGATGTGGTTGAACTTCGATATTTTCCGTGAAGCGACTACCATCTGACCTTCACAACCCATGAACTTAGTAAACATTATTAACCCTTAATTCAATTTGCCAGATAACATAACTCCATGATACAAGAAATAAAACAAATCTAAATCACAAGCCAGACGAATACGTCCTACGACGGACGATAAAGTCCTGGAATGTCTAGAGCGTTTGGCAAAAATTCAAGAGTACCATAGTGTTTTATTACAAAGTTATAGATATTCCCTTTTGTTAGTCAAAGAAATAATCATATTCAGCCATTCAATTTCGTCAAACGCCTCAGCGTCGATGATAAGAAAATGTTCATAGCCCTAATACAATATGAAAATGTTACGACGAACTGTACCTATAGCATGTGTGCTATAGGTACAGTTCGTTGTAAGTGTAACACCCAGTTCGTCCCTACATGCGTATAAATTGCACATAGACTCAATAAGATAAAGTGACAAGCATGCATGGTATTAAGGTACCTACAACCGATGCCGATGGTTATTTGTGTTGGGGTGTTAAGTATTTTACGCATTACTCCAATTTGGCCGCCAGCCAACTTTTAGTATATTTTATTTATCGCCACCGCTACAGACACTACCGCTCTATCGTCCATTGCCAGGCGTCCAGGGTACATATACCCTCGTAAAGATAACCCCGTTCATACTTTTGACAACCGGACTCATGTCTACAAATCATTTATTTTACATACACACTTGTCATAGCAAAATGTCATATCTACCGCCACGTTCCAAGTACTCGGACTGGTTAGCACTTAACATTGTTGTTAAGTACTAATAACCCAAACTGCTTGCAGTGCAAAAGGTTTCAGAAAAGGTTTCTTGTTTCCATTCCCAAGATAACACAATAACTTTATTAAAAGTATGGTATGGTTTATCTGTTCAACGGTGCATTACGCGTAATCATAGTTTGATAAAGTAAAAAATATCTTTTTTTTTAAACTAATTGGTAAACACCTTTTTTCAGAATGTAATAAGTTTTGATACCTGTGTGGCTGAGTAAGTTTGACATCTAGAGAAAAATAAAACATCTGACGTTCCTATGATGTGATGGATCCATCTTCGTATTTATTTATGAGCCGTAGAAAAAGGCAGAAATTCTATAACCGAACCATGGAAAAGCATTCTAGTAATGATAGTAATATGTCCCTCGATAGTCTCGAAATAAACTTCAAGGAGAAAACTAAAATTAAAAACAAAACTGATGATAACGTTCACACAATATTGGTACCTTTCTACGAAAAGGACGTACTCATAAAAGTGCCCAAGGAAACAAAAAAGTATACGATCATAGGAGGTAAGCCTCAAAAGTCGAAGGAGAAAGTTACGGCAGTGACTCAGAGATGTTATCTAGTTAACAAATCAAAGAAATCATATTTGGAAATGTTTAAGAAGCAGTTTACTTCAAATTTTACTGGAAAAAAATCAGTTACATCAGACATACGATCAATGTCGCCGCAATATGGAGATACGGAAAGAGAAAGCATTGCAGATGATCCTAACATTGCAGTAACTGAATTCTATAATACCGAGTCCTATAATGATTTGTATTATGAGAAATTGTTAAATAGAGATCTTCAAGCATATATGAATCGTACTATGGAAGAGTTACAATTAGATGACAATGTACAGTTTGAAACCAACCTGTTATGTGATGAAAGTATTGGAAATTTGAAAAGTGTTTCGGAAGTATCGACACGGCACCGTCCAACTAGAAGAATGACTATTGAACCTCAAATGCCTAATTTAAAATTAGGTGGCTTAGGCCCAGATGTGGAAAGGATAAAACCAAGATTAGAAAGAGCCAGAAGTCTCCAAAGGTATTCTGAAAAAGTTAGAATGGATAATAGAGTAAAAATTTATAAAAGAACTTGCCAAGCTGATAACGATAAAAAAGTTGAAACCGATAAAGTTGATAAACGGGTTAGCTCTGGCAAAGAACGAAGAAACAAGAAAGATGATATCACAAAATCTTATTTGATAAATAAAACTGAATCGGATAAAAATTCTAAAGTCAAAAGTATTTACTCAAAATCAAAATCGGCTGATGCTCAGAAAACAAGAGAAAGAACTATAACAAGAGATCAGCGTCAGAAACAGCGATCGGCTTCCAAGGGTAATGAAAGTCGGAAGATGGATACAAAGACAAAACAGATACCTCAATATAAAACAGAAACAGGTAGAGAGAGTTGTGACAAAGGTAACACAAGAGTAAACTCTGGAACGAAAACTAAATCCGTTAATACTGATACCGTTACTCCAGTGCAAATAAGTTTCTTAGTCAACATAGGACGTGCTCGTCCATCAAGTGCTCTGAGAAACTTGGAAGAGAAACATCGTATGTATCAAGACCAAGTAAAAGCGTTTATGAATGACAATAATAAAGAGTAGTATGATGACAATAATAATATTAGAGATTCTGCAATTACCTTGGCTTTTATAAACATCTAAAACTGGGATATTATTTTACAATATTCCTGCCTATACTTAAAATAATGTTGTTTTTAAATACATTTATTTTTAAATATATAGTATTTTTATTAGGAATGTTATAATTATATCGCGGAGATGCGAATGTTAAGATGTATGTGTGGTGTGACAAGAATGGATAGGGTAAGGAACGAGTATATTAGAGGAAGTTTGAAAGTTGCACCAGTGAACGAAAAATTGAGAAGCGAGCGGCTGTCATGGTATGGACATGTTATGAGAAGAGAGGAAAGCAATGTCGTAAGAAAGGTGCAAAGTATGACTGTAGAGGGTTTAAGAAGTAGAGGTAGGCCAAAGAAAAGATGGATGGAATGTGTGAAAGAGGACATGATGAAGAGATGACGTCTGACAGGGATGTGTGGAAGAGAAAGACTTGTTGCGCCGACCCCAAATAATTGGGATAAGGGCAGGTAGATGATGATGTTCTAATTATATCTAAGTATGTAGCTGTCTCTTGCTAGACCATTCGGTTTAATCAACAAAATATGAAATCTAAGGCTTTCTCTAAGATTTCTTTTGCTAGAGTTCTGATGATTAGTGCATACATCGCAAAGCTTAAAATACCTAATACATAGAGAAAAAGAATGAGTCTACCAAAATCTCATGGCAATCAATATTGTTCAGTCCAATTTTCTCACTATTGCACTGTAGGTACAGTTTTTATTTTCCAAGTTTCGATGAGATTCTGGTAGAACTCTAGCATGATTTTATTGCAGTTCTAATTCTAGTTCTATGTCTATTAGGATACCGTTTTGTTGGCACCTTGCCGAAAAGCATTCAGCTATCTTTGCTGCTTCACAGACATATTAGGTATAGAACAAGCATGTTATTATCTCTTCAACTTTGTCACTAATAACCATCAACGCGCTAAGTAAGGTATCTTGCACATAAACCACAACTTAATTCAAAAGTTGTATTTTTCCCATTACCTTTACTAATGGGAGTATTTCATATTATTATGACCATTATTAAAGTCGATGTCCAGCTTGATTACCTCTTACAGCTAAATTACTATGTACGTAGTATCTGAGTGAACTAAAATAACAGACTGTCAACATACCCTTATATTAAGGTGATTTAATTTGCGCGTAATGAGCTGAAATGTAAATGAACGTGTCTGATTGCCGGCATGATCGACGTGTGGAGACCAGAGAAAGTACTTGTCTATTTTAGTCTTTCAAGTACACCAAAGACATGTTTGATCGGTTTCAATTTGTAATTTTATTGGTAAGTTTAAAAAAATATATTTATAGCATTTGTATTAAACTTTGAAATAAATAGGGAATCAATTTGGACACAAAATCCAAATAGATCCACTACATTATAGGGTATCGGTGTGGACAAAATAAACAAAATAAATCTCCCAGGAGATCTCAGTGGGCGGAAGCATAACAAGTAAGTATTTCCTTGAATTGCAGAGTTTGTATAGTTAGTCATGTAACATTGGTCCTGACTGTTAGAATTTAGGTTTGGATTACAGAATGGTAATTGATTTTGAAATGTATAGGTGTCCGCTAACGGCAACAGGCTCGCCCCTTATGGGACCAACGAAATTACTGGCCAAATGTGGGTTTGTAAATACACAAAATAAACCATCTCTCTTTAAAACAAAAGATAGCATCACTGATGATGTGCGATTGGTTAAATTCTATTCCGACAACAAACTCCGTGGAAATTGGAAATTGCAAATCTTTCCTAGACGGGCGGAACCGCAGCGAATGCTAGTTCCACATAAATAAATTCTTCGAGGTTACAGCTATGCAACTCTGTGTTCTCAGTTTCAACAGAAAGTCCAATATTTGTGTTGAACAAGCATAATATCTAGCTGACCAAGATTCTTTTGCAAATAAACTTTTGGTGGGGGACCAGTGACCTACTCAGGGTTATCAACAATGTTGATTCAGTTGCAATTTAGTTTTTTGTTGTCTTTCACATGGTGGTGTAAACATACCCACCTACGTATTATCACGCATACTTCTATTATATCACGTTCATGATCATGGCGGTTGCAACAGAACCGACTTATCGGAAACTCGTAACATCTAGTTTTACAGAATACCTGGATGTGGTAATAGGGCCTGTCCCCTAACGTGGTACTAACAAAGTTACTAGCAATGTAGGTGTGTTATGTACCTCTGCCTACCCCGGGGATATATGCGTGATGATATATTTGCAAGTATTCCACAGAGTATTGCTTATTTCTAAGTAATCCGTCGATAATATCCGGTTTAGTAGTGAAAGTGATTGCGCATACAAACCGTTCTGTTTCCTCTGACGACCAGAACATAAATAATACAACCTACTTTAACCATTTTAACGTGTAGTTACTTCCATAAACTTAGCACAACACAAACACGTCGGTGATATGATAATAGGTACATAGGTAAGTAGCAGTTGAATATATCTCAATTTTGTAGAATATTGTGTTCACTTCGAGAAGGACACTCACAAATTATAGAACTATACGAATGATGTAGAGCTTTGTAAAGTGTTATGTTGTATCCAGTTTAGTGAACCTACAAAAAAAAAAGAAAAAAGAGTAGATACATTGTTCTTTGGCAGAGACGAACATCATAATGACGAAACTGTAAATTGTTGCTATGTGCAGACACGTCCTGATCAAGCTTATAATAAGGAAGCCCGCGCTCTGTGAATCGAACTTTTGGAAGATCGATCTTTCAGCAATAAGAACTACAAAATCAATTCAAATCAAAAGATCGGGTATCAGCTCGGTTTGGTTTCTATCAATAATAGGTAGAGGTAGAGGAGAGCTTATAATGTGTACCTATATACATATCCAATATGCAGTCCGGGCTCCCATGGTTATTATAGTGTCTGACGCGGAAAGTAACGGAAATACTTTCCGCACTTGATGATAAAAATGTGTGGATATACTAACAATTTACTTGATTTTACAGAGATGCAATGTCGATACTAATGTGGGGCAGCAGCACGAGCATGGCAGCAGGACACATGTCGATGTCAAACCAATGATATCGCAGAAACTTACAAAAATGTGTTAAGTAGCCACATTTTCACCGATATCATTGGTTTAAAATTTCGATCGATATTTATTATGTCCCTCTGCCATGCTTCTGGGGCTGCTGTGGAGGAAAATACGACGTATACGGAGCCGCGGGTTTCAGCTAGTAAAATAAAATTACGCCAAAAACAACTTTTATCATACCTATATATTATCCAGGTAGGTACTCTTTAGTGAAATATTTTTATCTCGGTATTTGATGTAGGCGCCGAATTCCGAATTAATTTGAGGCAACACTGGTAATACTGGTCTCTGTCATTCAGTGCACTCACATGAAACAATGGCATAAACCTTTCCTGCAATTCTTAAACCACCCTCGTTATATCTAGGTCAAAATCTTTTAACAACTTTTACAGGCCTTGGCCTTGGTGTATATTAAATACTCCGACAGTTTATTTGTCGTCTAGTACAGTTCGCGACGGATAAACGGAGGTTTGCATTTGTGTGAGTGACCACGAAAAGTTTAGTAAAAACTCTTTTTGTAGCTGTGTGTGTGTGAGTCAAAGATGTCACATATACGTGTACGTACACTACACTCACACAAATGCAAAGCTCCGCTTAAACCTCGCGACCAGTAAGTACTTTTTTTTTTTGCGTTTAGTCTTTGTAGGATAAGCTCGGACTTCAGTGATGTTATTTAGTGGTACGTAAGTATGTAACATCTGTCCTGGCTCTAGGAAATTTGGTTTGAATTGAGAGTGGTTATAGATTTTTCTATAGTACGCGGTAACGGCAATAGGCTTGCCCCCGTCATGATGTCTGTACCATAATACCAATAATTGTCTCAGATTGACGTGTTTATCCGTTCCTTGGAGAATTCGGAGAGCACGTAAAGCCGCCGGTCCCGGTAGTCGTACGAACGTCTATGCCAAATCTATATCAATCGTTACAGGTATTTGGAGCCCTATAACAAAATCCGACTGGTCTAACTACAGAGCTTTGATATCGCCCATGTTGTGGAGGTCAGATAGCAGTCGCTCCACAGAAAATATTGAAGGTCAGCCGAATCGCAGTTAGACTGACAAGCCGACCCCAATTAGGTTGGGAACATGCTCAGTGGATGATGAATACTGTAATTCCAGGCCTCCAGGCATTCATGATCTTGTCAAAGTTACTTGTAGGTACCTACTAACTGTAATCTACATAAACATTTTAGTGCAACAGCCCTTAATTTTGTTTTACAGTCACGGGTACAAAGCCAAGTAACCGATACGGTGTTTGAATTCACCCATTGTATGAGGAAAGTGGAGCATGAATAATATAAAATTATGTTAATGTACTTTACATTAAATATGCGACTTTGTGTTGAAAATACCGCCATAATGTGTTGCCTAATTATGTGTGCTGGTTATTTTTGTAGCAATACTTACTTTGAGATTCCTTAGATGCATGGATTACTCACACATTAACTTCGAACAAATACTTATATAGGGTAATAGGGTTAAAGCAGTCAAGTGTTCCCTTCGGAAAGAAGTATGATTCTTTGTATGTATTTTAATGATGGGAATGCATTTATGAACCCTAATTTATGTTATTTAACCTACTATTTATAGGCAAGCGGCAAACCCCGTGAAAAACTAAAATGACTGACCAATCACTGAAAATGTGAATGCGCCTATACAAGTTTGTACTTTTTGTAAACCTTGGACCAAAAGGAGTCAATTGGTAAGAAAACAAAATTTGTGCGGGTGGGCTATTAATAGTTATAAACAAATTAATTTGTTATCTGATAAAAAGTTGGTTTTTATATTGGAAAATGATTTCTAAGGGTAAAACGGGCAAAATAAGACACTTTTACTCTTCTGCTTTCTTCGAAAAAATGCGTTATAAAGAAGTTACAACCATTTTAAAGCGCAAAAATGGTCAATTTCAAAAATTTTTATTTCGGCGAGTTTTGGTCGAATTCAAAAAATCCGGCGGCAGAATACTTCTCAGATCTTAAGCTTCAACTGACTATTTTTCAAAATGAGAAAATATACGTTTTTCACATCGTAAAATAGCGTAGCGTTTTTCCGAGTGAAGATACACTATTATACGCATGTAGAGTCGCGTCAACTCGTATAAAGCGCGTGCAGTTTGACAGGATGCAAACGGGCAATCAATAAGGAACTCCAAACTCCTAAAAAAAAAGTTTTTTTTTTGTTTTTTTTTTGTATTGGAAATCATTGAAAAATTATCTAAGACCTTTTTTGCTTTGGCCGGCTGATTCTGATTTCTTACTGCCTCCGGATCTTCGAACTCTAAACAAAACGCTACGTGTATAAATAGATTTTACGATGTGAAAAATGTATATTTTCTCACTTCGAAAAATAGTCAGTTGAAGCTTAAGATCATAAAAGTATTCAGCCGCAGGATTTTTTTTAATTCGATCAAAACTCGCCGAGATAAAAAAAATTTGAATTTGACCATTTTTGCGCTTTAAAGTGGTTGTAACTTCTTTAACACGCATTTTTTCAAAAAAACCACACGAGTAATAGTGTCTTATTTTGCCCGTTTTACCCTTAGAAATCATTTTCCAATATAAAAACCAACTTTTTATCAGTTTACAAATTGATTTGTTCATAACAATTAATAGCCCACCGGCACAGATTTTGTTTTCTTACCAATTGACTCCTTTTGGTCCAAGGTTTACAAAAAGTACAAACTTGTATAGGCGCACTCACATTTTTAGTGATTGGTCAGTAATTTTCATTTATACGCACTTTTTCGGGGGTTTCCGCTTGCCTATTAATTTATAGTACCTACCTCAGTATAGTATAAAGCAAGTTTATATTGCGCATTACAATTTATTGAGTGTAAATTGAGTTCAAAATGAAGTTAACCCGCTAATGTAATCAATAACGTATTTTTTTGTTTAATTAATTATTGCGAACAGGTTTCGCCATGTCGTTAAAGCCATGTCGTTCGTACCTTTGCGTATTCATAAGTCAGAGTTTAAGAAGAGTAGGTACGTACAGACGAGTTTGGTTGGATTTCAGGTTTTAAATAAGTACTTATAAATAATAAACAAAAACTTCCACACAAAAAACATTCTAAATCCGAGTTATTTCATTTACATTTTCACTGAGCAGCAATTTAAAGGGGAACAGTGTTTCCATAACATATACGTAAGACACACTATAAGTTTTGCGTAACTTAAAAAAACAACATGTTAAAACCAAAATATTATGTTTATTGCTTTTCAAAATACTCTCCTTTACATTTTAAACATTTTTTCATGCGATCGAACCATTTTTTAAAACAGGAGGACCACAGATTCAGATCTGTGGTCCACCTGTTTTAAAAAATGGTTCACAGGGTGCTAGGTCGGGGCTATGCGCAGGATGGGTGACGAGTTGTACCTTTTCGGAAGTTAAAAATGACTTTGTTTTGTTGACCGTGTATGAAGAAGCGTTGTCATGATGTAGGAGAACGCGGCTTTTGGGTCGTCTTTCGCGAACTTTTTCTAACACCCTGGGTAAACAAATGGTAGAATACCACTCGGCATTAACACTCTTTTGATCTTCAAGTGGAATTGTACAGATGGGACTCGCTGCTGAGAAAAAAAACGCGATCATTTTTTTACAAACGTCTCTCGCCTGCCTCACTTTTGTTGGCTTGTTCTCATTTCCAAACACCCATTCACAAGATTGCTGTTTGTTTTCGGGTTCAAAACAATAAATCCACGTTTCGTCTCCTGTGACAATGTCATAAACAGCATTAGAATGTCCGTGGTCGTACTTCAGTAGCATCTGTGAGCACCATTCCACGCGAGCCCGCTTCTACTCCGCTGTCAGTTCATGAGGGATCCAACGACAACAAAGTTTCCGAACTTTCAATTCTTCTTGTAAAATTTTCTGGATTTGACTCCCCAATAGTCCTCGAATTGTCTCATAGGTAATCCGCGGGTTTTCTTCAATTAACCGCTTAACAGTAGCCACATTGTTTTCGTTGACGGCAGTTGAAGGCCGCCCTTCACGAAGTTCGTCATGTAAAGAAACTCGACCTCTCTCAAATTCAGCAAACCATCGTCTCACGGTACTCAAACAAGGTGCTTCTCTCCCAAAAGCATTTTGAAGACGAGCAGCACAGTCTTGCGGAGAGAGAGAACTTTTAAAATCATAAAAAATCATCGCTCTAAAATCTTTTCGACTTAATTCCATTTTCGTTGCATACGTAGAACTTTGATGTGTGATAAAAAACAATTGACAAATGATTTCCCGCCAATTGTTTTTTTTATTACTAAGAAGGTTGCAACGTTTAAAGAAAAAAACAATCGAAATTCAAATAGTTCCGATTAGCTAGAAGTGCAAAGCTTTTAGTGTGCCCATGTACCTACATACATATACGAGGGACTTAGGCAGGGGACTAGTCATCTAGGGAACACGTCCATAATTATAAATATTTTACAAAATGAATAGTAAAAAACCGGAAAAGTACGTGTCGGGCCACGCATAGAATAGGGTTCCGTAGTATAACTCCTGAACTAACTAAGCTGTCAAATCCGCTATAGTTTTTCTTGAAAGTTCATGACATGGACTACCGTCATGAATTTTGTCAGATTCTTCACGACAGCCGTTTAGATTTTAGAGGGGAGACGACGACGACCACATTTCGCAAAAACATGCTCTTCAAAGCTAAATATTTCGCAATCAGATGCTTATATAAAAAAAAACATTTTAGCAGTCTCTTAATGTTTTTAAAAGATCTATCTAGTGATACCCCACACGATGGGATAGACGTGAGAAAATTTACTTGTGGAGGTACCCCAAAAAAACCTTTTTTCAAATTTTATCTTAGCACTTTGTCGGCGTAGTAAATATACATATCCATGCCAAGTTTCATGTTTCTAGCTCTAACCGTTTGGGAGGAAACCCGAGGACAGACGGATGGATCTGCTAAGTGACCAAGACGCCAAACTTTGATTTGCGATCAAATCAATACGTTTATCGGCGTCGAAAAAACTTAATTAACTTAGAAATATGTTTTTTTTTTTTTTTATATTTGGTTCGCCAAATTGACGCCGCCCGCCTGGTGGTAAGTCGTGACGACGTCTAGCGATTGTGGGCCACTCTCACAGCACACATTACTATTGAGAGTGGCCCTCAACTTGACGACCTACTGATGTGCCTCTTCACGCTCCGCTTAAAGAACCCAGGATTATATGTGGGAGGAAACACGTGCACAGGCAGGGCGTTCCAGGCCACTATCGTTCGGCAGAGAAACGAACGTTTAAAACGTTCGGTTCTCGCGAACATGCTATCCACTGTGTGGGGGTGGCATCTCTGCCCGGCACGAGTAGTTCGGGATCGGAAGGAAGAGGGTGGGATCAGATTGAAGAGCTCTTCAGAACACTCGCCGTGGTAAATACGGTAGAATGCGGCCAAGGAAGCTATTGTTCGGCGCTGAACTAGCGGCTCAAGGCTTCCCGTTACCTCCGGACAATCTATAATACGGATAGCCCGTCGCTGCATAGCGTCGAGAGCGTCCAGCAGATACTTCGCGGAGCCGTCCCAGAGGTGAGAGCAGTATTCGACGCAGGGTCTAATCTGCGTCTTGTACAGCAGACACCTCTGGTCCGGTGTAAATAATCTCTTTACCTTATTCAGTATTCCTAGTTTCCGCGAAGCTAGCCCTATACATCTTTCGATGTAGTTTTTATTATTGAGCTCTCGACGAACGTCTATGCCAAGGATATCAAGGTTGTCCTTCATTGGTAATAATGCATTCTGAAGAGAGGGTAGGGGAAGGAAAGGGGATTTCTTCGCAGTAAATGCACACGCCTGTGTTTTGCGGGCATTGAACTCGACCAGGTTCTCGGTACCCCATTGAGAGATACTGTCGAGGTTACGGTCGAGATCAGCCACGAGTCGTCGTCTCTCCTCCTCAATCTCAGATCGCCCCGTCGTCGGACGAACCGAGTAACTCCCGTGCAGTGTGCTGTCATCTGCATAGCAATGAATGTTCCCGAGGGATAGCATATCATTGATATGCAGAAGAAAGAGAGTTGGTGATAGTACGAACCCCTGCGGTACCCCGGCATTCACTTGCAAGAAGCGAGAAGCCTGGCCATCGCAGAGGACCCGCACTCGGCGCTCGTTTAAAAAGCTGGTAATCCAGCTGCACAGTTGAGGAGGTAGACCATATGCCGGAAGCTTGGAAAGGAGCGAAGCATGCCAGACCCTATCGAAGGCTTTGGCGATGTCCAGGCTAATAGCCAAGGACTCGCCGTGCCTTTCCATAGCCCCACCCCAGACATGCGTTACGAATGCCAGAAGATCACCCGTTGATCGCTTTGGCCTGAAGCCGTATTGTCGATCATTGATTAGTGAGTGATCCTCTAGGAATTGCATGAGCTGCTTATTTATAAGGAGCTCAAGCACCTTGCAAATGACTGAGGTGACAGCTATGGGTCGATAGTTGCCTGGATCGGACCGATCCCCTTTCTTGGGGATCGGTTGTACGTTCGCCTCCTTCCAGACCTCCGGCACGAGCCCTGAAGAGTATGACAGGCGGTACAGACGCGTTAATACTGGAGACAACTCAGCTGCACATTTTCGTAGCACCAGCGCCGGAATGCCGTCAGGGCCACTGGCTTTCCGCGTGTCGAGTGACCGCAGCACTGCCCGTACATCACATTGCCTGATAACAATATCAGGCATTGTGTGGCCACAGTTGGCGATGGCGGGGGGCTGCAGGCCACGGTCGTCGACCCGGGAATTAGCCGCAAAGAGGTCTGCGAGCATATCCGCTTTCTCTTGGGCTTTATGAGCCAGTGTTCCATCTGGGTAACGCAGCGGTGGCAGCGAGGGCTGACAAAAGTTAGATTGCACGGCTTTGGCCAGTTGCCAGAATCCACGGCTGCCCGTGGGATGGGAAGTGAGCTCCTGACCAAGCCGCGCGACGCGCTGGGCATCCGCTCTCTTAAAGGCCCTCTTACTCGACTTCGTGGCCCGGTTGTACGCTGCTTTGAGGTGGCCCACGTTTGGGTCGCGCACAGCCCGGGCCCTGATCCAGGCGCGATATGCCGACTGTTTTTGTCGAACAGCTTTGGCACAATCTCGCCCGAACCAGGGACGGGCTCTGCGGATACTGGCGACATCAGTGAAAGGGATGTAATAATCCATCCCTAAACTGATCTCGCCAGCAATAGCAGAAGCACTATCCGAAGGAGCCTTTCCTACAAAGCAGCGCTGGCTCCAGGGGACGGACGCATAATAATCGCGTAGACCGTCCCAATCCGCTGACGAGTAGTGCCATAGTCGTCGTGACGTTTGTACAGGACGTGCAGGAGGTGACACCTTCATGCCAGCGTGAACAACACAGTGGTCGGAACTACCCAGTGGGGCTCCTACCGAAACACTGTACTGGGCTGGGCGACTCGTCAGCAGTAGATCCAGCAGAGCGGGCGCGTGATCTGACCTGTTTGGTATTCGGGTGATCCCGCATACCATCTGGGTCAGACCGTGGGAGAGAGCGAACGCATGGGCGGCTCTACCCGCATGATCAGTCTTGAGGAACCCCAGCCATTCAATGTGATGGCCATTGAAGTCCCCCAGAAATATTAGGTCAGCGTTCGGGAACCGCACCTGCGCTTCATCAGCCGTCTCGCTGAGGTACTGGAAGAGCTTTGTTGTCTCAGAATCCCCTGTGTGGGATCGGTAGACGCACACGTAGATCTGGCTCATAGAGCCATGGTCTACGTGCAGCCAAAGGACGGAATTGGAGGGGTTCTCTAGGCAGCGCAACCGGCGGCAGCAAACATCCGCCCTAACGAACACGCACACCCCGGCTTTGTCTCGAAATTGTTCCTCGATGACATAGCCGGGGTAACACAGGTAGGACGTGTCGTCAGGGCGGCGTATTTGTGTCTCCGTGAGGAACATCACAGCGGGCCGTGCCGTCTCAGGGTGGTGGTGGACGGTATCGAGGTTCGCATGGAGTCCACGGACGTTAGTGAACTCCACCTCGAAATGTGAAGTTGTGGGGTTTTTTAGGGCCGCTGTGTAACGTTTATTTCTTTTTTGTTGCACTGCCATTGTAGATTTTGAAGAAGAAGCGTGAAGACAGGGCGACATTTGGTGCAGCAGTAAGTGAAAAAGCGCAGGGGCTAGCTTTGTCTAGAACCGTGTGATTAGGTCGGAGCCGACTCGCCGGACGGAAGGGCTCCCAAACCCCCCTGATGCAAGGCCGCCGCTACCCCACACCGGTTACCACCCGGAGCGGCGATCGCACATCAGGATTATGCGCAACATGTGGGGCAGCCTCCTGGGGTGGTTGGCCCCAGGCGGGCCCCATGACTGTGTTGCGGGCGGCCGCGGCAACGCCGTTGCTAAGGGTCTCCCTGGCCGGCGAATCGACCCACACCACCCACACTAGACTCCGTTTCGCCCCCACTGGTCCCATGCCTGCTGCACCATACATCGCCCCGGGCCCGGCGGTGCAGCTGCTGAACCCCTAACGCAACCCAGCCTGGGCTGGGTTACTTGGGGGGCTTTAGCACAGCTGCACGGTGGTACCCCCCCGGACCAACACTGTTGTACCACCTGGTACCCACGTAGGGGCCGAAGCCACTCCATAGGTACCGTAAATTAACGAGCCTCGTCCGTTTATCAGCAGGTGCGCCACTAGCAGGTGAGGTCGCTGGGGCCCTATAGATGTTGGTAGAGCCCCTTTGCACCCAAAATGATGTATCATCATCATCATCATCTCAGCCTATTTGACACCCACTGCTGGGTATCGACCTCCCTCAAAGAGGGGGGAACGTATATTAAGTACCCCAGTAAATTGTAGGCGTCAACTGGCATTTTTCTTATACACGAGCTGTTGCCCGCAGCTCCGCCTGCGTGTTATAGTTTTCTTGATCACCAGTTACTGATTTATTATGTATAGCTGTTGAGCGATATTGTATCTTAAGATAAAATATTATGGTATCTTAGCCGTGTGCAGCGCCCCTTAGTGAACTCCACTGCGGGTGACGTAACCTACGACAAACTTATTACGTGCGGTTGGTACAGTAATCGGGTCTAGGGATCGAACCGCAAAATTACGTTTATTTTTTATTGTATATACTTTTCCAGGATAAAAACTACCCAGGGTGGTGCCCAGGATATTAAAGAATAACTATACCAAGTTTCATCGTAATCGAACTGGTAGTTTTTGCGTGATGCCTGAACAAACAGACAGACAGACACAAAAATTTTTAATTACATTTTTGGGTTCGGTAACGGTCTAGTAACACCCCCTGCCATTAATTTTTTTGATACTTTCAATGTACAGACTTTACACTTCTACAGATTTATTATACTCGTAAGTATAGAATAGATTATATCTAACTCTTGTTCACCATTACTCACTATAGTATCACTAAACTACAGTTGTATTGGGACCCGGTGACTGTACTGTCACTGTCCCCTTCATAATGATCTAACAATAGGTATATCAAATATCATTTAGTAGCAATTACACAATTTCATTGAGTGTGTAATACTATTCAAGCATAGAATACATTATCAGAATGGATGGCTAGGAAGCATGTAGCCCAGTTACCTATCTGTACTAGGAAGAGATAGTAGGAACTGTATAATAGCTTTTTAACTGGAGCAAACCGAGCAAACACAATTTGGTTCAGACATAAGGCAATAAATCTAGGCCATTCTCTAAGCCCTTATACTATTATTTAGTCTATTAGTCTAATCGATAATTCGTCGGTTTGCTTGGAATTTTCTCACGCTTATTGGCGTGACTGTTTGCAAAGTGGAGTTTAGAATTTATGAGAAGTAAGTAAGTGTTTTTATTCATTCCAATCATGTTATTATACTGGTCATTGGCAAGTTGCTGCAAGCATTACCTACAATATTGTCGTAGGACGTTAAAAGGTAGATCTTCAACTGTGGCCGTATGAGCTCATTTTGTCTGCGAATTCCTATTATATCCTTTATTTTTGCGATATACGTAGATATACTGTAAAAAGACACATTAGAGAAATCTATTAAAATCTACGACGAATAGAAGTCAAACAAAACTTGCAAAAATTCAACAAAAAGTTAATAATATTGAGAGATTTCTTTCCGTGTGCTGCATTAACGGTGCTGCATTAGGTATATGTATGGCTTTTTTTTTTTTTTTTAGTTCCGCGGCCCAAGGCCACGGCCGCTCTAACGTCCGTTGCCGGGCGTCTCTGGTTACTAGCAGAGGGTATGTCCAGTGGCGGCCGGCGGACTTTGACCACCTCTGTGGTCTCTGCGGGTGTTTGGTCGGGACGAGAATCCCGCGTCATTGGGGTCGGGTTTTATCCCGCGTCAGTGAGTGAATCTGGTTGCATGCGTGCTATGGGGCAAAGGCCCCGCAGCACGCAACCCTTCTAGCCTGCTTCTGTAAGGACGGTGGGTGGCGATCCCGATGATCGGTCTCACCGCCGCGTATATGTATGACTGACTTATACATCGTAAAAGGGAAAAAATAGACAGACATACATCACGCCTAACTCCCCAAACACACTTTGCCAGTACTTTGTTGCAGTAGAACTACATAATTACTAAATGAAACCTAATCTTCACACATAATACTATAATTATACATAACTGTGGTAGTGTATTGCATAAGGCGTTGCAAAACAAATCTCCGTGAAGTGAATCATCTCAGATTTTTATCTCGACATTAGGTACATAATATTGTGGCTTTAGGCCAGATGATTTATTATGTGAACTGAATAATTCATACATTATTATGACAACAACATTCATACACCTGTGACTTCGTTCGCGTGAAATTCTACTCGTTCAATTCCGTTCTTGCTAGTACCACAGATTATATTAGGTAGTAGTAAAAGTACTATCAAAATAACCGAAAAAAAATTTGTAAGCTTGCATAAATTCGCATAGAGCTTAAAATTTGTGGAGGTCTAACCCGCTAATCGTAGATACATTAACTAGGAGGCGGGTGTGTTCTTTAGTGTAGGCATCCGATAAAAAATGATTTTCCGATATTCTGGGTCTTAAGAGGGTGAAAAAGTGAGGGCAATGTTTGTGTAGGGCAACGGTATTCCTCAAAAACTACTTAACTGATTTTAACCAATATAAAGCTACAATTATAGGTATACATTATAATATCTCACGGATTTTGATGCGGTTTTCACCAAAGTATAGAGTGGTTCTCTAGAAGGTTTTAATATATTATTTGTAAACGGGCGAAGCGTCGGGCGTCCGCTAGTATCATATAATTTGTAGGTATCTCGGTAGGTAAAACGTTAAAAACTGACGCTAAATTGAAAATTGATGCAAGAAATGGTAAAGTAAACCGTTTAGCCGTAGTTTCCCAGCAAATGAATAATCATTTTACCAACGCTTACCTTCAAACATCAGTTTGGACCTTATTTCATAGTTTTCAAGATATATTCAAGCTTAGCAAGGTTCGTGTTGACAGCTCACGGCTGAAACGAAGAGCTATCGTACCGCAAAGTTGTAGAAATACGGTATGCTGCAAAATGCAATTGTCGAAAGATCTTTTTAATGGCACCGAATTATAGAAATAATGAACTGCAAATTGGATAAACCGCGTTCATAGTGAGTGATAGAATATCAGAGTATCATATAATATGTTAATTTCTTCATTTTCGATCTCTCATTAGGTAATTTATCGAAGAAATTTTCCCGCTGGAAATTCTTCCTAGTGCTAACCAGAGGCTATTTGTACAACACATGTGTGTGTAAAACAGGTCACATTATACGTTCACGTACGTGCACTTACACAAATTCAACGCTCAGCTTACGCCTTTTTACCTATACCTACTAAGTATAGATAGTAGCTTATAGATAAGTAAGTAGAGCTTTTCCTAAATTGACATAGGTAGGTACCTATTGAATTCCCATGGGAATTAGGAACGAGTTAACGAAGAAATCTCGTACCACCAATTACAGTCACACCTGTAAGTTTAAAGTGGAGCAGTATTCCGATCCAATCTCTCAGTTACCTACCTGCTGTGCTCCAGTTACCTATTAGGTACTTAGATTAATTAAGTTTCTATAGTGCCTTGAGATGCGGGACTTGTTGTGAAAGTAGTTTTAACTCCTCAGCTCTACAATACGATATATAATTCTATCAACTCTACAATACAAATTACAACATACACTAGAAACTGGAATATCCAGAATTTAACGTAGGAAAATAAGCGACTTTTGGGATTGCTGACCAAAAAAACGCGACAAGTAAGTGGCTGTCCTCTTGATGATAACCTGACACTGCTTAGACAGGTGGAAATTTGTAGGCACGCAAATGACCTTGTGTCAGGGCTATATAAATGACGGATGCCTTATTCTCTTATTTCTTTCTGAGTGGCTAAATATGTGTGTGGTCTAGCATTATCGTGATGACTTGACCCTTGTTATGCTAGTGCTCGATTCTGGCTGTTTTCTCTCAATTTGTTGCTTCAATCTGATGAGATTGAATTGTTACCTATTTCTTTATATTTCATAGTCATCAGCTACCACGTTTCTTTTCGGTTCGCTATTGAAGGTCGAGTTCGTGGCATCCATCAAAATAACCCTTTTAATGAACTATATTTCACAACTGTACTTTTTAAATTGTGAATTTTACGACCATTGTAAAATAAAATGGCGCAATTAAACTTTATAAACTGATCCATCACGTAGTTATTATAATTCGTTTATTACACCTACATTTCAATTGTGATATGTAAATGAAGTTTAACTAAATAATATAAGCAATAATAATAATCCAAATTCAATCACCAGTGCCATTAAATAACGATTTAGAACGTGCTTGCATTGAAAATAGTAAACTCATCATCTGCAATTAGAATCATGTGCCAATACTGAATAGAGAAGTTACTACGAGACTGACTGAGGATGACTATTCGAGTGTAGCCAATGCAATCTTACTCGATGCATCTGGTGACATCGATTGCATTATCAGAGCACACATTGCGGTTATGTGCGGTAATAATACAGGTTAGACTTATGTTAACTAACAGTTGGTCAATAAAACCACAAACTCACAATATCCCTGAATATTATTTCTGAAGGTACGAGTATAGACAGTTAGTCTTTTTACGCTCACATTTTGCCTGTCACTTTGTTGGTGCCAAATTAATAAGTAGATTGTGAGTCTAATATCCGGCAGTACTATTGTCTGTTCTGTGCTACGAGTATGTTAGTCAGAGCCTCGTCTCTCTATCAATGGGTACACAGTTGACAGAAGCTTTATTAGTTACCAACGTCTGCCGGCGGGTGATCCTTCTGAGGGCATATCCCGTACCGTACAAAGGACGTTATAACGGGCATTAAAAAAAAAGCAGTCGCATAGAGTTACTTTTAAAACAGGAGCCAAATTTAAAAAATAAGATGACATAGAGTTAAATATAAAGGGCTTACTTTATGATTACGATGTTTAAACACGACGTATTGAGTTTAAAGTGTCCTTAAAAAATCTTATTTACTGGACAATGGGCGACGCGTGGTGTTTACATTGCATTTAGTAGTTTCCCTTTATTGTTTAGTATTTTCGTTCGGAGGCGATTTTTTTTTGATTTGAATAGAATATCCAAGCTTACCTATATATTATTATGGCGGATTTTAATAATAAATTAAAAAATAGCACTTGTGTCGTCATGCGACTTTAATGAACAAACCTGTATGTATATTTGCTTGACAAATTGAAAACAAGTTATAAACAAATACGGTAGGTAGGTATTAGTCATCATGGATATCGTTAAACTGATCCTGAAGACTGTTAGAGATGTAGAACTTTGAGTAAATACACCTCAGAGCAACTACGAGTATCTACTACTACGTTAATTATTATGAAATTGATTCTTTGATTCTTTGATTCTACGGGAACGAGTAAACTAAATCACGCGGGCGGAGCTGAGGCGATCAGCTAGTATACAATATAGAAACTCAATGAGATACACACACAACAACAGAGCAGAATTAAAAATTAAGTACCTACCTATATGTATGAGTTTACCTAATTTTTTAATTCAACCTCACAAAAGTCTGTCGTAATGTCCGCGCATCTAGATCAGTGAGTGCACTTTAAAAAGTTAAACATTTACTTTTAATTTTACGTAATCGTACGCACTGTTTCTGTGAAAAATATTTCCTAATTCGTTATTTGCTTTAATGATTATATTACTATAAAATGTGCAATTTGTAATATTATAATGTACAATTTTCATAAAAATACGAGTATGTAGTTAATCTGGTTAATCTTTTAATTTCCTGCTGTTACTATACTTATTTGTTCTGAGGTTTCTAGACCGTATAAAGAACGAAATGTACCTATTTATAACGCAAAGTATTTTTGAACAAGCATCTTTTACCAACCATGCATGTTTATTAACAAATTACTATTATTGCATAAGTATTGGTAGTTAACCTCGCTGCCGTTTATTTCAATCTAAAGCATAAAAGCATGGTTGCGTCGCCTTTCACCGATCCTTCGCCTTACCTAGAAAAAAGATCTGTCACCGACCGATTGACTAAAGATTACCTACCTACACCTCCTTGGCTTATGCTCTATTTTCATCATACCATCGTTAAAACTGTTGACATTCCTTTGTTTTTTACCAAATTGGTGGCCCTTGGCCTCGAGTTGGTCGGTAGGTACCTACTGGTCGCGAGGCATAAGCGGAGCCTTGCATTTATGTGAGTGCAGTGTAGGTGGACGTATATGTGACCTCTTTTACACACATATGTGTTGTACTTACAGCTACAAAAAGAGTTTTTACTCTGCAATTCGTGGTTACTCACACAAATGCAAAGCTAGAGGAGCTTTGCATTTTTGTACGCCTCAGGCGGGACCTGTACTTCGTTGGAAGATGTATAATAATATGTAGGTATATACCTACCTAATTAAAAAACCCTTTTATAGTTCTTGTTAATCTTCTGAACAGATACTTTATAGGATTTTTATTAGGCTCATGATTTTTGTATTACCTGGTTTATTGCAATTTTAATCAACAAGTAAATACCAAATACTTACCGAAAGACTAATAATTACCCTTTTATAGTTGAAAGGATTATTGCTTGTATTGATTTGTTGTAGAAGATTAAGGTATATGAGAAGAATATATCCGCAGATAGACACCGCAGATAAATCCGCAGATATATTCTTCTCAACAACTTATTACGGTATTTTGGACTTCAAACTTGCTCTAGGTTTCATATACAACTTCGACTACCAAAGTACCGGCACAGAGTGGAACCAAAGGAACTACTACTCTGTGGTACCGGTACTTAAGGTATTAGATGTATCTTTCCCAATTCCCATCATTACCGGGATATAAGTGTTCCTATTCTATGCCTATCCCTAGGAAAAAGTTAATCTATTTGCTCATTTTCATTCTAATGTGTTTCATATGTTTACGTGTGATTGAATAACAAACATCCTTTCTGCAACCGTTCGAAAAGTTTCCGTCACTGATTTGACAGCTAGTTCCGTTGTCGATTTCCGATCCGACGGATTCGAAAATGCTATTTTAAACTCTACTCCTTTTTCCGGAGGTCGTCGGAAGCAGTTTCCGTATTAGATTTTAAAAGGTGCATTGACGGCCGGTTTCTGAATTGAGAATTTGAAGTTGAGCATCCACTGAGTACGCCAAATGTCAAAATTCAGGAACAAATTTTGACATTTGACGTGCTCAACGGATACTTACCTTCAAATCCTCAATTCAGATACCGGCCGTAAATAAGCTGTCGATTCCGAGACGAATACTTTCACGAGTGGTATGGAATAAGGATGCTGATATCTTTCTAAACCTTTCCGCATAGTATAGTATACCTAGTACATATTATTGTAGGTATATATATTGTATAGATTCGCAAAGCAATGGGAGCAGCCAAAGAGAAAAGAACCTGGCAATAAAAACTCCCGGTCACTCTTTTCTAATCATCAGTAACTGCATTCTGCTGCATTCATAGTATAAAACACAACGTATCCAGTTAGATACTACAACTAATACACCACGCGTGAAGTTATACGTTAATTCAGATATTTTCAATGTGCCTAAATATTTAATAAATGTCCCCCCAAACATGGGATGAACCCAGATTAACACTATTAGCACTAGTGATGTAATAGGAGCACCAATCTAAAAAAAAGTACATGTACGAAATACATGTACATCTTTCACACTATCCATCCATATCACTATCTAAGCAGAATAGTGAAGCTAAATGACCTTGACTTACGACCTTAGGTAATCAATCGATCATAATGTGACCTACTAATCTACTGAGACCATCAAGGGCGATGGGTACAGGCTATAGGTGTTCCAGCGTAACTAAAGACACAAATGCAATCAGATCCACCATTGATTAGGTAGGTAGGTATATGAATCTTTAACGATATCTATTAGTACGCTCGCATAAATAGAGCCATGATGGCCATGACATTTACACATTTATGCACTAAAAACGAAAACCTGCTGATCGAAGACTACTATTTTTAGGGTTCCGTCCGTCCGTCCGTCCGTCCGTCTGTCTCCAGGCTGTAATCTCGTGAACCGTGATAGTTAGAAAGTTGAAATTTTCACAGATTCTGGTGTCTCTTTATATAACAACAAATACTAAATTTTTAAGGCCCCCATACAACAAACGTGATCTTTTGCCATTTTTTAAGGGACCCTTTGTGCCCGAACCCGACTCGCACGTGGCCGGTTTTTTTACAAGATGATGATAGTGACTTCCTCCTAGAGATTTTTGGACGGAAATTTTATGGGCTCTATATTATTATAGAGCCTATGAAATGAAAATCTTTATGCCAAGCTCAAGCTTCATTAAAGTCTGCTTAACAGTTTACTCGACACAGCCTAACACCGGTGGCCAAAGTCCGCCGGGTTCCACTGGAAATGCCTTCAGTGTCACCAGAGACGCCCGCAGCAATGGAAATGGGAGGCCGCGATCTCACGGAATTAAAAAAACAAAGCCTACTATAGTAGTTAGTTCTTTAACTACCAATAGATGGCGCTCTGGCGACGCTGTAAATCGCGATATTAATACAATGTGATCACAAAATTAGATGACTTGGGCTAGTGGTGTCTTGGTCAGTTTGGTATAACGTTCCTCCTGGAAAGGGACCAGTCGCTGGTTCGAGTCTAGCCCTAAACTATAGTTTTTGTGAATCATAATGTAAAATTATATAAGAAAATGTTAGCATACTTCACTGCTTACAAAATGTATTAAAAGTTTACTTAACAAACGTCCAAAAAGCTATCGAATATCATAACATATGAGCGGAGCGAAGCGTAGCGTATCTTAGACGACAAGTGTAAATCGTTTGGCACACGCCAACTCCTCCGAAACGGCTCGACCGATTTTGATCAAATTTGGCATGCTGGTCTACATCATACCCGGGAGTGCATATCTATCATAAAAAAAAATTAAGAAAATTTGCTCCGCTCAACATTTGCAATTAGTACGAGCATGTATTGCATACCTAGTTAAGTATTATGACTAGGTATGCCTGTTTTTATAGACATATTTATGTAGGTATGAGTAGGTACGCCTGTTTTTATACATATTTATGTAGGTACAAGCACAGAATAGGGAATGGTACCAATAATCTACATTCAGGATTGAATTTTGCAAAAACTATATTAGGTATAGTACATGGGGCACACTAATAGTTTTGCACTTCTAGCTAATCGGAACTATTTGAATTTCGAATGTTATATTTTTTTAAACGTTGTGCAACCTTCTTAGGAATAAAAAAAACGATTGGCGGGAAATCATTTGTCAATTGTTTTTTATCACACATCAAAGTTCTACGTATGCAACGAAAATAGAATTAAGTCGAAAAGATTTTAGAGCGATGATTTTTTATGATTTTAAAAGTTCTCTCTCTCCGCAAGACTGTGCCGCTCGTGTTCAAAATGCTTTTGGGAGAGAAGCACCTTGTTTGAGCACCGTGAGGCGATGGTTTGCTGAATTTGAGAGAGGTCGAGTTTCTTTACATGACGAATTTCGTGAAGGGCGGCCTGCAACTGCCGTCAACGAAAATAATGTGGCTACTGTTAAGCGGTTAATTGAAGAAAACCCGCGGATTACCTATGAGACAATTCGAGGACTATTGGAGATTGGTATGAGTCAAATCCAGAATATTTTACACGAAGAATTAAAAGTTCGGAAACTTTGTTGTCGTTGGATCCCTCATGAACTGACAGCGGAGTAGAAGCGGGCTCGCGTGGAATGGTGCTCACAGATGCTACTGAAGTACGACCACGGACATTCTAATGCTGTTTATGACATTGTCACAGGAGACGAAACGTGGATTTATTGTTTTGAACCCGAAAACAAACAGCAATCTTGTGAATGGGTGTTTGAAAATGAGAACAAGCCAACAAAAGTGTGGCAGGCGAGAAACGTTGGTAAAAAAATGATCGCGTTTTTTTTCTCAGCAGCGAGTCCCATCTGTACAATTCCACTTGAAGATCAAAAGAGTGTTAATGCCGAGTGGTATTCTACCATTTGTTTACCCAGGGTGTTAGAAAAAGTTCGTGAAAGACGACCCAAAAGCCGCGTTGTCCTACATCATGACAACGCTTCTTCACACACGGCCAACAAAACAAAGTCATTTTTAGTTTCCGAAAAAGTACAACTCGTCACCCGTCCTGCGCATAGCCCCGACCTAGCACCCTGTGATTTCTGTATTTTCCCCAAAATCAAAGGTTTGATGAGAGGTTTCACTTTTACCAACTCCGAAGAGGCAGCGATAGCGTTCAATCAGCACGTAGAAAACATGCCTTCAGATCTGTGGTCCTCATGTTTTTAAAAATGGTTCATCGCATGAAAAAATGTTTAAAATGTAAAGGAGAGTATCTTGAAAAGCAATAAATATAATATTTTGGTTTTAACATGTTATTTTTTTAAGTTACGCAAAACTTATAGTGTGACCTACGTATATACGATATTTTAGTTAAAAAAAATGATTAGAAAACTACGAAACATCATTTTGTTAAGAGCAGCATGCCCTAAAGAGAAAAATTCAACAAACTTAATACTTACCTAATCGATTTTAGAAAACGCCATTACATATTGCAAATATGGTATATTAATTTACCACAATCAAACTTTAGAACCATCAAAAAAGAAGATTAGCACAGATTGCGTGAAATGTCAAAATAAATTCATTATTGAAACTTTGGTAATAGGCTGGATATTACAATTATCTACGAAGTGTACATAGGTACTGTTGTAATTGAATATTTAATAGGTAGGTTATTGGTTCAACTAGGTAGGTAGTTTCTTTCTCTATTAATAAACCTAATATCCTAGGTATTGAGTTCTTATAGATAGTTTACAAATTGTAGTTCAAGTATCGGAACCCTATAGTTTCGTCATGTCTGTCCGTCCGAAACTTTGCATGGATATATGTGTCTACGTAGACAAAGTAACCAGAACTTGTTTTTTTTGTATTTACCTTGGAGTGTTGTGTAGGTATCATTAGGTAGGTCTTTTAAAAACATCGAGAGGTTACTAAGTCAATCTTTTGATTTGAGTATCCGTTTGTGAGATACTCAATTTTATTTCTTATTTTTTTTGTTAAAACAGGGCGTCCCCCCTCTAAAAACTGCACGGCTGGCTCAAAAAATCTGAAAATATTTATGATGGTATAGTCCATGTAATGAACTTTCAAGAAAAACTATAACGGATTAGACAACTTTGTTAGTTCAGGAGTTATAGATGCTAACATGGGTGACTACGAAAGTCCTATTCTATGTGTGGCTCGACACGCATATGGCCTGTTTTTAAAAAGGTATCGATAACATTACAACATCGTCCATTCGAAATTCGTTTAAAGTTCTCTATATATTTTTCAGACTATGCCTATTTTTAGGTATGGAACTATGGACTATTTTCGCTAATAATTTTGTTTACCAGATATTATTGTGTAACATATTTAGATATTTAGAAACTGTATATGTTGTCCTGTGAATAAATAATAAATTAAGTTGAAACATAAGCCTAATAGGTAAACACAGCGTCTAATATTGTCATTTAATTTGTGTATGCCAGTTTGCCGACCTTCAAAGCTTATTTATGTTCCTTTCGCTCTCATCTCATTTGAGCCAACCGAGACATTTAGGTTATCAACCAGTGTGTGCAGTACATGGGGCACACTAAAAGTTTTGCACTTCTAGCTTATCGGAACTACTTATTTGAATTTCGAATGTTATATTTTTTTAAACGTTGCAACCTTATTAGTAATAAAAAAAAAAACAATTGGCGGGAAATCATTTGTCAATTGTTTTTTATCACACATCAAAGTTCTACGTATGCACGAAAATGGAATTAAGTCGAAAAGATTTTAGAGCGATGATTTCTTATGATTTTAAAAATTTTCTCTCTCCGCAAGACTGTGCCGCTCATCTTCAAAATGCTTTTGGGAGAGAAGCACCTTGTTTGAGCAGCGTGAGGCGATGGTTTGCTGAATTTGAGAGAGGTCGAGTTTCTTTACATGACGAATTTCGTGAACGGCGGCCTTCAACTGCCGTCAACGAAAATAATGTGGCTACTGTTAAGCGGTTAATTGAAGAAACCCGCGGATTACCTATGAGACAATTCGAGGACTATTGGGGATTGGTATGAGTCAAATCTAGAAAATTTTATACGAAGAATTGAAAGTTCGGAAACTTTGTTGTCGTTGGATCCCTCATGAACTGACAGCGGAGCAGAAGCGGGCTCGCGTGGAATGGTGCTCACCGATGCTACTGAAGTACGACCACGGACATTCTAATGCTGTTTATGACATTGTCACAGGAGACGAAACGTGGATTTATTGTTTTGAACCCGAAAACAAACAGCAATCTTGTGAATGGTTGTTTTAAAATGAGAACAGGCCAACAAAAGTGAGGCAGGCGAGAAACGTTGGTAAAAAAATGATCGCGTTTTTTTTTCTTAGCTACGGGTCCCATCTGTACAATTCCACTTGAAGATCAAAAGAGTGTTAATGCCGAGTGGTATTCTACCATTTATTTACTCAGGGTGTTAGAAAAAGTTCGCGAAAGACAACCCAAAAACCGCGTTCTCCCACATCATGACAACGCTTCTTCACACACGGCCAACAACACAAAGTCATTTTTAGCTTCCGAAAAAGTACAACTCGTCACCCATCCTGCGCATAACCCCGACCTAGCACCCTGTGATTTCTGTATTTTCCCCAAAATCAAAGATGGATGAGGATGAGAGGTTTCACTTTTACCAACTCCGAAGAGGCAGTGATAGCGTTCAATCAGCACGTAGAAAACATGCCTTCAGATCTGTGGTCCTCCTGTTTTAAAAAATGGTTCGATCGCATGAAAAAATGTTTAAAATGCAAAGGAGAGTATTTTGAAAAGCAATAAACATAATATTTTGGTTTTAACATGTTGTTTTTTTAAGTTACGCAAAACTTATAGTGTGACCTACATACCAGTTCCTTACGTTAATAACTCAAAATACGTTTTCGTATTCCTCCATACATTTCACCTTGCGGTAACGTCAGGGAACTGTGTGAAATGTATAGAGGAATACGAAAACGTATTACGAGCAAATTAACGTTAGGAACTGGTACCTACTAGACACATAGCTCACATGTGAGTTGTGACGTCAACAATAAAGCCTAATATAGTTCTCAAGGGGTTCTATCCATTTTTAAATCGTAGCTTTAGTGTGGAAGCATTTTTTTTTAAATCGTAGAACTTACATGATTATTTTTTTACGCGGTTGGTGATGCAGTTAGACACTTTACCTTCCCGCTGCGAGGGCATCGCGACGGCTTAGAGTGGGGTTGCCAGTCCTTGGATGAAAAACGGACCAGACTACCCTGTAAAACCTATCCACGTTGTTTCTCCTTCGCCTTAGCCAGGCCCCCGGGTAGGCAGAATGTGGCAAACATCGACGTCCCGCCAAAGGGGCGCTTTTTCAAGCACTGCACTTCAAGCTCTGCACTTTACTATTAATTTTAAGTACTACAGAATACTCTATTTACTTAGTACATAGAAGTCCTCGCCGTTAGATGCTACTTAACTAAGTAGGTATGTTTAACTTAAGTATGTTTTTATAGGTAAGAGTGGAGAGGCAATACTTGTTACAAGAAGTTATGCCGTTGCGCGATATCCGCTCTCAATTCCGCGATTCCATATACACCGCAAACTGTTATGCTAATAACAGTTAATTATATTAATTTCAAGAACTTACAAAGTAATGAACATTTTAAAGTAGGTATTTTAAAGAGATTTTTCTTTAATTACTTAGGTATTCATTTTAAAAGTCCCGAAAATAAAGTTTCTACCTCATCCTATTACGATAACCGTATTTAAATACTTATGCGTCCTTTGTGCCAATTTATTTAATACCTTATGTAATTGATAGAGTAGGGTATAATTAAAAGCATAGGTACCCAAAGGTTGACGGCACATAAGTAATTGATGGCATACGAAGTTAATTATTTTAAAACTGATAATTTCATCGCGATGCTCAATTACAGGGCGTGGTAGGTACCTACTTCTTCTTTTTTTTAAAACGTGGCTCCATCGATATTCATCGATGATTTCGCCAATGTCAAGGTAATGCTTGATTAGTTGATAGTTCCGCACAGAAGAGCTAGTTATTCCTAACTAGCTCCAGGTGCAGGACAAGAAACGTTGTTCGGTATGTGAGTATCTGGGAGCCCGATTTTTACGGAGCGCCAGAGGTAACCTAAAAAGCCACCTGGCACGCGAACTCCAAATCAGCTGCCTACCTAGTTCCGCATGTTTCATTAAGAATACATTTTTTTTTATACCCTACCTACGTGTGTCTGTGCATAATATACTTAAACATAGTTAGACATAGATAAAGACTTCAGAAGTCGTTTCTTCTTCTGCGTGTATGTACAATCTAGACATCCTTGGCATAGACGTTCGTCGAGAGCTCAATAACACAAAATACATTGAGAGATGTATTGGGCTAGCTTCGCGGAAACTAGGAATACTGAACAAGGTAAAGCGATTCTTTACACCGCACCAGAGGTGTCTGCTGTACAAAACGCAGATTAGACCCTGCGTTGAATACTGCTCTCACCTCTGGGACGGCTCCGCGAAGTATTTGCTGGACGCACTCGACGCTATGCAGCGACGCGCTGTTCGCATTATAGACTGTCCGGAGGTAACGGGAAGCCTTGAGCCGCTAGCCCAGCGCCGAACAATTGCTTCCTTGGCCGCGTTCTACCGTATTTACCACGGTGAGTGTTCTGAAGAGCTCTTCAACCTGATCCCACCCTCTCCCTTCCGATCCCGAACAACGCGTGCCGGCCAGAGATGTCACCCTCATATCGTGGAAACCGTCTTCGCGAGAACCGAGCGTTTTAAACGATCGTTTCTCTGCCGAACGATGGTGGCTTGGAACGCCCTGCCTGCGCACGTGTTTCCTCCAACATATAACCCTGGGCTCTTTAAGCGAAGCGTGAAGAGGCACATTACTGGGTCGTCAAGTTGAGGGCCACTCTCTATAGTATTCCTGTGTACTGTGAGAGTCGCCCTCAATTGCCAGATGTCGCCTCAGCTTACCATCAGGCGGGTGGCGTCAATTTGTCGATATAAATATTAAAAAAAAAAAAAAAAAAAAAAAAGTATGTACCAACCACAGAGGAACGAATATCGGACCTGCGATGGTACCAACATTTCAGGCTCATATACGACGACCGTGTTGCTCTATGGGTCAAACAAATAAATTATTAATGGTTTTTCATGGTTCATTCTGTTTACAAATTACATTGCTAGTCACCTAGAATTGGTCACATAGAATATTACTTGACACTTCCTTCAGGTTCAGATGTACATACTACTGTATACATACCAAACTAAGTGTTCACTGTAATAAATATGTAATAATTTAGAGATAAAACAGTGTTGTCAGTTTTTAGGACGGGGTCAAGAGTGAAGTATGTTTGGAAAGCTACGGATGTTTGTCTCATCGCTCACAATGAACCATGATGCTAAATGTCGAAACTGTCAGCTATCAAGATACCAACCTACATAATAACTAACACATTTCACTACGTAGATACGTTGTTATTACGATCGTATAGTTAGCCGCTTGTATGAAGAAGTTTTTTAAACTAACATTTTGCCAATTTGTTTATTATCCCTCACCGACTCAGTCTGACGGACTCTTTCCCCTAGACCCTTTCAGGGTAAATTAACAAAACTTGCTTGCTGCATTGGCAGATCTAAAGATAATCTGTCCAGTATGGGGATACATTAAACCTAGTGAGAGCCAGTGACCACTGGGCCAATGTGATATGATAACAAAAAAAAAATGTTTTACCATCGGCACGAGAAGAACAAAACTTGCTAACACTTTGATGTGGTTTAACTGCTGGGAAACCCCCTAATAACAAAATAAAAATGAAATAAACATTTTAAATCACTATAATAGTATGTAACATCATTATGATGAAAAGTACTAAATCACTTTGTTTGATTATCTTAAATACTTAACTAATCATATTTATTTTGTTTGAAAAAGAAAATTCTTCAAGTAAAACCTGTAATGATTGATTCTTAAGTCAGAAGTGCCTTGAGATTGAACTTGACCATTAATTTTATTGAAGTAGTGAAAGGCTTATTGAGATTACAACACAGCACGTGTCGTTGTACTTATAGTTATAGTCACCGGTCACTTCTAGTGGCCATTCAAAAATCGAATGAACAAAATAATGAATTACCGGAATTACCTAATATAGCATAGAATAGTGAATAGAACTTAGTAACAATTACAATAGTAAGAATTACAATATACAAAATAAACATAATTATAGACTAAAAATATTTACATTCCAAATATCGTTTAAAAAATCCTCCGCGTCATTGCCGACTGGGAAGGTTCCCAGAATGCTGGCTGTGTTGCCACGTTGGATGGCGATACTTATTCTTTGGGCCAGAAAATAGCCAGCCTTCTGGTCCTGAGAAGCATCGATTAGGCGTTTAGCAATGTCTCTATAAAGGCGGCGAGCACTCGGACCCCATGACCCCAGTGTCTCAACCCCAAACGGCTCAAATATGTAATCACCTGCTAGGTTAGCGTATTTACGCCGTTTAAGGCCTAGTAACCTATAGTATACAGAGTGAATTTTTCAAGTGGGCTTGGATGGCCAAATCCGGAACTATAAGGAATAGCAAAAAATGCTCAAATGAGTCACGAGCCCGATTTTTATGAAACTTAAAACCTCATCATTAGATTTTTTTAAAACCTATAATCCTGGCTGGGAATCGAACCCATTGATTTAGAAAAAAAATCACACTCTTTATTAATACACCATACGATAGTGTTGCTGTTAAGGATCAAATTCTGAGAAGTAATGATATACGGCAAGTTTAAGGCAAACTTAGAATTTTCATAAAATTCAAGACCTCATCTTGATTCGGTTCGGGTTAATAGATTTTAAGTTTCAAAATCAGTAGGTATGAATTTCTGAAACAGTTTTCTCACTATCCTGGGAACTTGTAGTAGGTCACATTAGCTAGATAAAAAGTAACTCTAATCTAATCAAACTATACCTAAAATCAAATTGATATAACCGAATCTTATTCCTACCTCATATTCACGCACACCTCAAAACACACATACATAAAAAGACATCCACGCACACTCCTATACACACTTACCATTCAATATCTATATCTATACTACTATTATAAAGAGGAAAGATTTGTATTTTTGTATGTTTGTAATGAATAAACTCAAAAAATACTGTGCCGATTTCAAAAATTCTTTCACCATTGGAAAGCTAAATTCACACTGAGTAACATAGGCTACTTTTTATCCCGGTAATGTGTTCTCACGGGAACCGGGAACGAGTAAACTAAATCACGCGGGCGGAGCTGCGGCGTTCAGCTAGTCTTCAATAAAATAAGTTAATAATGAGCTAGTAATAACATTGGATGCTTACTTACCTGTTACTATAGATAAATTACCTATCGTAAAATGTGAAGAGCGAGGTCTCCCAACACAAGTATTTATTACATACAGGGAGTGTCTCTACCACTACCACTTTTATGTAATTAGCAAGTAAGAAACGAAATAAAAGATTATATATTTATTATTTACCTACTTATGTGAAGAACAAACATCCAGTCGAAAATCGAGTGACATTTCCACGGTTTTCTAACTTACGGGAGCCTATCGCGCCAAGGGTTAAACGTCTGGATTTCTTCAAGATTATTATTTTGATGACGATTGTTGTAATGTATAACGACGCACCTTCTTACGCTACTTTAATAAATAATACAGGTACTCACTATCATTGTGATTCAATTGGTTTAAGTACCTACTCGATATTGAATGTGTACTTTAAAAATAATAAAAGAATTGTAAAAAACTATCTCAGCTAACAGAGGCAATAGTTTGCTTCCGAAAGTGAAATCAAATCCACAGCCAGCGGTGTCACGAAAGTAAAAGTGGTACCGTTGAGACCGGCTATCAATCCAAAATGTTGTATATTTATACATTCATAAGTATAACATGGTCATTATTATGTAAGTAGGAATTTCTTACTTGCGAATGGACATCAAGTTTTTTACTCTGAAATAGTTTCATTTAATTGCTCCGGTTGCTCCGGATCTTCAACTCTGAAGTAACATACCTACATATTGAACAAAAAAACACATATTCTACTTTTCCAACAGTTTAGACCGGTTTCACCTGAAGACATCATCATTCATCTAATTAACAAGTGATGTAGGTAAACAGATTGAATGCATTAGGGTTAAAGATCTTTGGAGCCCAAGCAAGTGTTGGACATGTTGATAAATGGACGAAGCTACCGTAAAGGCAAGTTTCGATGGGAGACCAATAACAGAATTACGAACTGTGTTAAGTATAAGTAGGTAGGTACTTAAGTAATGTGCTTGCTTTTCGTCTCTACATCTAGGAGCATTTTTCTCAGTGGCATCTGAATGAAGGCTTTATATAGCAAGGTTCTCTTTCTGCTTTTTCTTATTGCACTTGCGACGTTTTATTGGAATGGGGTCTACAGTCTTAAGCTAGTAAAGGAATCCAGTAGGGCCGGATGTTCGATAATGGATTTAAAAATATACTAAGACATCATTGAATCAATTCAAAATGTATACCTACATACAATAAAACGACACGTCAAAAATTAACACAACAACCGACTTCAAATTACCGAAATGGGACCAAATAATTGTCGGAATGGGACCAAATTGAAATGGGACTTCGGAAAAAGTAGCTTTCATTTAAAAATAAATTTCAAAATCGGTTCACCCAGTCCAGAGATATGAGGTAACAAACATATATAAAAAACATACAGTCGAATTGAGAACCTCATCTTTGGAAGTCTGTTGACAAATTACGTCTTTTTCCCAAAGTGTGCTAAGACGCCTTACCAACACCTCCAGGGTCCAAGGCATCCTCATCTGCTCGTGGGTCACGTGCTTACACACGGACGAGGCGCTAGCAAAAATACCCAATTCTAAAAATCGCCAATAGCCTCGCCACCTACTTATTCTTACGTAGGGTTAACAAAGTGACTGGCGAAACGAGGTCGTAATAGGCGCCTCTGTCTTCCCTTTTGGAGATAGATACGTGATTTGTGTATGTCTTTATCGCCAAAGAGGTAGGTAAAGGTGATTAATATGCCCATATTTCGCAGATACTCTACTGATCCCTCGAAATAGGGAAGTCCCGTTTTAGGACACTTTGGATCATTTGCCTGAACCTCGTCCGTTTGTCGACAAGTGTACAGCCTGCAGGATTGGACCCTGAAGATATTGCTTAAGCCCATAACTAATTTGTAATTGAAGGCGAATTTTCTTTGAGTTTGCTACTATTATAGTATCATCGGTTCACAATTTAATGAGATGAATTTACATAAAAATGTAATACTATGTCATCATCAGTTTAACTATGTCGTAAGTATCTACACATCTTTTAAATTGTGTCAAGAATAAAATGTTAAAACTTTTAAAGCTAGCGTATAATATAAAGATTCGCATTTAGATAAGTATATAAGTACATCTCTATATATAAAAATGAATCCCTATTTCCCTTGGTCACGACATCACGCGTGAACGGCTGGATCGATTTGGCTAATTTGGGTCTTAAAATATTCGTGGAGGTTCAGGGAAGGTTCACAAGCAAAATTTCAGGCGGAACGAAGTTCGCCGGGACCACTAGTTTAAATATATACGAGTAATATAGTAAAACAAACGTTAAAAAAATTGAGAAAGTAATGGTGTTCATTGAACATTCTGTTCAATCGTGAAATTAATAGTTTTCTTTTTCAACATAATAATATTAGGTAAGTACATACCTATTGTAATAATTGGTCTAATTAATTTATATGTGTTAAGTAAACTTACTATAGGTATATTTTATAAACAGTGAAGTATGCTAACTTTTTCTTATACAAGTTTACAATATGAATCACAAAAACTAGTTTTAGGCTATGGTTTTTGTGATTCATATTGTAAAATTATATAACTATAGGTAGGTAATTATCACGATACATACCTAACCCAATGTCGTTACCTATAGGTTACCTAAGTTTACGTAGATCCCTGTCTATTATGAAGTAAGTAATAAGTAGGTATTTTTTTAAGTAGGTACCTACCTACCGAACGTTTTTATTGGTACCTACCGAATTATTTTGAATTCGCATAATATTGATTTATTAGTTTTAGGCTATGGTTTTTGTGATTCATATTGTAAAATTATATAACTATAGGTAGGTAATTATCACGATACACCTAACCTAACCTAACCTAACCTAACCCAATGTCGTTACCTATAGGTTACCTAAGTTTACGTAGATCCCTGTCTATTATGAAGTAAGTAGTAAGTAGGTATTTTTTTAAGTAGGTACCTACCTACCGAACGTTTTTATTGGTACCTACCGAATTATTTTGAATTCGCATAATATTGATTTATTAGTACCTACCTTTGTGTACTTCGTACGACGTCGTTGTATACGGATATCGTCTTCGTTTTAGTCGAAATAATGAATTATTTAAACATATTTACACTATTTATTAAACCATTAAACACAAAAATACGCTAATTGTGACGTTAATAAATGATAAGTACCTACCTACCTAATTAGGATTTAACTAATTGTTGAGATGAGAGAAATGAATATGAATTCCAGTTATTCAACAAATACAAAATTTACATTAAATATAAATTAACTGAAAAAGACGGTATAGGAAATGAACCACTTTCTACGTGAAGTAATTAAGTAATTTTACTTGCCGTTAAAGAGATATAAGCTAAGTGAGTATTACAATTCATAGCACTTAAAAGTTACCAGTAATTGCTACTTACCGACGTCTTTGTAGTTGTTAGAAGTCCTTTGGGCATTCGCCAGTATGATCAGGGACATCAGGAGCACACTTGGAATACTGTTACCAATTAGATTCATTTTTAATGATCCACTTTACAATCTGTATAACAAAGTACACTACTAAATTAGAATGTCAAAATTGGATGCGGAACGGACGTTTTTTAATTTTTTTTTGTAGAATCTCGATATCATTTACGCGCGAACATCAACGACCGGTGTGATAGGAGCGTGCGTCGCAGCCTTTGGAAACTGAACTGTGAGGCTGCGCTCGCGCAGGTGTATGTAGAGAAAGAACAACGCATGATGAGGACCGGTCGATGGCATCGTTCGCTATCATCAAACACAACAAACGCTGATAGTTAGCTACTCTTTTGAAATACCTACTTACAATATTTCATGTTACATTGTATTTCTGCTATAGGTATCATGATGATATGAGTTATTGTTTAGACTTCAGAAATATACAAAAACATTTGTTTGAACTTTATTAATTATTAGCTTTAAATACATACAACCTAGGTATTTGACTATTTACACAGGCATTCTTACTACAGTACCTAACTGTTGCACTTCTCTAGAATGTCATACTTAGATTTATTGTTGAAAAAGTAATTTCGTGGAAGTTTACCAAATTTTAATTTCATGGTAACTTTGACTAGGTAATCACAAAATCCCGTAGGTCAACATCCCCCGAGCCTTTTCCCAACTCAGTTGGGGTCGGCTTTCAAGTCTAACTGCCCGCGGCTGATCTTCGGTATTCCGTGGTGCGACTGCCATCTGACATCCACAAGCCATGGGCGATATCCAAGTTCTGTAGTTAGACCGGTTGGATTTTTTATTTAGGGCTCCAACTACCCCTAACGACTGCCATAGATGTTCGTATGACAACCGGAACCGACGTGCTCTCCGAGGCACACAAAATCCCGTTGGTAAGTAATAAAATTTAATCCCTGAAGGGAAAGGCAGCATTTCACCTTTGACTACATTAGTTAAATTTTTATTTGGGAGACTAGGTAACAGAATAGCTTAGAATGGGAAATTGCTATTATATTGTATTTTTCTTTAAATAGTTTTTCTCGATATTTATGTACCTATTAGCAATCGCAAATACAAGTAATAAAGGTGTCTTGGTCAGTTGGTAGAACGTTCCTCCTGGAAAGGGGTCAGTCGCTGGTTCGAGTTCAGCCCAAGACTATAGTTTATTTAATTTAGAATTAATTTAGTTTCTCAGGCTCCGATCATGAAGGTCGATGGTCCTGGGCGTAGATAAGTCTGCGGCGCCCTGGCCGCTGACTGCGAAACTCAGTGGGGAGGTTATGCTGCCTCACCTGTCGGCCGCTTCCTTCGCGAGTATGATCTGCTCGCAGGAGGACACGGCCGCGTTCCACCTACTCCCGTTCGAGACCATGGCTTGAAGCATGGTCTCAAGCGCGACGGTATCCACGCCCAGACCCACTACGAGGCGCTGACTCGCCCACGCTGAGCACTCCACCAACGAGTGCAGTGTCTTCGTCAGAGGCCTCGCAGTGTTGACACTGGGGTGTGACCTCACGATGGATGCGAAACACATACTTACCGAAGCATCCGTGGTCGGTAATGATCGGAGTCGCACGATACGTGAGGTCACCATACCGCCTCTGCAGCCGTCGTCCATGATCACTGTCCATGGTCTCACCGCCGCGATGGTGGCGGTGAGACCGAGAGTGGTAGAGACTTAGGCAGTGCTGGGGTGGTGTACTAACCCACCGTCCTCAGGCCTCAATCATGGAAGAAGAATAAGTCTTGAGCGTATGTGAGTCTGCGGTGCCTCCGCTGCAGATTTCGGAACTTAAGGGGAAGGGTACTCTCACTCCCAGCCGTCTCCTTCGCGAGCATAGCCTGCTCGAAGAAGGCGGCTTCGTTCCACTTTCTTTCACCATGGCTGGTATCATTGTCTCCAATAAGACGAAATCCACCAACGTGTGAAGTTCCGTGTCCTACGTGACGTGCCTTGCGTGCTAGCTTTGCAGTGTTGACACTTGCTAGAGACGTACTTACTGAAGCACCGGTATGCCCGGTAATCATCTGCGACGGACCGTAGGTGAGTCTCGGTGTCGCCTCTCTAGCCACCCCTCCATGATCGGTCCCGCCGCCGTCGCCGCAATTTTCGCCTTTTCCCATATTGGGAGTTCAAGTCGGACCTTTCCATGAGATCCTGGTGGAGTTGGGACCGCTAGGCCTTGATTTCTCGAAACACAGATCTCGCTCCAGCGAATCCTTGTGCCATTAAAACTATGACGCAAGGGCCCTCTCGCATCCAGATCCCGCTTCCAGGTCCATGGAGTGGTGACAGATAGGAGACAACTAGCTTCTACGGAGATCGCATGGTAGGTACCCTCTTATTATCCTGATGGTCAAATTCTTCAAAAGCCTGTTTAAAACAGACCCTTTAGACGTCAGTCTCTCCGCCCATAAGGGAGGGAACTTACTGTTGATTCTTTATCAAAGTAAGTAAGATGCACGCACTCGTTAAACATTTGTACCTGTACCATACCACATACCTATACTTACCTATACCTACCATATTTTTAGTACATGAACGATGATTTCGTTTAAGTACAGAAATAATATTAATTTATTTAATAAAAATACTTTTTTATAATTTATGTAAATATTCTTCAATGCCTAGCCCGATTTACGATTTATACCTACTACTATCATTATCTCTCCGTAACAGTTATTTTCAACTTTTCAACCTATGAAAATACGTACTTAATTAAAATATGTACTTATTGAGCTGAGTTTACGAAGCTCTTTCTTAAGCGACTCGTGTATTTCGTTCGTGATCGAACTCCTCCTAAACGACTGGACTGATCTTTTTGAAATTTAATACGGTCATAGTGACTATCACCGTGAGTGCATATATCTGAATTCATAAAGATCGGTCCAGTCGTTTAGGAGTTCGACCCGGATCGACAAACTCAGCTCAATTATTGCAACAGCATAATGCATTGCATACCTAGTCTCTATAATGTAACACAATCGATTCATCTCACTGAAGAATAAGCGAGTGAATCGCGAGCAGCAGGGCTAATATGGCGGTAGAGAAAATGTCGATCGATGACATAACCTATTCAATACATTTTTGAAATTTCCTGCCATATCATTGGTTATCGACAAACTCTTCCTACCGCCAATACCGCCATGCTCGCCCTGCAGGGTTCCAAGTCTCTGCGTTAAGTATTTAATTAGGTATTTTCTTTCTGTGGTTGGCCATAGACAAATGATTAAAAAATTGTATTGCTTGCTTATGGCACAGCATTGTCGGCGCTGCGCTTGCTGTCAAAGTGTCAAACTCGTTGTCGTGTCTTGAACTGTCTCGAAATAATAAGGATTACTCGAAATTATGGCCGGTTTTACGGAAAATGCGTTAGTCCGTAAGCTCCAGGAACTCAACTCGAGTCAACAGAGTATTCAAACGTTATCGTTGTGGCTTATTCATCATAGGAAACACCATGCCGTTATCGTCAAAACTTGGTTCAAAGAGATGCTAAAAGGTAACCTATAAGATTCTTATTGCTTTTTCTTTCAATACTTAGGTTGGATGATTATTGCCGTTTTGTTATATTCGATACAGGATCCTGAACTATAAGCCTTGTGCAGTACCTACTTGTATATATTGATTAAATTTGTCATTTTTGAATATTTGTCAATAGAAACATCTAGTAGGTGGACCAGCGCCGTTGTATATTGTTGTTGTTGGAAGGTCGTGATGCTGTCCACGTATAATTGTCTATGATGCACTGCATTTGAATTTGGATTATGTTCTTTTACCTTTTGATGTGCGGTGTCATTATTAGGGATATATTTTCTCTTATACAAGTAAACACAATGTTTTCAAGTATTATTTACGTTTTAATTAATTGCTATAGCTAGTCTACCATATCAGTTGTGTAGTGCAAGTGGCGATAAAGCTAGTAAAGTAGACATACATTTTGCCGTTTTTAATAGGAGATATTTGGCTGATTAAAATGTCTTTGGAGTAGAGCATGTCACGGTTTGGAGGCTGTTTTAAAGTTTACTGTTTTTATAAGATAGTATCAACCAAAAAAACCGTCATTCAAATTGCTTGGTGCAAAATAGTGTAATGGAATTGCACTGCTTATAAACCTCCATGTCAATTTCTTTAAGCACTTCAAAACTTCTGGAACCACAGTATAGAAAGAATTATATAAATAAAGTACATACATGCTTGTGCACGCTCACATACACACACACTCACGAACACATACACACATGGAAATTGAAAGAAACTTTAATTGTATTAATATAAATCAATCATTTTATTTATATCCTACTAACTAAAAAAACAAATTTAACTTTTGGTACTAAATGCAATTGTAACTATCAGGTTTGAACACTGAAAAACTGCAACGCCACAACCTAACATCAGTGTTTCCCCCCAATAAGGTCTAAAGCAGTAGTAAGTTTGTTGCAATATTTGTGTACCTTGCCCTGAGCACATACCTGTAAAAAAAACCTTTATGAAAGTAATACGAAATTTGTAACAAAACAAATTGTTTGAACTAAGAGGAACTCAGGCCTATCATTAAAAATCATGTGTTAATGACTGTAACTAATAAATTATTGCTATGTTATAGAAAAGCGGTCTCTCCTACTACAGGCATTACTTGCTTACCAGGAGAGTTCAATCACAATATTGTTGTTAATTTTTGTGAAAGAAATAAAGACTTATTTATTTACATCTAGCAAGTCTACTTTTAAAGTAAGCAAATATAATATGCTAACTCTTCTCTTCCTCTGTTTGGCGTTTCTTACTGTGATTCTATATTTTACACATGATTTGGAAATAGTTTCTGTGGAAGTCGGAGTACTTATGTAAACTGCCAGGAACTGAAACACAGGCCCTGGCTATTTGAATTCAGGCGCAGAGTATCAAATGTTTATTGATTCTTTTATATTGTTCAAACCTGAGTGTCTCACTAAATATCCACCCACTTGTTTGCTACCCTAAATAAGGAGTTCAATCCCAATTAGGTTATTACTTGTTACAGCAAAAGATTCTAAACAGCTGACATTCATGTACCTCGCAAACGATGTAATACAAAACAGCAAAAAGAAAGGGCCTGAATATGGACAAGAATTTGGCAAAGTGCTTGTGGAATCCTTCAAGCATATGGCAAAGACTGGAATCAATGAAAAGACTAAGCATTCACTTCATAGAATACTGTCAATCTGGCAAGAAAGAGGTGTTTATGATGCACAAAAAGTCCAGGAATATAAGGAAGCCGGTAACATTTTCTTTTATAATAAATACATATTATTATCACTTCTCTTTTCTATCAGAAAGGTGGAGACCACAGATTTCGAATTGCAATACTTCTTCGTAACCCAAACATGTGCCGATCACTTGTCTGATTTTGTTATGCTGTATTTTATTTATTTTATAGGCCACTACTAAACAATATAAAAAAGTTAATATTTAGGACTAGTAAATTCTAAGAGCTATTAATTATTCTTATAAACACATCCTCAGGTTAGTCATCGCTACACACTGTATAGGCTATTAGACTTATAAGGGAACTCTTGGCTCCATTTACACAATTGAAATAATTGTTGTGCTCTGTCATACATGTCAGTTGTTAAAGACACAGAACAAATTATAATAGCATAGTTTCATAAATACATAGTAGAATGAACATTAACTTAATGTTTATTTTATGAAATGAATGAATTGAATTTATATTTCGTATCTACAGCTTAAATTCAAATACCTATTTGAGAGGCCACTCATTGAAGCTCGATAGGTCTTCTTCTGTTAGCAATCCTAGAAGACACTTTTTTACCAAATCTCGTAGTGACTATGTGGAACAGTTTACCTGAGACTGTAATTAGTGCACAAACACTGAACAGTTTCAAAAACAGACTATTTAAAAATAAAATACCAAAAAACACAAGTGCAGTGATATCCGCCGGGCGCCACTGGACATACCCTCTGCTAGTAACCAGAGACGCCCGGCAACGGACGTTAGAGCGGCCGCGGCCTTGGGCCGCGGAATTAAAAAAAAAAAAAAAAAGTGCAGTGATATGCACGCATCAGATCAATGATCTGCTAGTGCATATAATAATAATAATAGGAATTCATTCATGTCAGTTGGAACGGAGCGGAGAACAGAAATAGAATGCGGCTCGCATGGACACCTTGTGCTTGAAATTAGTCCTAATTGGGAAGAAATTGTCTGACCACCAATACCTGCTCTGAACAGGCTTTTATGAAGTCTGTAGGTGAACAGTTTTCAGGAGCAGTTAGCTTCAACCCTGGTAAGATTTTGGACGAAAGTCCAAGTCTGCTAGCTCAGAGGCTACATAAGAAAATAACAGTTATAATATATCAAGCGCCCACAACGGCCAGACATACTTCATTTTATAATAGCTGAAAATTTCTCAACACACAAACAGATGTAACGTTGATCGTTCTTACGTTTGCTGGGAACAGGCTCTGAGAAATTTTAAGCTTTTATCAATTAATTTATATTTGGCCATCATGAGCTTCTTCAATAATTACATTACTATTTAATTTGTAGTGGACCCTGCCGATGCTATACCTCCAAAAGCAAGTAAGAGGAAATCGGTAGAAAAAGAATCTCAGGTTATACCAGAGAAAAAATCCAAAGTTGAGGTGAAATTAAAACATGAGCGTCGTCGGAGCGAGACGAAGGAGGTCGACGGGCATATTGAAACTCACACCACACTTAGTCCGAAGACTCCGCCTGGAGATCCTCCGGAGCCTGAAGACCTTATTAAGGTGGGTATTTAAATAAAGTAATCAAACTATACCTACTTATATAGTTATCAGGGCCTTGATTGATTTTTTATTTATAGAAATATAGAAAACAGTCGAAAGTAAATTTACTTCTCATATAAGTCCATTCTCTGCTAAGGTGTCTGGTTCACGACAATAGATTCGCCACCTATAATGTGGAACTAGCAAAGTTTGTGGCGAAAAGCGGGCGTATCAAGCATTACCTTAACATTGGCAAAATCATGGATGAACGATGGAGTCACGTTTTTAAAAAATGAAGAAGAACTGATAGTGTACTGTGTTGGAGGCTTCACTGACGTGTGTGAATTAACATTTAAACCATTTTCTTATGATGTATGTTGTCTACAGGCACTTCTAGAATTGGAGTCGAGCGCTTCAAGCGACGAGGCAGTTCGAGAACGCATCGCTTCCTTGCCGCCTGAAGTATCTGAAGTGCAATTATTATCTAAGTTAGAAGGTAAAATGACATTATATTTACACATTGATTATGTTAAACACAATCTATTACCAAGGTTATTCTTAGATCTTCAACGAAATAAACTAGACAATAAATCTAAACTTTATGTACTTATGTATTTGTTTCATTTCTATTTCTTTGTGGGCTTCTTGTTCACATAAAATGTAGGTACCTTGCTTCTATATGGGATTCACCGTATATCGCGGTCGGACTCATAGTCTTTTTGTGGTTGTAGGATCATCATCGGGTTCATTCAAATCAAATATTCGTGTGAACCACTAATGTTTGTTTCGGAGTTTGAGTGTTATATGTCTAATACATCTACGGAAACCTTGCGAAGAGGAAATGACCTATATCTGATCGGCTGATGCGTTAATATTATGTCATTATTAAATCTCTTGCAACATTTTTTTTTTTTACTTTTTGGTCCCAAAGTGACGGATGCTACAGCCGCGGCCCTATACGGGGCTCCAGTATGGGCGAGGACAATGATGGCCAACCACATGTCTGTTTCAAACAGACCATTGAAATCTTGGCCGTCAGGATAATAAGAGGGTACCAGACGATCTCCCTAGAGGCTGTATGTCTTTGAGACTGAGCACTCCCAACCCCGCCAGTATGTCGTGGAGACATGGTAGGTGAACTTGAGCGACCAAGGTGGGGAAACACCACCATCGCGGCGGTGAGACCGGTCATGAAGGAGTGGTTGCAGAGGCGGCATGGTGACCTCACATATCGTGCGTACACAGATGATTACCGAGCATGGCTACGTCGGCAAGTATTTGTTTCGCATTAATCGTGAGGTCACGCCGGAGTGTCAACACTGCGGCGAGGACACTGCTGTCCACACGTTAGTGGAGTGCTCAGCGTGAACGAGTCTACGGCCGTTACCTCGTTGTGGGTCTGGGTGTAGATACTTTTTCGCTGGACTTCATGACTCGAGGCATGGTCTCCAGCGGAAGAAAGTGGAACATTGAAGGCTACGACTTCTGCTAGCAGGCTATGCTCGCGAATGCAGCGGCAAAGAGAACGCGCAAGACCACCGATCTCCTACTGTAACTTGACTTTCAACAGAAAGTTCCTTTTGCAGAGTTTTCTGGTCTACTAGATTGGTACTAGTATTTTGTGTAAAGGTATATATACTATCTGATCCTTCAAATCCCTCCTGAAAGTTTGGTTCAATGTCTACAGCTATTGAATAAGCCTATAAAGCTAGCAAAGCTAGCTTTATCGAACTTTCAAATGCTGTACAGAAAGTGCAGTGTGTATGCAACTAAGATCAGATCTTACCAGTCTCTTATAAGTCTGGATGTATATAGGACTACTAGGTCAAGCAAGAGGGCCTTCAAGAGAGCGGATGTCCAGCGCGTCGCGCGGCTTAGTCAAAAGCTCAAGTTATTTGCAAGGCGCATCATTAACAAACAGCTCATGCGATACTCGCTCGCTATTAATGGTCGGGAATATGGCTTCAGGCCAAAACGATCAACGGGTGACCTGCTGACATTCGTCACCCGTGTCTGAGGTGAGGTTATGGAAAAGTACGGGGAATCTTTGGCCTACGGCCAGGCTTCTCGCTTCTTGCAACTAAATGCTGAAGTCCCGCTGGGATCCGTTGTCACCAACTCTCTTTCTTTTTCATAGCAATGATATGCTATACCTCGGGAGCATTAATTGCTATGCAGATGACAGCACATTGCACGGGAGCTACTCAGCTCGTCCGGCGGCAGGTAGGGCGGTCTGAGATTGAGGAGGAGAGACGACAAATCGTGGCTGATCTCGACAGGAACCTCCATTGTATCTCCCAATGATGGCTACAATGAGGTGCCGAGAACCTGGACGAATTCAATGCCCGCAAAACACAGGAGTGTGCATTTACAGCTAAGAAATCACTTTTTCTTCCCCTACCATCTCTTCAGAATGGAATATTACCAATAAAGGACAACCTAGACATCCTGGGCATTGAGCTTTCGTAGAGAGCTCAATAATAAAAACTACATTGAGAGATGTATTGGGAAACAAGGAATACTGAACAGGTAAAGCGATTCTTTGGCACGTAAAGCTTCTTAGCAGCTGGTCTGCTGTACAAGACGCAGATTAGACTCTGCGTCAAATACTGCTCTCACCTCTGGGACAGCCCCGCGAAGTATTTGCTAGACGCACTCGACGCTATTCAGCGACGCGCTATTCGCATTATAGATTGTTCGAAGGTAACGGGAAGCCTTGAGCCACTAGCCCAGCGCCGAACAATTGCTTCCTTGGCCACTTTCTATCCTATTTACCACGGTGAGTGTTCTGAAGAGCTCTTCAACCTAATCCCAAACTATCCCTTCCGATCACGAACAACGCGGGCCGGGCACAGATGTCACTCTCACACTGGAAAACATCTTCCCGAGAACCGAGCCTTTTAAACGTTTCGCTGCCAATCGATAGTGGCAAGGGACGCTCTGCCTGCGAACGAGTTTCGTCCCACAGAACCCTGGTTTCTTTAAGCGAAGCGTGAAGAGGCACATCACTAGATCGTCAAGTTGAGGTCCACCTTCCATAGTATTAATGTGTACTATGATGAGAGTCGCCTACAATCGCCAGACATCGCCACGGCTTACCATTAGGCGGGCCGGTTCAATTTGGCGAACCTAATATAAAATAACTAGGTATTCGCTGGAACGCGGGCGGTTACATCGAAATAATAAAGACGGAGCTGGTGGAATCTTAACCTAACCCTACCTAAACTAAGCTAAAAAAAAAAATTCTAAACAAAAAAAAATATCACTTTTCAACAATAGCGCGAGCCGTTAACTTTCAAATGCTGTATTTAAAAATTTAAATTTCGCGCGCTATGTAACAATAAAATTTTTTTAGCACTCAAAGGCATGTTTATTTAGTGCTTAATATCTCAAAATCTATAAGAGCCACATACACCAAAAACTATACAACAAACCACAGGCTTATTTTATATCTTTATGCCAAATTTCAAGTCGATAGGTTAAGAGATGCGCCCGCTATCTTGTCGCATACATTCTTGATTGAGCCCTTCATTGTAAAGACTCCGCAAGCTCCGTCTTAATAATAATCATATACATTGTTTTTGTTCCGCGGTTGAGGGCCCCAGCCAATCGTCCATTGCCGTTCGCCTCGGGTACGCACCCTAGGGAATCGCCTTGTAGCGCCTATAGGTGGACCTATCTATCACTTCATTTCGCTCAGGGTTATCCTTTAACAGCGATTGGCGAAGTTTGGCCAGAACGAACACCTCTGTCGGGAATAAAGACGTAATTTTTTCTTGTGTTGTTGTATAAGAAGAGCCTAGGCAGACGTATATTATCCTCACAATTCGTCAATTATTTTTCTCATCCCAGGTAATAAAGCGCCTACTGCAGCTTAACTACTGCTGGCACCAGGAACTGCACCTATATTTGCCAGAGATAAGTTTATAAATAAATTAAATTATTATGTTATAGATAAAGAATCGGCACTAAGTTTGAGTGCGGTGGTAAATTCGGCTGCGGAACTCCTAGCCGAGTACAATTTGAGGCTGAGCGAAGAGCTTGAGAAGCGACGGAAAGTTGCCGCAATGTTGCGCGACTTTGCGCAGTCGCAACGGGACCTCGCCAAACAGGCTGAGACTAGATTAGAGGTAAGGATATCAGATATTTCTGGAATAAAAATATCTCCTCCGAGGATAAAGCTAGGTGTCAGTCACATTGTAATGTCGGTTTTTTTCTATCTCTTCATTTTTTCGGGGCTTTAGTCTTAATAACTTAAAAAGTCAGAATACCATAATTATATTTACTACTAGCTGATCGCCGCAGCTCCGCCCGCGTGATTTAGTTTACTCGTTCCTGGTTCCCGTGGGAACACATTACCGGGATAAAAAGTAGCCTATATTACTCAGAGTGAATGTAGCTTTCCAATAGTGAAAGAATTTTTGAAATCGGCACAGTAGTTTTTGAGTTTATTCATTACAAACATACAAAAATACAAAACACAAAAATAAGATGAAAAGCTGTTAATTTGAAATTAGAGACAGACACTTCAATTTTATTTATCTGTATGGATTGGTCCGTGTTTTCTGCCCAATGATGAGTCCAATAGCCCTATGTATTATATCTATACTTCGAAAGTATACATAGCTATTTGATTTTCTAAACAGGCTTTAAATTTTATTAATCTTGGCAATGTTTTAATAAAATTTTACAATCACATACCTATTTAATATCTGAATAAATATTATTTTTAAAAACCTCCCATAATCTAAACAAAGGACGCGTGGTGTTTTCAAATTACCATTAAAATGCTTAAGGCAGTTTATATTAGTATCTAGTCAAAATAAACAAACTTAATTAATATTTCAGGAATACAATGTGAAACTCCAAAAAATATATGCAGTGAGAGCGGAAGTGAAGTCTCACATAGACAATTTGCCCGACGTTTCGCGCCTTCCCGACGTTACAGGCGGTCTCGCTCCCCTACCTTCTGCTGGAGATCTATTTTCCTTGTGAGAATTAATGCGGCAGCGTTCTGTACGTTGCCAGCGTTCTAACGCACGGTCTGGAACTAAAAGACGTCCCAGACTCAGATTCGACCCAAATGAAATCATTGAGATATTATAAGCCGCGCAAGATGACAATGGCGGCCACGTTGATGACGTCATAGTGACGTAGAATAATCTACAATACTGCTTTTTTGTTCGTACTTTTCAACGATCAATGATCATGACGTCACGGATAGGTTATAATCTCTCACGGAATATTTCTGTGACTGACTAACAAAAAGAAATAATAGAGACTACCTATTAATTATAATTGATTTTGATGTTAAAAAGGGTGATACACTTAGCAACATTTGGAGCGCGGCACGTGGCGCTCTACATGTTATGACTTATGTAAAGTTACACAACAACGGGCGACGTTCGCCGAGATGAAGCGTGTCTTCTTGTTCCAAGTTCCAAACAAACAAAAGTCCAAGTCAACTATCAACATGTTGCGCAACAGGTCGCGCGCCAAATGTTGCCTATGGATCACCGCTTTAAAAGTTGGATGAAGCTTGAAACACACTGGTCCTTCACATACGATGTAGGTACGCCACGCGACGTGGAAGACAGCGACACACTGGTCCTACGTCTGACGTTTATTCTGACCATTGTAAATTGAATGTCAAAGTTTCGACTGACATCAATTTTGACAGCTATTCGTTGATTGTTTCTCGTAATGTATGGTTTCACATCCCTATCTTCAATCGCGGGAGGATCCGCGAACTACAGCTAGTTATAATGCTCATGATGTACAGCCTTCATGTACGAAATTTGGGTGTTTTCTATGTATGTATTTAGAAATATTTATATAAGGTATCAGTTGTCTAGATCCTATAGCACAAGCTTATAGCTTAGTTTGGGCTAGATGACGTTGTGTGAGAATGGTTCCGTACACAAAGTGTAAAACGGGAACCCTATTACTGTGACTTCGCTGTCCGTCTGTCCGTCCGTCTGTCGTGCGTTGTATCTCATGAACCGTGATAGTTAGAAAGTTGAAATTTTCACAGACTATGTATTTCGGTTGCATCTATAACAACACATATTAAGTAACTGAATATGATAAAAATATGTAAGTGAGCCTCCATAAAACAACTTTATTTTTTTCTTTTTGCTACGGAACCCTTTGTGCGTGAGTCCGACTCGCACTTGGCTGGTTTTTATTATAGTTTTCATTTAGATTATTATAAATGTAAATATTTAGTGTAGGTATGTGTGATAATTTAATTATTAATGTTAAAATATCTGATTGTATCACGATGAGAACCTGTAGATAGTAGAGTGGAGTAGTACATAGTCCGAAACGCCCAGGACTGTAATTAGCTGTGCCATAGCAGTTGGCAATTAAGATTTTGTAGCCTTTCATTAACATTTCAAAAATTCAATATAGCTACTTTTTGTTAAATCATTCGGCCATTTTGGTCATAACCCATTATAAATGTGCCCGGTGACGGCAATAGGCTTGCCCCTTGCTTATTACGTGGGGCTAAAAATACTGGCAAATTGTGGGTGTGTAATGCACCACTGCCTACCCCTTCGGGGATATAGGTGTGATATGTGCGTGTGTGTGTGTGTGAGAGTAGTACCTACATAACACCGTTGGCTATGGTTATAAAGTAATTTGGGCGATTCATTATATTGTATATATGATTGCCTTAAATTGATGTACCTATTATATGTATTAGCCAAATAAATAAGTGTTTATAGATATTTAAATTGTAGGGACTCGTGGTCTAGTGGTAACCGACAATGTTAACACATTACAAAATTAAGCAACATCTAGTCAGGATGGGTGACCATTTCTTAAGACATTGAAACCCCTCTGTGCCTCGGAGACCACGTTAAGCCGTCGGTCCCGGTTGTCATACAAACATCTATGGCAGTCGTTAGGGGTAGTTGGAGCCCTAAATCAAAAATCCTCGCGTTCTAACTACAGAACTTCGATATCGCCCATGGGTTGTGAAGGTCAGATGGAAGTCGCTTAACGGAAAATATCGAAGTTCAGCCGAATCGCAGTTAGACTGGAAAGCCGACCCCAATTCAGTTGGGAAATGACTCGGTGAATGATATTATAATAAGTAGGCGCCTACCTATATCATAACATAGTATAAAACAATGTCGCTTCCGTTCTTATGTATGCTTAGATCTTTAAAACTACCCATCGGATTTTAATGCGATTTTTACCAATGTATAAAATGGTTCTCGAGGAAAGTTTTTGCGTATAATTGTTAATCTGACGAAGCCGCGGGCTTCCGCTAGTAAGTTATAATTGTTTTATTTGCCATTATGTTTGTTTTTTGAGCGAAGCGAGCGGAGCTCCTTATCAGGTGACTCAAATGCAACTCGAAAATTGCACATCGACCTTTGGAAAGAGACAATCGGCTAATTTCGGCTTCGTAGAGCGTTTTCTCTAGCACACTACCTGTGTGACGTTTTGTCCGTCATAATGTGAACAAGATTTTTATTTTACCCGAACCTAAAGCCAACACTTATAGAAAAATTGGTGTATTTAATAAAAAGAATAAAAATAATTATTAAAAGAAGCAAATCGTAATTGTTTTAACAGCTCCTAATAGATACCGGACTGTTAGTATTTCGTGCGACAGAGATAACGCTCTACGAAGCCGAAATTAGCCGATTGTCTCTTTCCAAAGGTCGATGTGCAATATTTATCGCCGGGTACTGTACATGTTTTATTGTATAGGGCAAACCTGAAAGTACTTAGAATCAGTAGCACTATCCAATGGACCGGTTTTTTTTTAATTCACTCGATGTTTTTTTATAAGTTAAATTTGTGTTGGGGTAGCCGAGCTTTACCATAAACCATAAACACGTTATATATTTTTTGTACCGTCGCCGAAAGATGTTTTGATATAATAGCAAATTTTGAGGATTCCTCCTGGAAAGGAAACGGTCGTTGATTCTAGTCCTGCCCAAGACTATCGTTTGACGATTCATATTGTAAAATAACTGGTCATGTTCTAAATATACCTTTATCAGTTTAACTATGACGCTATGGTATCAAACACTGGAGAAATACAACAGCCTAGGGTTTAAATAAGAATTAGGTACGCTCAAAAGCTATGTTTTGTGAACATAAAAGTACTATGTACAATATATGATAATGCGTATAGTTTAAATTAAGATTTAAATAAGTAGGCAATATCTGCGTAAGATTCTATCTTTTTTGACACAATTAAATAAGTTCCAATTTTTGCCACGCGCCATCTTATACTTTGAGAGCTGTAAGTCTCGTCCGTTATTGAATATTAGGTATTAGGTATCTATATTATGGTTATATATTCATGTTTAAAATTAGTTTAGTTTTGGTGCATATTTATTTAGCATTACTTCACTCTGTAAAGCTAGATTATATGGAAATATAGAATTTGTTATATTAACAAGATTGGTTTTTTATTTATTACACCTAGCAAATAAAAATATTTTATTAAATTATTATTAATAGATACTTTCTTACCAACCGAGCGATACAGAATTATAGCTATTTCATATCGATATTTGTGAGAGCAAGTGTTCTTATAAGGTCCTTAGACTGGTCATTGCCAAGTTGCTGCAGAGGCTAAAAGAAAGAATTGAACTAGTTTATCTGTGGTGAGAGGGTGGTAATTACAATTCAGTCGACTAGCCCATTTCCGCTTTCCACGTATACGTTTTTGTTAAAAATTTGTAAATAAACGGCTTGTTCATGTTAAGGCGACGCGACATCGCATCGCCAAAATCTACGTCGCCAACGCATCACAAGAACTTGCGAGTTGCTTCACATCGTTCATTCGTGTGCGTCAGAATGGCTGGTTGTCTGTGGCGTTGGTCTATGAGAGTTGATTCGAAAATTGCTACATAATTGCTTCTATTTGCTTCATATAATAAATAATTACTACATTGGATATATACTTAGGAATTAAATATTTTTTTTGACCAGCCATCCTGACGTTTGGTTGGCTGGTCACCCCCTAGTTTAGAGTCAAGCATGCAGTTTCCCGAAATTTATTGCGTCAATAATTGCTTCATAATTACTTCATTTATCCAATTAAGTTGTAACTTCAAACATATGCTCGTATGTTAAATAAAGGTGTAGCCATTATTTAAATTATCTCAAGAACAAGTGCCCGAAGAAATAACAAAGGCAAATACTTAGTTATGTAGGCGTCGGTTATATTCGTTAAGGATCTGGTACCCGTGTAAGTAAAGTAAGTAGTACAATTAAATAAGTCTAGACTGTGATAATGGTACTTATCGGATTATTGAGGGTAGGTACATATTTTCTTCAACGCTAGAATTACTACGTACCTACTTACTTTACTTACACGGGTACCAGAGCCTTAACGAATAAAACCGACGCCTACATAACCAAGTATTTGCCTTTATTATTTCATCGGGCACTTGTTCTTGAGATAATTTAAATAATGGCTACATCCTTTATTTAACATACGAGCATATGTCTGAATTAACAACTTAATTGGATAAATGAAGTAATTATAAAGCAATTATTGACGCAATAAATTTCGGGAAACTGCATGCTTGACTCTAAACTAGGGGGTGACCAGCCAACCAAACGTCAGGATGGCTGGTCAAAAAAAATATTTAATTTCTAAGTATATATCCAATGTAGCAATTATTTATTATATGAAGCAAATAGAAGCAATTATGTAGCAATTTTCGAATCAACTCTCATAGACCAACGCCACAGACAACCAGCCATTCTGACGCACACGTTCATTCAAACGGAAGGGAAACTTAGCCGCGCAAATTCGCATCGCTGTTTTTTGCGGCGCGAACTCGCATCGCCACAATTCGCTTTGCGTGCATGCCGCTACTCATAATTCTGTGGGAATACTGACAACGTGTGAGTGTGATGTGTGACGATACCTGGAGGAAAACCACCGGGAATGTGAAGAACCCCAGCCCTGGTCGAAACGTCGGGCAGTAATAGGTATATGTATGTTTTTTTTTTCATCTAAATAATATATAATACTGTGCGAAACTTTGATATCGATAGGATTGTGGAGGTCAGATGGTATTCGTGCCACGCAAAATATCGAAGTTCAGCCGCATTGCCGTAACTACTGGAATACCGACCCAACTACTGCGAAAAGGCTTTGTGAATGAATGTATAATTCTGTGTCTACCTTTTTTCCTTTGAATTGCGTTACAGATCTATGGAGACAGGAGACAGATCTGATGTATTTTGACATTTCTGAAATTGTTTATCTGTAAACGCAAAAATTTTAGAAAAATATTAATTAATACTTTGATTATTCAAGTACTTTTCCACAATGACGGAAAGTGGAGTAAGTATCTACTTATATGGTGTAATAAGACATTTTAAATTTTGTAAATGTCAAACAAATGTATTTACATTTATTACCTACTTTGATTTCAGAGTTCGGGAACAAAAACATTGTCTGAATCAGCTGACTCAGAATCTACAGAAGGACCACTGGTGAGTTTCAGATATCAAACTAATAAATTTATCTACTTACTCTACTTATACATAGATATACAATAGCCTATTGTATATCTAGGATGGTTGCATATCGACGCATCCGTAGAACAAAGTCCGATCTACGCTCAGGGCAACTACCTATCTCTACAACTCGTGCGAATTAACATGGCACCTGGCTCTAACGTATGACGTTTAAAGTCATGAGTGCAAAAAAAACTACTATACTACTTCTTTGTAGGCATGGAATGAAATCACAATAACTGGTTATAAATCACGTGATTTCACCAATCATAGATCACTGCGGTGACTGGACTGGGAACTCACGGCTATTGTGATTGTAAACAGTGTTTCGTATCGTATCGCAGTTCACACCGTTCTTCGGTGACTGTGAACAGTGATTCGTATCGTATCGCAGTTCACACCGTTCTTCGGTGACTGTGAACAGTGATTCGTATCGTATCGCAGTTGACGACACTCACCGCTCTTCGGTGACCGCACTCAGTCACGTCACGGTCGCTCTCGCGCTAGTAATTCACCTCTGCCTAACCCTCCGGGGATAAAGGCGTGATTGTACGTATATTGAACTTTTGAGGGCTCCAACTACCCGTAACGACTATCATAGATGTTCGTAAGGCAACCGGGACCGACGCGGCTTAACGTGCTCTCCGAGGCACGGAAATATCCAGACCGATGCAAATAGACATATTTCATACATTTATATTTGCACTGAGCGGGAATCAAACCCGCGCCTCCTGCGTGGCAGTCGCGTGCACTACTGCCACGCTACGCCACGGAGGCTGTCAAAAGTGTGTCAGAGAAAACTTAATAAAAACCAATCTATACTTATAATAAATCTGTAGAAGTGAAAATTCTGTACATTGAAGATATCAAAAAAATAAATGGCAGGGGGTGTTACTAGACCGACACAGAACCCAAAAATGTAATTTAAAAAATTTTTGTCTGTCTATCTGTTCAGGCATCACGCAAAAACTACCTGTTCGATTACGATGAAACTTGGTATAATTATTCTTTAATATCCTGGGCACCACACTGGGTACTTTTTATCCCGGAAAAGTATATACAATAAAAAACAAACTTAATTTTGCGGTTCGATACCTATACCCGAGTACTGTACCAACCGCAAAAAATAAGTTTGTCGTAGGTTTTTTTTAAATATTGAGTTCGCCAAATTGACGCCGCCCGCCTGGTGGAAAGTCGTGACGACGTCTAGCGATTGTGGGCCACTCTCACAGCACACAATACTATAGAGAGTGGCCCTCAACTTGACTACCTACTGATGTGCCTCTTCACGCTCCGCTTAAAGAACCCAGGGTTATATGCGCGGTTATATACGCGGCAGAGAAAAGAACGTTTAAAACGTTCGGTTCTCGCGAACATGCTATCCACTGTGTGGGAGTGGGATCTCTGCCCGGCACGCGTTGTTCGGGATCGGAAGAAAGAGGGTGGGATCAGATTGAAGAGCTCTTCAGAACAGGTTACGTCACCCGCAGTGGAGTTCGCTAAGGGGCGCTGCACACAGCTAAGATACTATAAAATTTTAACTTAAGATACAATATCACACACGACGTAGATGATAAATAATATGTCATATTTTCGTATCTTAAGATGAATTTTATGGTACTCGTATAATACAGAATATAATAGAAGATATAATAGATGAACTGGCGTAGGGGGGCTTTATGAACGCAATAAATTTCAAAACAATGGTATTTAGAACTTTTGTCTGTTTGTCTGAATGTTTGAACACGCTAATCTCAGAATCGATTTGATTTTTTGATTTGAATTTGCGGTTTGGTTTTCAATCGCTTCATAAATAAAAAAGTTATGTAGATCTAAAGTAACACGCAGGCGGAGCTGCGGGCAACAGCTAGTAACAAATAAAGTTCCAAACGTAACAATAACAAAAACTCAGTAACAAATTACTCAAACGGAACGAAATGTGCAACGGCGAGTGTGACGCTGAATTGACGCTCTGACGGCTACCAGTCTCGCCGGACGATAGCGGGGCCCCGCGCGGGGAAGCGGGAGGAGGGTACTTTTCGAGCCAGGTGCCATGTTAATGCGCACGGCTTGTATGCTACGTATATTTCAATGTAATGTGGCACCCCTAGTGGATCGCCCACTCATACAAGGCAACTTAAATCCAGAGCCACTTAATGATAGGCACGAAGAAACCGGGTGACACTCAACCTCTATATTATGTAGGTACGTAGTACAGATGGTTGCTCTGAGGATCTACGGTATTGCTGCTGATAGGTTTCAGTAGAGGATAAAGAAGTTGAATCAGACATAAACCAGTAGATCTTTTTGGTTTATTGCTACAACACATTAGTTTAGTTAATTACCCACTGTTTCGGTGGCGTGGTCGGTAGTGCATCGGCTTTCGACTCCGGAGTCTCGCGTTCGATTCTCGGGTTGAATCAAATATTTGTGTGATCCACTAAAATAAAATAAATATAAAATAAAATAACGTTTATTATCTTTGAAATTTTTAGAAAATTATTTAGATTCGTCAAAAGTTGGTGTGACTCTACCGAGGGTTCCAAAATGCAACGAGACTGAGAAGAGCCCTCAAGAAACTCAGTTCGGCTTTTTTCCAAAATATTTCATCTTAAATCTAATACAGAGTTATTTAGAAAGGAGCAATTCGTGTTACAACCATGCCGCCAAATCATTTATACTATAATAAGCTTTATGGCACAATTTACGTTTTATTAGTTTTTTAAATTTATTAACAGATAAATTTGCTATTTCGGTTGGCAATGTATTGTACATTCGAATAAAGTTCCCCGCAAAAGAATTACTCACTTTATGAAGCCTAAATTTAGGAACAGCCAGTTTATCCTTATTTCTTAAGTTTAGATTATGATTATCACTATTTTTCACAAATTTACTTTTGTTCTTGTGGGTATACAATAAAATTTCATAAATATACTGTGAATACACTGTAAGGATGTTAATATGCTTAAACTTATCTCTTAATGACTCCCGAGACCCCATTCCATAGATAGTCCGGACAGCCCTCTTCTGCAACACAAAGATGCATTCAATATCGGCAGCGTTACCCTACAGTAGTATGCCATATGTCATGATACTGTGGAAGTAGCTGAAGTAGACAAGACGCGCCGTTTTAATGTCTGTAAGTTGTCGGATCTTTTTGACAGCATAGGCTGCTGAACTAAGCCTGGCCGAAATTTTCCCGATATGAGGCCCCCATTGCAATTTGGAGTCTAACGTTATGCCCAGAAAGACAGTGTCATCGACTAATTCTATTATATCATCCCTAACCTTAACATTAATGTTTGTTTCGGAGTTTGGGTGCTTTCTATGTATATTATATATGTATTTAGAAATATATAAGTATGTTTATCAGTTGTCTAGATGCCATAGCACAAGCTTATAGCTTAGTACAATTTTTTCATTACCTATTCTAAAATTATACCTTCTAATTATATATAAATTCTAATATGCGTCAAAGAATTCCTCCGCCTCGTCGCCGACTGGCAATGTTCCGAGAAGGCAAGGTATGTATTTAAAATATATAAGTATTGAATGGAATCAGGCGTTACCTGGCGAAAGTCCATGATAAAGTCATGAGAATGCCTCGTGAGTAGGTGAAACATATGTAGACGTTTATAAATGTCTTCTATTTAGCGAAATTAGTGCAATTATATAAAAATTTCCAATCTTACCCCATTATTTTACCTATATATATATATATATATAAGTATGTTTATCAGTTGTCTAGATCCCATAGCACAAGCTTATAGCTTAGTTTGGGCTAGAGTACGTTGTGTGAGAATGTCCAAAAATATTTATTTATGTATTACCTACTTTATAGTAGATACCAGCTGTGCAAGTGGTACACCTGCTGATTAACAATCGATGCCCTGAAACATATATTTCAGTTGCAAATTTTATATATAATTTAAATTTAATAATTTAATGTTGAAAAGTGGGCATATAATAATACATCTGCCTACGAATTTGAAAAAACAGCTGTGATGACATTGAAAAGTTGATAAATTTCCAAACAGCTCTACGACCGATGGACGAACAATATAAACTACCGGCAGCTAGTCCTATCTTCCTGCATCGGAATCTTCCAAATGTGTTGGCATCCCTACGTCCATGACCTCCGCAAGTTGCTCCCGTTCCTGTTCCTCTATCAGCTGTTCAGTATACTGATAGCGTACCCGCTGTTCTACCTTGAGTTGGCGTTAGGAGTTGTTACCAAGAAAGGAGTGATAAACTGCTGGGATTTAGCGCCCGTTGCTCGAGGCAAGCACAATTATATTCTAATATTTTTTTCATCACATCTATTCAAAAAGTGGCGTTTTGTTCCTACAAAACGCCACTTTTTGCCAACAAAGGGGTGCAAAGGGGCCGTTCTTACATCTATCGGGCCCCAGCGACCTCACCTGCTAGTGGCGCAACTGCTGATTAACGGACGAGGTTCGTATATTACGGTACACATGTGGTGGCTTCGGCCCCTACGTGGATACCAGGTGGTACAACAGTGTTGGTCCGGGGGGTACCACCGTGCAGCTGTGCTAAAGCCCCCCAAGTAACCCAGCCCAGGCTGGGTTGTGTTAGGGGTTCAGCAGCTGCACTGCCGGGCCCGGGGCGGGGTATGGTGCGGCAGGCAGGGGTCCAGTGGGGGCGAAGCGGAGTCTAGTGTGGGTGGTGTGGGTCGATTCGCCGGCCAGGGAGACCCTTAGCAACGGCGTTGCCGCGGCCGCCCGCAACATAGTCATGGGGCCCGCCTGGGACCAACCACCCCAGTAGGCTGCCCCACATGTTGCGCATAATCCTGTTGTGAGGTCGCCGCTCCGGGTGATAACCGGTGTGGGTTGGGGCGGCCTTGCATCAGGGAGGTTTGGGAGCCCTTCCGTCCGGCGGGTCGGCTCCGACCTAACCACACGGTTCTAGACGAAGCTAGCCTCTGCACTTTGTCACTTACTACCGCACCAAATATCGCCCTGTCTTCACGCTTCCCCATATTTCACAATGACAGTGCAACAAGATAATAGACGGTACACAGCGGCCCCTAGAAACCCCACAAAGTTGACTTCGTTTGAGGTGGAGTTCGCGAATATCCGCGGACTCCATGCAAACCTCGATACCGTCCACCATCACCTGGAGACGGCACGGCCTTCTGTGATGTTCCTAACGGAGACACAGATACGCCGCCCTGACGACACGTCGTACCTCTGTTACCCGGGCTATATCATTGAGGAACAATTCCGCGATAAAGCCGGGGTGTGCGTGTTCGTTAGGGCGGATGTTTGCTGCCTCCGGTTGCGCTGTCTGGAGAACCCCTCCTACTCCGTCCTTTGGCTGCACGTGGATCATAGCTCCATGAGCCAGATCTACGTGTGCGTCTACCGCTCCCACACAGGGGACACTGGGACAACAAGGCTTTTCGAATACCTCAGCGAGATGGCTGACGATGCGCAGGTGCGGTTCCCGAACGCTGACCTGGTTTTCCTGGGGGACTTTAACGGTCATCACGTTGAGTGGCTGGGGTCCCTTAGGACCGATCATGCGGGACGAACCGCCCATGCATTCGCTCTCTCCCATGGGCTGACCCAGATGGTACGGGGGATCACCCGGATACCTGACAGGTCAGACCACACGCCCGCCTTGCTGGATCTACTGCTGACGAGTCGCCCAGCCGAGTACAGTGTGTCGGTACGCGTCCCACTGGGTACTTCCGACCACTGTGTGGTGCACGCCAGCTTCCAAGTGCCACCGCCTGCTCGTGCTGAACAAATGACTCGACGACTATGGCACTACTCGTCGGCAGACTGGGACGGTCTCCGCGATTACTTTGCGTCCGTCCCGTGGAGCCAGCGCTGCTTTGTAGGGAAGGCGCCCTCGGATAGCGCTGCTGCCGTTGCTGGCGAGATCAGTCTAGGGATAGAATATTATATCCCTTTCACTGATGTCGCCAGCATCCGCAAAGCTCGCCCCTGGTTCGGGCGTGAATGTGCCGAGGCTGTCCAGAAAAATATCGCGCATAGGTCAGGGCTCGGTCGGCACGTGACCCGAACGTGAACCGCCTCAAAGCAGCGTACAATAAGGCCACTAGGTTCAGCAAGACGGCCTTCAAGAGAGCGGATGCCCAGCGCGTCGCGCGGCTTTGTCAGGAGCTCACATCCCATCCCACGGGCAGCCGTGGATACTGGCAACTGGCCAAAGCCGTACAGTCAAATTTTTGCCAACCCTCGCTGCCACCACTGCGTTTTCCTGATGGATCACTGGCTCACAAAGCCCAAGAGAAGGCGGACATGCTCGCAGACCTCTTTGCGGCTAATTCCCGGTCGATGACCGTGGCCTGCAGCCCCCCGCCATCGCCAACTGTGGCCACACTATGCCTGATATTGTTATCAGGCAATGTGATGTACGGGCAATGCTGCGGTCACTCGACACGCGGAAAGCCAGTGGCCCTGACGGCAGGTGGTGCTACGAAAATGTGCTGCTGAGTTGTCTCCAGTATTAACCCGTCTGTACCGCCTGTCATACTCTACAGGCCTCGTGCCGGAGGTCTGGAAGGAGGCGAACGTACAACTGATCCACAAGAAAGGGGATCGATCCGATCCAGGCAACTATCGACCCATAGCTGTCACCTCAGTCATTTGCAAGGTGCTCGAGCTTCTTATCAATAAGCAGCTCATGCGATACCTGGAGGATCACTCGCTAATCAATGATCGGCAATATGGCTTCAGGCCAAAACGATCAACGGGTGACCTCCTGGCATTCGTCACGCATGTATGGGGTGAGGCTATGGAAAAGTTCGGCGAGTCCTTGGCTATTAGCCTGGACATCGCCAAAGCTTTCGATAGGGTCTGGCATGCTTCGCTCCTTGCCAAGCTTCCGGCTTATGGTCTACCTCCTCAACTGTGCAGCTGGATTGCCAGTTTTTTAAACGAGCGCCGAGTGCGGGTCCTCTGCGATGGCCAGGCTTCTCGCTTCTTGCAAGTGAATGCCGGGGTACCGCAGGGGTCCGTACTGTCACCAACTCTCTTTCTTCTGCATATCAATGATATGCTTTCCCTCGGGAACATTCATTGCTATGCAGATGACAGTACATTGCACGGGAGTTACTCGGTTCGTCCGACGGCGGGGCGATCTGTGATAGAGGAGGAGAGACGACATCTCGTGGGTGATCTCGTCCGAAACCTCGACAGTATCTCCCAATGGGGTGCCGAGAACTTGGTCGAGTTCAATGCCCACAAAACACAGGCGTGTGCATTTACAGCGAAAAAATCCCCTTTCCTTCCCCTACCCACTCTTCAGAATGCAATATTACCAATGAAGGACAATCTAGACATCCTTGACATAGACGTTCGTCGAGAGCTCCATAACACAAAATACATTGAGAGATGTATTGGGCTAGCTTCGCGGAAACTAGGAATACTGAACAAGGTAAAGCGATTCTTTACACCGCACCAGAGGTGTCTGCTGTACAAAACGCAGATTAGACCCTGCGTTGAATACTGCTCTCACCTCTGGGACGGCTCCGCGAAGTATTTGCTGGACGCACTCGACGCTATGCAGCGACGCGCTGTTCGCATTATAGACTGTCCGGAGGTAACGGGAAGCCTTGAGCCGCTAGCCCAGCGCCGAACAATTGCTTCCTTGGCCGCGTTCTACCGTATTTACCACGGTGAGTGTTCTAAAGAGCTCTTCAACCTGATCCCACCCTCTCCCTTCCGATCCCGAACAACGCGTGCCGGGCAGAGATGTCACTCTCATACCGTGGAAACCGTCTTCGCGAGAACCGAGCGTTTTAAACGTTCGTTTCTCTGCCGAACGATGGTGGCTTGGAACGCCCTGCCTGCGCACGTGTTTCCTCCAACATATAACCCTGGGTTCTTTAAGCGAAGCGTGAAGAGGCACATTACTGGGTCGTCAAGTTGAGGACCACTCTCTATAGTATTCCTGTGTACTGTGAGATTCGCCCTCAATTGCCAGACGTCGCCTCAGCTTACCATCAGGCGGGTGGCGTCAATTTGTCGACCTAAATATAAAAAAAAAAAGAAGTCTTGTAAATTTTCCCCTTAAGTTTCGGAGGAAATATGACTTTATAGTTTTTATAATATAATAATTCATTTTATTTCTATTTGAAGCAACATTGACTTATATACATTTATACAAATATTTTTGATTTTATTTTTGTTTAATATTGCCAGGTGTGGGTTTCGCAATGCTCTCTGTGAGCATGTTCTGTGCTCTAGCCGCTAGTGCGATCGGCGCTTGGTGCTTAGCTTTACTTGTACACTCGTTTCACGTGTTCCTGCCGTGGCTGCACTGTGCCGCCACTGCCGACCCGCCTTGTGCCGCGAGACATAGACCTCTGCCCGCGGGAAGTGAAACACCACCACAAAGTTTCTTCTTGTTAGTATCACTTTTTAACAATACTAAATGCTCTCTGACTGGACGATAGCACCATTTGCATTTCATCCATGCTGATAAATAAGCTGGCAAATAAGTGCGGCAATCGGCTCGCCCCCTATTTCGTGGGACCAACAGTGTCTGGTGAAATTCGATTGTAAACGCAGTAGACACTGCTTACGGACAAAGACGAGATTATTGTATGTTAGTGTAGCCCATAATAGGTACCTATGTATCTAATAGGCGAAGCAATTGAAAATTCTAGTTATACTAAGCTAAAAATTGCTCTGGGTGCATGTTAGGAGTACTTGGGTGTGAGTTCACGTAGAAGCGTGAAGACAGGTGATCATCAACCTACGTCGTTTCAACGCAAATTCCCATTTTTTTTAATAAATCGGTTTATTACCATATCACAGTTTTTAAAAAACTATTGCAGCAACTACGTGTTGGACCTCAAACGTGACTCCATAGCGACGGGGCTTGGGAAAGTGACGTGGGAACTGACGTCGTACTACATTATCTGCTGGATACTCATATACTTTGTTGTCTTTAAACGGGTGTACAGCTATTCCAAGGTAGGTAATTATAATAAGTAAGGGTCCCTTGCTGTTCTCTCTGAGACAGTCTTGATAATGCCTCGTTTAGATGCGAAACAATTGTCGACGTTTTGTTGTCTTTTTTAATTCTGCGGAAAACAATGCTATTACAAATTTAAAAGGTTTAAAACATTTTTTAAAACATTTTACTTTCCATTGCTTTGTCATGGATTTTCGCCAAGTAACGCCTGTTTCTATCCAAAAGAAAAAATGTTAACAAAGTTTCGGTGGTTTTAAACATGTTTTATTTGTTTAATTTCCTGTTCTGATCGCTGGTTCTAATCGTGGGAAGAGTTTGAATCAGACGTATTTATGGCAGAATGATGTATTCTATCAATATTGATAAATGGTTGAGAACTACGGTATATTTACCTGTGATATTAAAGTATTTTCCTCCAGAAGTCCGTGAGTGATATAGAAATGTGTTTTCCAGATAAACAAAAAAATGTCACTTACCCCGTGTTCTCTAGATCTACTGTTCTAACCGTAGTAAGCCAGGGCGAACCACTAGTATTAGCTTACTTAAGGGTGATGAAACGTTAATAATGTCTCAAATATTTTAATCATTATAAATTTTCAGATGGTATTGTTCAAAGACGTGTTGTGTTACTTCTTGTTGATCAGTTGTGGTGTCGGTGTGACTCAGCTGCAGGGAGCTGGACGTATGTTCCAACAGTGTGATTGGGGCCTTATATTCGAAAGTACACAAGTAAGTTAATTACGATAATTAATGTACATTATAATATACAGGCATACAGACATTATAGACTTGTCGCATTATAGACTGTCCGAAGGTAACGGGGAGCCTTGAGCCACTAGCTCAGCGCCGAACAATCGCTTCCTTGGTCGCGTTCTACCGTATTTCCCACGGTGAGTGTTCTGAAGAGCTCTTCAACCTGATCCCACCCTCTCCCTTCCGATCCCGAACAACCCGTGCCGGGCAGAGATGTCACTCTCATACCGTGGAAACCGTCTTCGCGGGAACCGAACGTTTTAAACGTTCGTTTCTCTGCCGAACGATAGTGGCTTGGAACGCCCTGCCTGAGCACGTGTTTCCTCCAACATATAACCCTGGGTTCTTTAAGCGAAGCGTGAAGAGGCACATCATTGGGTCGTCAAGTTGAGAGCCACTCTCCATAGAATTCCTGTGTACTGTGAGAGTCGCCCACAATCGCCAGACGTCGCCACAGCTTACCATCAGGCGGGTGGCGTCAATTTGGCGACCTAAATATATAAAAAAAAAGACAGACAGACACGACGTCTTTACCCCGAAGGGGAAAACAGGCGCTTATTAAGCCTACGTTTCGTCAGTCACTTCGTAATAGGTGGTTAGCCTATTACCGTTTTCGGGGAAGGGATATACTTGCCAGAGCCTCGTCTGTGTTCAGCAGGCGCACCGCGTACCTACAGGTCAGGATGAGTTGGACCCTTCAGATGTTGGTAGGGTACCTTAGCACCAACTATAATATACAATGTGATTTTTGGTTTATGGTAAAAAAAAAACATAAAATTCGTGTAATTTATGGATGGCCCCTTACCAACATAAAGGCCAGCAAAGCGCTCCTTTTAATACCACGTTTTCCATCGTGTATTTGTCCCTTAATGTCTCATTCCCTAGTCTAATAGTCAGCCTTCTTACTTCTAGTTATGGCGGGAGGCAATGGAATATAGCCTAATAGAAATGACAATTGGCCAGGGTTCACTGGCCATGCTGGGCTCATACTGCCCTAAAGTCCAACACAAGCTGGTCACGACGGCCATGCTATCGTTCGTGGTGGCCAAGTCCACCAGTGTGGTGGCCGCGCTTATACTTGGAGCTACTCATGGCGCTTTGGTCAAAGATTATGACGCGGCTAATACTAATATTAGCGCCGGTGAGATACTTGACTGTCAGAGATCGCGTTTTAGTCGCCATTTGTACATTTTCATACCATGCTTTCTCATGTTTATTTGTACAATAAAGTAAATTCTATTGTATACTTGGGACCTACCTAGGTAGAGGTTTTGCCATGATCTTAGAGGCCCAAGCAACCCTCACTTCTATAATTATTGCACATCCCAATCAGCCTGACAGAGGTAATATTGTAGTTCCTTTCGTTTATAGACCTGCCCAGAGTGAAGTCGTGGCACGGCACAGCAAAGAATTTTATTTCTATCCACTGATTGTATCCTTATTTCATCAGTTTAGAATTCATATTACCGCTGTACGTAGGTACCACGACGTACCGTGGCATGTCGAAGCATAATTTATTGAAATAAAGTAATATGTATTCTGAAGTAGGTAGATGAAATAAGAATAAAAATAACTTGATCGAAACAAAACATGAGTCGTAATTTCGATGTTATCGGCTGTGGTCTTGGTAGTTTAGTTGGGACTTTGGGATGTTAGTAAGACCTAACACCTTCGTTTGGATTTTGCGATATATTTTAAAATACTTATAATAGTTTCCTGTTAGCGTAAATAAGTTCGCTACCTATTACGTAGGACCAGGAAACGTTACTCCCGAAAACTGTGCGTAAAATATGCCACATTCAGGGAAGGCGTAATTGAAGGTCTCTGATAGTTTTAAGAGCTACATATAAATATGCTATAAATGGTAGGTACATCGGCATCAATGATCCTCTGGTCGGACTTCGTGGCCAGAGTACCGGGGAGCCAGTATTGGTCAGCTCTTATATTCTTCACACTCTTCGTATTGTCGATTACTACAGCGGTAAGGGTTTGCAAACATTCTTTGTTTCATTAAGGAGCTTGGGGGAACTTTTAAAGGAGGGGGATATCTGTTTTCGCAAAAATATTCTCTTTAAAGCCCACTCCACTTGACATGTAGGGCCTCCCCTACACGTAAAGTGGGCAACCACTGAAAAAATATTTTTCTAAATTTTATTCTAATACTTTGTCGGTGTAGTAAATATACATATCCATGCAAAGTTTCATGTTTCTAGCACTCACCGTTAGTGAGGAAACCCGAGGACAGACGGACGAACATGACGGATCTATAAGAGTTCCAAGACTTTTACTACGGCACCCTAAAAAGGAAAAATTTAATCATTAGTTTGCATTGAATAGACCTCGAAACTACTGGACTGATTTAAAAATTCTTTCACCTATCTAAAGCCACAATGTTAGCGAGTAGCATAGGCTATATAATATCACATTACGATCAATAAGAATGGAGTAGCAATAAACATTGTTACAAGAACCACGTTACCACGCGGACGACACGTCGCAAGACTCGCAAGCTTCTAGAGTTTGGGCCAACCCAAATATACTTAATGGTCCTTCGAGCCGGATGTTGCGCTGGCGTTGCACCAAACAGCTAGTACATTTATGTAATATTTTCATAATTTGTCTTGTACGTTAACAGGCGCTATCGGTGCAGACAGTCATGTCCACGTTCACGGGACACTCCATCAAGAAGATCACGTGGACGTTCCTCGTCGTCTTCTGCTTATTGTTCTGCTTCATTGGAGTCATAACTTTATGCACGCAGGTCTGGTTATAGCATTATTATGACCAAGCGACACATGAGTAAACAGCACAGCGAAGGCTTCCTAACAACGTGCAAAGATGCACACGACGTCGCACTAAGTTTAAGAGTGTCAACTGGCTGTACGCGCCAAGCGCCCAGTGGCACGGACACATACCCCGTATTCTTGTAGTTGTGTGACCGACTTCGGCATTTCTATGAAGCTTTTGCTCTGTTCCGTTTATTTACTTATGTGCTAGCGTCCCGATCTAGGTGCTAAGGGGGGGCCTAAAACATATCCAGGGCCAAAGTAATCCTTACCTCCTGATAACTTGCCGATAACCAGTCGAGGCTTTGGCCAATTGTCCAATTGCTCGGAAACGGCAATACCTATTAGATATAGACTCATGTTACGTGTGCACTCAAAATTTCTGCCAAGTATGGGTGTGTTGTATAATACACCTCTGCCTACCGGATATAGGCGTGATCATATTATGTAGGTATGCAGGTAATCTTCGATCAAATAAACTATCGAAGATTGTAATAATAGCATGGTCTTTTGAACCTTTAGGGTTTCATCATCTTGATCCTCGCGGGTTCAGTTTTCGTCAACTAGGTTTACAGCCAGGTTATGAATAGCTTTGAACTTTGATATAAACGAGTACTTTAGAGGTACCTACTCGTTTTATATCAATGTTATGAAAATTCGTTGACGTAAAATTTTAATTGTGATTTATTTAACTGGACATAATTTGGAGCCATAAAAATCTTTACAATACCTAATTCTAGGGTGGTCTATATTTGATGGACTTTCTAATGATGTGGCCTGTGACCAAGCCTCGTGCTGTGATCGCGTCAGTGGCGGCCTCTATGGTCACCTACGTGTACGGACAGACCACGTTCTGTGAAGATGTATACTTCGCTGTTGGAGAATATCCCAGTGCGTTCATGAGAGTTTGTTGGGCGTTATCGCCGGCGCTTATGATGGTAAGACCACTCGTTTTATACCTCATCATCATTTCAGCCAATTGACATAGGTAGGACAATTGACTCACCTACTAATACTAGATATAAATCATCACCTGCAAACTGCTAAACTTCGATATTTTCTATGTACAGTTTTTATCCCGGTATTGGGGTCCCGTGGGAATTGAGACCGAGGAAACTATATCTCGCGTTCGTGGCGGACATCAGCAGCATAGTATACCTATTTATGAATCAGAAATCAGCCTCTACCTACCCTTTCTGGAATTTAAATAGCCATTTCCCCAAAAGTATAGACCAGAGGTCCTCCTTTTTCCTACATCCTCACCTGCTGACGAAGGGACGAGGCTTATTAGCCAAAGTTCCTCCAAACGGTTATAGGCTCGCCACCTAATATATACGTGGGGAACTTAGTGACTGACAAAATGTAGGCATGTTAAACAACTCTGTCTACCCCTTCTGGGCTAAAGACGTGACTTTGTGTATGCGTATAACAGATACCTATTATACTAAGTAGGCGGGCTACACAATCACACCTACCGCAGGGGAAGTCTGAGCTGTAAAAGTGGGATGACTCTTGTGATGTGTGTAGGAAAAGCAGGGGCAATCTTCTATTAGTGTACGATTGCCCCTGCGACAGGTGTGGGTGTAGGCAACTTTATACTTAGTCGCTAAAGTGACAAGTGTACAGCTCTCAAAGTATAAGCTGGCGCGTATAAAAAATTGAACTAATTTAATTGGCGCCCACTGGAATGTAAACTTATACCTGGATAACTGTCGAGTCCGGTTTTTTCGGATAGGTTCTCGTTGTCACTGGTATAAGTAGGTACCTATACCTATACTCTGTCCATTCGTTCATTTTCTTTTTTATAACAAAGTGCGAAGGTCTATTAAAATGAAATACTAAAATTAATAAAGTATTTCATTTAGACCTTCGCACTTTGTTACAAAGATCATTATTGTAAGTCAAACCGTACCTACTGACAACAAGTAATTAACTTAAAAATTTAAAAATTCGGGTTTCCGTCGGGGGTTAAAAAGAGAATAAACGAATGGACAGAGTATAACAGTTTCTTTTCCACTATTAGATGCTGTTCGCGACCGGCGTCCCAGTTACTTTGGCGACTGATGAAGGGACGGCGGGCTGGTTACTAGCGGCCTTCCAAATATTACCCATCCTCATCTTGTTATTTTTCTTTACGTTCTTTAAGTTCAGAGTCAGAGTAAGTTATCTTAGTAGTTCTCACAGACAAGTACTTTATATTACTACCGAACGCCCGCGTCATCGCTCACTTGAGAATACTAAAACCTTCCTCGAGAACCACTCTATTCATTGGTGAAAGCCACATCAAAATCCGTTGCGTAGTTTTAAAGATCTAATACATAGGGACGGACAGACAGCGGAAACGACTTTGTATTATACTACGAGAGTGGATTGAAAAGTAGTCGGCCTAACACTGATCCATTTAGTTCTAAAAATCAAATCTACCCACATTATTTAGTTCAGTTCAGAACTGTTAATTGTGTGAAGTTTGAAACGTGTGCGATAATTAGTTTTAATTTTATAAATTTATTAACAAAGCAATCTGACATCATTTCCGCAAATCGAGCAGCGTGCCGTCATTAAGTACCTCCATAAGAAGGGGCTGTCATCAAAAGTCATCCATGATAATATGTTCAGTACATTAGGGGATTGCGCTCTTTCATATTCATCCGTCAAAAAATGGATAGCAGAATTCAAGCGTGGTAGAGAGAGTGTGAAAGACGAACCCCGCTCTGGAAGGCCTTCGACGTCCACTACTGACGAAAATGTTAAAAAAATACTCGACTTAATTATGGCAGATTGAAAATTAGAGAGATAGCCGAGATTATAGGCATCTCTTATGAACGTACTCAAAACATAATTGTCAACGTGTTGGGTTTCCACAAGGTGTCTGCGAGGTGGGTTCCGCGACTGTTTTCAGTTGAGCAAAAAACGATGCGATTGACTATTGCACGCGACTGTTTGGAGTTATTTGAAGCTGATGAATGTACATTACTGTACACCGGAAACAAAACAACAATCAAAACAGTGGAAAAGACCTGGTTCACCACCCCCCAAAAAGGCTAAGTCGATTTTGTCGGCAAGTAAGGTGATGGCTTCAGTATTCTGGGACTCGAAGGGTGTGATTATGGTTGATTATCTTGAAAGGGTTCAGACTATAAACTCTGATTATTACTGCACCTTACTACGTCGTTTACGAGAGGAAATAAAAGAAAAACGTCCAGGAATGATCAGAAGAACAGTCCTGTTTCATCAAGATAACGCTCGTGTTCACACGTCTGTCCAATCAATGGCAGAAATTCACAACTGTGGCTTTAAACTGTTACCGCATCCACCTTATTCATCTGGCACCGTCAGACTTTTTTCTGTTCCCTAACCTAAAAAAGCACTTGGGAGGTCAAAGCAGCAGTAGACGCATATTTTGACTCTAATGAAGAATAATTTTTTTTCAACGGGCTAAATGCTTGGAAGGGAAGATGGCAAAAGTGCATTGAACTTGATGGTGATTACGTTGAAAAATAAAAATATATTTCATTTATTATGTATTTATTTTCTTGGTTAGGCCGATTACTTTTCAATCCACTCTCGTATCTTATAAAAGAATGGGAAGATATGGCCGTTTTTAGTCACTCATACTACGGCGGCTATTACCCTAGCGACTGTTAGCGAATATCAATAAGTTCTAGCCGTCTAGCACTCAGCATTATTGCTAGAGTTAATTTCGATTTTCTTTTCTCAGAATATCGTTCAAGAAAAATGAATCCTTATCGCATACCTAATTCTTATGGGACTGTATTCCTATAACTGCAATATCTAAGTGTTGGTCGAAATAAAAATAAAGTTATCAGAATGAATTCTTATTTTATTCACAAAATTTTTCATAACACCAATTTGTTACCAAAATAAAGGATTATTTTATAATTAGTCATACACACATATCCACATAACAACTTCGGAAACTGATCATAATATATGACTTTTTGCCTTTTTTTATAGAAACGTCATCTATTATGACCAATTCGAGTATTTTACTAATTAAATCAAACAAAATACGTTAAATCAGTTTGAACTGACTTCGAAAAGAAAACCACTCATATTAAATACAGCCTTGGATCTTACTTCTAAAATTAACATAACTTAAATAATGAACCTCTCATATAAAAATAATAGTTAAGCATACATACATTTTTTCCTTTTAAATTTTATACTTAAATCTAAGTAGATGGACCGCCAAAACGTTCATTGTAATATTTCTTAGTAAATAATTGATTCATTTACAAAATAAGTCTATTGATTTGTGTTCTACTAATAATTTTGCGACGGTAACCATTTTGATTGCATCAATTATAGATGTAAATTGATCTTATGGGGCCCTAGGTATAAGCCGCGCACAATAACAAAACAGTATTGCAGGTTAATCTACTTAACTATGACGTCACCAACATGGCCGCCAATCCCATTGTCATCTTGTGCGGCTTTTAGTGACTATGACGTGGATGAAACTAGCGATTAGGTAGAATACATTACCTCTTAATCTGGGGATGACAATTTGTATTTATTATTAGGGAATACGAATTTACTAGTTAATAGCTAAATTCGTGGATTCATGGATATTATTTACACGCTAATGTTTAAAAAAATATACAAACCGTTGGCGGTAATTTGTATCGATTGACCGACATTTTTAATTGTAGACTAGATGACGTTGTTGTTTAATGTCTTACTCAACTATATCTCGTTCGGACAATTTTAAAACAGTTTAATTATATAATTAATATTGTTACAAATACACAGGACATAAAATCATATATAATTATTGTAAAATAGTTAATATTATAAACAACAAAATAAATGCATCACATGCTGTACTCGTGCTAAGGCACACGTAATTTCTAAATTCGGTGTGCAACATGCAGCTACAAAACGCTCTTAACATTTTGGGACGATGCAGCTATATACCCGTCAATATACCAACCCGTCTGGCCAGGGTGGTATATGTAGGCTAAATTCCCCCTCTTTGGGGAAGGCCATGCCCACAATGGGTGGGCCGTTGTTTTTTATTGTAACAAAGAAAAGACTGTATGGTAATCATAAGATGAACCTAGTGATATTTTATATTAAGATTATTTTAATATTATAAATATATAAAAGGGCACAATACACCAACGAAAATCAATGTACTGTGACTTGTGCATTCGTTCACTTTAGAATAAATTTAAAAAAGCTGCACATCTGATATTTTAAAATTATCAGGAACATTAACTAATAACACTAATATCAAAGAGTAAATCTAATATTAATTACTAATGCAATTACTTCATTTTCTCATATTAATGACATATTTATCAGGAAACTGGTTTTAAAAATGAATGATTAACTGTTTTACTACCCACTGAGAGCTATGTCACAGCCTGAGCCAACTATAAGAAAACCACGCGTAGACTATGGCCTAATAATCAAATGATGTGATATGACGTAATGTGTAACATTAACCAACGTACTTTAATATATTCGAGTAAAGAACTTCAATTGTCCATAAGTGACATTGTATGAGAAGAGCACCTTTTTAGACATTTCAAAGCGTTTAATAGAAAAGCATCCAAGTTAACTTTATCATATCATTTAGACGTAAATATAAAGTAGTTTCTAAGCTATAACTGTGCCCAACATAGATGCAAGATTATGTGCCGTTTCAACTATGCTCGTTATTTAATAAATACCTAAGCAAAACAGACTAACTAAAAGGCAGCTTGTTATATATAAAAATCTTAAATTACATGTGTATAATAAGACCTCATTCACATGGGAGTTAAAAAACGCGACGGTTTTTGACGCTCGCTGGGCGTTGAGCGTGGAATTGAACTATACGTTCAACGCCTAGCGCTTCTAATATAACACTGATAAAAAAAAACCATCGCGTTTTAAAAACCGCTGACGTGTGGTCTATTTTTGACGCACGTTTTTTTAACTCCCGTGCGTATGTGGACTAAGTGAATATACATTTGGGAACCCTGTGCTTAGTAATAGGTACCGGACTCCCGCAAGTACAATAGAAGATATCGCTCAATCATGGATTAATTAAAATGAATAAATGACTATTTACATAACATTCTGAAGCTGTTATCACTAGCTATTAGCAAAATGAACAAACAAAAATGGGTAAAAAGTTCAAGTATGTACAGATCTATTAATAAATTAAATTGAGAACCGAGCGTTTAAACGTTCTTTTCTCTGCCATCGATAGTGGCCTGGAACGCCCTGCCTGAGCACATGTTCCCTACGTTATTCGGTATATTGGATGACAAATTGCACAAACCAGAATAATGTGTTACCGCCGGGAGGGAATTACCAGATTAGCACTAGGCCATGCTTTGAAGGGTATAGGACCCAGGTATCCACTTCAAAATAATTTGAATATCAGAATGGAGGTCTTGGGCAATGTTAAGCCCAGGGGCTCCCGGAAACCTAATTCCAGACTTTTGTGTTGAAAGGCTCAATATTACGTTCGCCATACTGTTTATAATGTTTAGTTTTTGGCACAAATTCTTAATTCTCCAATTTTTATTTATGTATTATGCAATCATAAATTACAAATTCGTGTATTTGACCTGGGTGTGCTTGCTACTATCTAACAAATTTTATGGTTATGAAAAATATGCCATAGTGTAAACAAATTTAAAAAAGTACTTAATAATAAACAAACAACTAATTAAAAAAGTAACTTTACTACAAGAGGAACATAAATTAAAAACTAAGATAAGATTAGTTGTGCAAGTGTATTATGTAGGATTTGACAAACCATTAAATTACTCAGCTTTTCAAATACATATTTTATATAAATAAATTTGTTTTTATATTTACGGGCTGTTATACTTATATACATTACAAGCAACTGCATCCATACTATTACATTACATTTCACGACATATAGATTTAAATTACTAACAGGACTTTAATTTTTAGGAAATCATGTATCAAGATTTTTCAATAGACAACATAATTGTGTAGCCGTTTTATTAAGCCCCGTTTCCACGAACGTTAAAAAAATCGCGACGTGTTTTTAACGCCAGCTGGGCGTTGAGCGGAAAATTAAACATCACGCTCAAGGCCCGGCGCATAAAATACAACACTGCGCTGAAAAATATGTCGCGATTTAAATGCATTTGATCTCTTCCGACGTATTTCTTAAGCGCGTTAAAAAATCTTAGACTCCATCAGTAGTAAGTCTATGATACCTGTTCTAAATTCCCTGCCTCAAAAAAAAAATGTATTAAAAGCAGGGGAAGCATTTTTAAGATCTTTTATTTTAAGGCTCAAGTCATACCTAATTGGTAGCTGTGTGATGATCAGTTTTAATAACAACTCATCATAAACTTTATCACAATGCTTTAAGATTTAGAAACGCTTGATATCTCACTACACTCCGTGACACTTCATTCATTTTATATTTCTTTATCTTTTTAAAATATACATAAAGTCTAAAATGTATCATTATTAAAAACTCATGTCTCGTCATTGCCAATTCGGTATGGCTTGAGCATAACTTTAAGAACATATTATATTCTCATAATAAAGCAACTTGATTCATAATTATTAACTATATTATGTATCCTATAATTCTCCAACACCTAATTGAAATTATATACAATTTGATCATCGAATCTATACATTTTAATACCAGTTATACTTTAATCTAAGCCTACCCACATTCCGAAATAAACTAATTAACAACCCAATTACACATAAGCTAATATAACCTGATGAAATTGTGTTTTGTTCTAGAAATAGTAGATAAAGAAAACTAAATTATCGTTTCATTCCATGCTCTAATAGGTAAATTAACTTAATACATATATATTTAATACACCTTCATAATTTCGATATGTGCATAAACACCAAATGTTATAATATAAGATTATTTATAAGTAGAAAAGCTAGTAATAGCAGTTTAAAATAATATCCATACTTTTTGGTCGATTTAGTAATATTGACTTTTGAAATGTACCAAATATAAGGCCATATATATGCCTTAGTAGTTTTGAACATTTACAACCCAAACTCATAGAAATTTACAAACAACATGATTGAGATCAAACGTCATTGTGATCACTAATTTATAATAATAATCATATAGCATAGCTATTTATAACTTTGTAATATCATAATTACTTTACACTTTGCACTTTTTATTTAATATACCAAAATAATTTCGTATACAAGGTCATTAACATAAATAAACTATAGCCTTTTAGCTATTTTCATTTACCTTTCAGTCAAATACCAAGTCACATTTTGAATGTTGGCAACTTAAAAGATTTTATACATTCAATAATCAGTTAGTTCAAACATTATCTTAACGATAAGGTGACACTTATTAGCAGGTCTTATGTTTCATATATTCTCAAACAGAAACAATTCCAAATGAATTTGAATAATATAAAAAAAATTGACACTCCTCACAACAAACAACAGTGAGATAATCTATTTATATTTAACAATTATACTTGGTACAAATCTATACAGTAGAACAAATAATTTTAGTCGGCCTTATTCATCCACATATACACTCCATTATCACAAGTATTGAAGGGCACATATCATTCAAGCACTGCCATTGTCAGTCCTTCACAGCACCATAACCACCACACAGATCCCATGCTTCTACAACCTAACTAACACTATGCTTCTTTCTAAGGCTGGATTCGACCAAACTCAAGTTACGCTGGTGTTAAAACTATCACGGTAATTAATTATACTCCTGTATTAGCTCTACTTGAAATGTCATAATAATTTAATTTTGTTGGATAACAACATTTTATACTGTTTAAGTATGAGACGCCCCCGAAAAGTCCCGAGACCAATTTTGAGATTTTGTTGCCTTTAATCAACATTGCATCGCAAGGCAATGCGTTTCAAAGTTTTTTCAAAATTACAATATAGCTGCTAATTTTTATTAACTTCATAAATTTTTGGACATAATCCATAGATGTGTGCCCCGTGACGACAATAGGCTTGCCCCCTATTACGTGGGGCTAAAAATACCGGCAAATTGTGTGTGTAATGCACCTCTGCCTACCCCTGCGGGGATATAGGCGTTATCCAACAAATTTAAATTATTATGTCATTTCAAGTAGGGTTAGAAAAAAAAGATCCCACTCATTATATTCAGAGTAAAATTATGACCGTGATAGTTTTATCTTCAAGTTTGGTAGAATCCAGCATCAGTCAATCCCACTTAGGCATATCTAGTTTCATACCTTTATTACCTCTCTCCATTCTGTCCAAATATTTACAAATACATTCACATCATAGTACACGGAAGTTTTCCGAGACAATTGGCATTATGCCAATAGTTCTTTTAGTACTACTAAGCGGTGTGAATCTTATTCAATCGACTGTTTAATGTCAAACATAAATAATTATGTGTTTAGAACTTGCCGATAGTTACATAAACCTACGATATTTTTTTTACATTTTTTTTATAATTAATTAAGACCACATATTCCAATATTCGATCAAACACCAAAAAGTTCCAAGTCCAATTGTGATGCATATTAAGGGTTAGATTTTGTTGTGCAACACACAATGTGGATGTCCTTCTTTAACACAACACTATTTACATTTTCAACACTTTACTAGAGTTCACTGCACAAGTTTTGTCACTAGCACTCTGTAACTACTGTCCAGCAGCATTCAGTCTTAGAAAACTATATTCTCAGAAACTAAAGGACCGTTTAGTCCCGAGTGGATGAAGCAGTAGACAATGGTGAAGGTCTCTGGGACGGCAGTGAATCATGACGGCGATACATGAGCAAGTACGGCATGCGTGGAGCCTTAGGCTTTAGTACAGCACCCTCGCTGACTTGTGTCACTGTAGAGTCATCGTATCTGTAATAATACATATCTCACTATAAACTCGAGTTTTTATAAGATGTATAGTCAGTTAAGTGAGTTAAACTCAGGTTAATTTTGTCCACATTTTACCGTGAATATCACGATTGGAGACGAAAAATAAATAACATCATAGTAGGTCTGAAGGTTAGATAAAGAGTATATTGTGAACGCAACAACATAGAAGCATATCATCAAACAAAATTCCTAAAATAAACAGCCCTACGATTAATTTTGTTTGCTATGAACAATAAATACCATTAAGAAATCATCGGCCCTACGATTAATTTTGTTTGCTATGAACAATAAATACCATTAAGAAATCATCGGCCCTACGATTAATTTTGTTTGCTATGAACAATAAATACCATTAAGAAATCATCGGCCCTACGATTAATTTTGTTTGCTATGAACAATAAATACCATTAAGAAATCATCGGCCCTACGATTAATTTTGTTTGCTATGAACAATAAATACCATTAAGAAATCATCGGCCCTACGATTAATTTTGTTTGCTATGTACAACAAATACCATTAAGAAATCATCGGCCCTACGATTAATTTTGTTTGCTATGTACAACAAATACCATTAAGAAATCATCGGCCCTACGATTAATTTTGTTTGCTATGTACAACAAATACCATTAAGAAATCATCGGCCCTACGATTAATTTTGTTTGCTATGTACAACAAATACCATTAAGAAATCATCGGCCCTACGATTAATTTTGTTTGCTATGTACAACAAATACCATTAAGAAATCATCGGCCCTACGATTAATTTTGTTTGCTATGAACAATAAATACCATTAAGAAATCATCGGCCCTACGATTAATTTTGTTTGCTATGTACAACAAATACCATTAAGAAATCATCGGCCCTACGATTAATTTTGTTTGCTATGTACAACAAATACCATTAAGAAATCATCGGCCCTACGATTAATTTTGTTTGCTATGTACAACAAATACCATTAAGAAATCATCGGCCCTACGATTAATTTTGTTTGCTATGTACAACAAATACCATTAAGAAATCATCGGCCCTACGATTAATTTTGTTTGCTATGTACAACAAATACCATTAAGAAATCATCGGCCCTACGATTAATTTTGTTTGCTATGTACAACAAATACCATTAAGAAATCATTGGTTCTATTGTCAATGTGTCGGCTGCAATAACTGAACTACACACCTTCACGGCAAGATTTGCCTAGCGATGGCAAGATCTGCGTTGAGTCATTTTCGAGCACAAGAAATTCTATATTTTTTCCGTTCACTGAGTATTAAAAGTAAATAACGCAATATTTACCTGATCCATCCAACTTGTCCATGAAAAGTATCAGTAAGGTAATGTCCCTTTACAGCCTCAACGCCCTCGTGATACACAACGGCGAACAGCTTATATAGACGCTGCTTACTCGTGTACTTTAATTTGGACGACATTATTTCTAAAATTGAGAAAATTATTTATCAGTATAAAGAAATATCATAAAAGTAAACTCAAATGTTTGGTATAGAACTCAGTTTTATTTTACCACATAGTTATGACATTGAATGCCATTTCAGAGACGAAAAATAAGAACATCATTGTAGAGCAAAATGGTGTATCAAGTGTTTTTTTTTAAATAGTAGTGAACAATTTCTTTATGCTTCTGCAATGAATTTGGACATTTTCCTGACATTAAGCGAAGATTTTTGGCGTAAAATGCCTTCTAGGCTAAATCTACTTACTTGGATCAACTTTGAGATCAATAGGGTAGTCGATATTCTTAACGATCTTAGCAGTGTGACCGTCTGCGTCCAATTGGAAGCACTTGAGGTGCAACAGTAGAACAACAGGCAGTTGCTCGAGGGAGAGTTGTTGCCAGGCATCAGATACACCTTCCAAAGTGTCCTTGCCCGCTAACAGTTCGAGGGCGTCCTTCACGTTATTGGCGCGCTGTTAAAAAATTACCACAATTATTTAATACGTCGTTTTAGTTGATATCTAGAAAAAGTACAAGTCGAATTTCATGGTACAACTAATGAATCAATTTTGAAATATTTGAAACCCCAAATAAAACTTTTTTTTTTGTCAAATAAGCTTTGAACTCTCAATTTTTATATTAGTTAAAATACACCGTGGATTTAGGCCGTTTTGGATCTAAATAGGGGGTTACTAGGAATAATAATTGGAACCATTTATTATTCTGAGCTTGCGGAGATCAGCCTGCGTCGACAAGTCCGCGCTAGCCAAAAAAGTGATACATTTAATAACATTACAAACATTAATATGACTTCATACGGCAATTCGGTTGATTGAAAACCCAAAGAAAACACAAGTTCTAATCATCGTCTGTTTGTGAATTTTTCAAGTGGGCTTGTTGAATGGCCAAATCCGGAACTATAAGGAATAGCGAAAAATGCTCAAAGGAGTCACGAGCCCGATTTTGATGAAACTTAAAACCTCATCATTAGATTTTTTTAAAACCATTATCCTAGCTGGGAATCGAACCCATTGATTTAGAAAAAAAATCACACCCTTTATTATTACACCATACGATAGTGTTGCTGTTAAGGATCAAATTCTGAGAAGTAATGATATACGGTAAATTTAAGGAAAACTTAATAAAATTCATATTTTATGTCAATTTTGAGGCAATATTGTTCGTAATTACAGAACTGACTATTTCGTCTTCTAAATGATGCTCGTGGGCAGGTAAAACATAATGTTTGTATGTTTTACCTGCCCACGAGCAAAACATAATGGTACTTAGCAAAAAGTTTGACAAGATTTCAAGTTTTTTTTTTCAAATAACTTAATTCAGGTGTGATTTAAGTCCTTTCATAAAATCCTTCTTCAAATCGTCCTTTTATAAAATTTGTTAATAAGAAATTTGGTTATATTTATAACGCCGAATCTGCAAACGGAAAAGTTACCAGGCATTCAAGTAACACATACCTCAATGTCCAGTTGCAGTGTAAAGAACGGCTGCACGGCGTCAGTGACGTCATGATGCGGCGCTCGATGCAGACGCAGTCGCGTCCGGCCGCGGAAGATGTCCGCCACCGGCGTCCGCCGAGCCGCCCAGCGACGCTCTACGGCGCCGCGGTTACGTGGGCCCATAACCTTCCACGAGTCGTCGTCGTCCGACTCTGATGCCGGAGCTGGTGCAACCGTGGTTTGAGTTTCAGGTCCTTCTATCAGCTTCATTAGCTGCAAATTATTGATTTGTAAGATTCATTTTTTTTGTATGTATTTTTAAGACCTGTATTTTTTCTATTGCTTATAGTATATTTAAATATACTATAAGTAAGACAGTAAGTTTTTTTTCTTTTGATAGAAAATTCTTTGAACATTCTCGCACATTATATTCTTGTTCTATGAAATATAAGCAAATGGTAAGATAAGGTCTATGATTGCAAAATATTTTTAGAACACATTTGCTCGTAAATCGTCTCTTATTTCACCAATTTCAATATCGTATTGTATCTCATTTCATTACGTACTTGTGCGTTATTGTAATGTAAAACGCACAATTTTTTTTTATAAAATTAAACGTACGGTTTATCAAGATGCTCCATCTAAAAAAGCACCGGTACTTTTTTAAATCTTCGCAAAGAGATTTTATGTCAGAAAAGTGGTCAACATTATATAAATAAAATTAACTTTGGGAGAAATATATATAAATAAACATTTAATTCATTAATTTAATTGATTTTGACAATAAATTACAACCATCTGTAAAAAAAACACAAATATCCAAGTATTTCCTCGCTAATATGTTACAAATCGTCGTATGACATATGTGCGCTTTGATAATTACAGCCTCTGCTTTCTTGTAGCAATATCGCCTCGGCTGTAATTTTCAACTTACCACTTATATCATAATGTACTATTTCATACATTTTCTATGAAAGCATCCCGACATGTCAGTGTCACATACGGCTCAGTTCATCACTGACACTGACATGTTCATAGAAAATGTATAAAAGAATATTTTGCCAGTGCAAAATATTCTTTTATATTTTTTCCGGCTTACCGGCTGGCACAGTTCAGTATCAGTATACTGAACTGTGCCAGCCGGTCGGAACTGAGGCTTCAGTGATGTGTGAATCAACCTTAATAATGTCCTTCATTCGTTAACATTACAGACTTTCTGTAAGATATAAATAAACCTTTATAAACACCATAGAACTTTGATTAAGTAAACCATACCTCTAACATCTCATCATTGAGCGAGTTGAGCAAACACCCCAGGAACTCCTCAGCGTCCTCCTGCCTTCCCTCCTGCGAGCCGGGGAAGGGGCGAAGCGCTCGCAGTACGCGTTGTCCCGCGCCGCCCTCCAGGGGAGGCCCGCCGGGAACGGCCGGGGCGGGCTGAGCGACAGTCGCGGAGCCGCGTGCGCTTCGACCCGCCACCGTCATCGGACTGAACTCGTAGCACAACTCGACACTGTACGACAGGACAGATAGAACGCTTTATTACAGGTACACTGACCACTTTAGCCACATAGATAATTTTGTTTGTGTTTGTCTAACATCCGACAAACACCGTACTCGTCCCGGGGACACAGCCTCACACTCAGCCGGACACACACACATTCCCTTACTGCTTATCACTCTCTTAATAACCGCGTCGTGGATATGTGGAATAAACTTCCTGAAAGTGTTGTGACTGCTAAATCAGTGAATAGTTTTAAATCCCGCCTAGACAAATGGTTAATGACCAACACTCAATTGTGAACCATAGAACAATATGTTAGTTAGCGACTTTAACAACAATATGTGAAGACTTTCTCTGTGAACACTGTCTGATATGGACATATCAGCAAGTTGCTGCTCGTCCATTATGCTATAATAATAATAATAATCTACTTGCTTGAATTATTTGATGAAAATTGGATTGTCAGTGTTTGAATGGTGTTTGTCAATGATAATTGGACGTCTACTGCAGTGTTTGTCAAAACTTGGTTTCTTGGTTTACAGGGCACATAAGCCTTTCGACCAGAGATGTGCTATGATGCACCCACCTGCAGATTGAGTTACTTATTTATTTGGGAACAGAACTGATTTGAAAGTATAAATGGGTACTTCTGAACTTGTGAATTTAAGAGGTTTTGGAACTTAAATTTAAACTTAATCTAACCTAAAAATTAATTGTGTATTTATTATACATACAAAATATAAAACTTACAGTGAATCAATAACGGGTGTACTAGATTTGCCACGTCGAGTTTGATAAGGCAGCGACTTCAGCATATTGTAGAATGGTGGGCAAGCGATCAGTGCCTGCAATATTGCGTTCACATAGCAGAAGTTGGAGCGATTGGTCAGACCACGGGGTAGTACAGATACTGGGCGATTGTCGAGCTGATACTTCACCAGGAATTCTGAAAATACAATCATTGTATTAGATGTGTTGGAATTGGGTAAACAAAACCTGACAATACTTGTCAAAGTTCACTTTTTCAAAAAGTGCAAATAAACTAATACCACTAATTATACTAATTTTATAATATATAATAATACTAATTTTAAAGTAATTATACAATTACTTTAAAATCATTACATAGTACGAGGGTGGATTGAAAAGTAATCGGCCTAACCAAGAAAATAATTACATAATAAATGAAATATATTTTTATTTTTCAACGTAATCACCATTAAGTTCAATGCACTTTTGCCATCTTCCCTTCCAAGCATTTAGCCCGTTGAAAAAAAAATGATTTTTCCTTAGAGTCAAAATATGCGTCTACTGCTGCTTTGACCTCGTCATTTGTCAAAAATCTTTGACATCTCAAGTGCTTTTTTAGGTTACGGAACAGAAAAAAGTATGACGGTGACACATCAGGTGAAAAAGGTGACAGATCAGGTGAAAAAGGTAACAGTTCAAAGCCACAGTTGTGAATTTCTGCCATTGATTGGACAGACGTGTGGTTCCACCTCGCAGACACCTTATGGGAAACAAACACGTTGACTATTGTGTTTTGAGTATGTTCATAAGAGATGCCTATAATCTCAGCTATCTCTCTAATTTTCAATCTGCGGCCTCCCATAATTAAGACGAGTATTTTTTAACATTTTCGTCAGTAGTGGACGCCTGATTTGCTCCATTTGCGGAAATGATGTCAGATTGCTTTGTTAATAAATTTATAAAATTAAAACTAATTATCGCACACGTTTCAAACTTCACACAATTAACAGTTCTGAACTGAACTAAATAATGTGGGTAGATTTGATTTTTAAACCAAAATGGATCAGTGTTAGGCCGACTACTTTTCAATCCTCTCCCTCCCTCGTACATACGTTACACCATCTTAATTGAATGTTAACTTACTGTAGGCAATGCTCAGAATAATGGTTTAGGTTAAATATAAATAATAGTGATCAGTCATAAGTAGAATGTCTCACCTCCCATCCTGTACGAGTTCGGGTCATCAGTGAAAGGTGAGGGCGGAAGAGGCGCAGCGGGGACCGGTTCCTTCTGTACTGCCACCTCACGTACTTCTGACACTGCAGGAGCAGTGCGGGCGCCGCCAGCAGTAGCGTTCACTGAAGTCTTCTCCGAATACGATAGAGGCAGTGGAGCCGTCGTGGTAGAAAGCCGAGGAGTAGGGGAAGTCTTGTCAACTGCACTCGTTTGCAGCGGTGATGCGTCAAATGGCGGAACTTTAGCTACCGGCTTTTGTACACTAGGTATGGCAGGTGTGTTAGTAAAAGTGGGACTTCCAGGATCCTCCGTCGCGACCGCAGCAGGAATCAAGACTGGTGTAGGAGCTGGTGCTACCGGAGCGGTGGTACCGGACACTTTGTTGGAGAAGAGGCTAGCCCAAGACTTGCCCGGGGCCGGCTGGGGCTGCGGTTGAATCACAGGAGGAGCTACGGCCTCGCCACGGTTGCGGGGTGTCGGCGGCGGAGGGAAGTCGGAAGCGGTAGGCGCCGGCGGAGGGGGTTGAGGCGTCGGGGGAGGCTCCGGTACTGGAGGACCCTTGCGGTGACCGAAGGGAGTCTTGTTTGTCACGATGAGAGGGGCGCCGGTCGAATGCAGGGTTATGGAAATCGGCATCGGAGCCTTGCTCGGAGGTAGAGGCGGCTCACGTTTAACGTAATCTACGGCCGGCGTAGTCTTCTCGGCGGTCTCAATATTATCACTAGACGGCGAGCGATTGGGGGGGCCGTCGCGTTTTTGTCTTCCGCTGAATGGAGGTTTAGGGGTCGACGCGGCCTGCTGGACAGGTACCACGGTCTGAGGGACGGTCGGTTTTACAGGTGGTTTTCCCCCAGAGAAAGGAGCGGCGGGACCCTTGGGAGTTTTCGTTGCTACAGGGGCAATCTTACTGGACGGTACCTGTGTAACAGGAGCGGTCACCACAGGGAAGGTCTTTGATACGGGAGACTGACTAGGGGCGGTCGTCTCGACTTTGGTTTCCGGCGCAACCCAGGTAGTTTTTGGGGTGTCTATCTGAGGAGAGCCGGCGGGAATCTTGTCAGTCGGGGACGGCGGCTTCGCTGGAGGCTCTGCGATCTGTTCGTTACGCTTTGGACTACCTGGACCTTTGCTAATTTTAAGATCTTTAATAGGCAGAGTCTCGACGGCGGTAGCAGACGCGGAGGCGACCACCGAAGTTGGTGGCGGGAGCGGGGCGGGCCTGTGTTCCTGGGGTTTGTCCGGTGGGGAGTAGGTTTTGATGTGTGACTGGCCCTGAACAAAATTTTTGGCGTGCACGTTGAACTGATGTGGCGTGGTCTGCGGCGGGGGCGGCGGCGGCTGGTGGTGGTGGTGCTGCAGGTACACGGGCGGCAGGTATTCGGCGCCGGGCTCCATGCCGCCCGGCCCGTACTGCGTGCCGTAGTGCGCAGTCGCGTAGTACGCGTCCACCGCCTCCTGCTCCATCACCACCTCCTGCTGGTACTCGTCGGGGACCTTGTCGGGGTCGCCTTCCACCGGCATGGAGTACTCGGGGTAGTACGGCGGGTATGCGTACGGCCCGTACACAAGCGGCTGGTAGACGGGCAGGTGGTAGAGCGGCGCACCCTGCGCCTGCGCCGCCGGGTAGTACTGCGGGTACTGCAGGTAGTAGGGCGGCGGCTGCTGCGGCGGCGAGGGTACGCGCTTGCCGCGGCGCTCCCGTCTAGGTGCGCGCGCGGCCCGCTCGGCGTGGTGCTGGTTGGGGGTCGGCGGCGCGTACTGGTGCTGCGGCGGCTGGTAGTACTGGCCCATGTAGCCGTGCACATTCACGTTGGCGGTGACCTGGCTCACGTACACGTTGGGCGGCGCTACGGGCCAGTGCGCATGGTGCGGCGGGTAGGCGGGCGGCGGTTGCGCGTAGGGCGGGGGGTGCTGCGCGGGCGGGGCGCGTGCGGGCGAGTGGGGCGCCATCTCGCCCTCGCCGCCCGACAGGCTGTCCACGCTGCTCGACACGGTCCCACACCCGGCACCGGGCCCCGCGCACACCGAGCTCGACGAACACGACCACACCTCTGGTACATACAACATACTGTTGAATACATTGGACACTCACCACTTAAACATTGAAATTTTGAATTGGGTGTTTTACATAAATTGTCAAGAGATAATCAGTCACAAATAATAATTATAGTAATCGCATATTGTACCTGTACTAGATTCACTCCAGCCGCCGGTAAGAGCGGTTGACGAGACGTCCGAGTTTTGTTCGTAGAGTGCACACTGTAGTTTGTTTAGTTCGGCTTCTTTCACATCAGATAAGTCTAGGAACTCATAGTCCTGAAATATAAAATACATTTTCAACAAATGATTTAATTTTACAATAATACTATTTTACATTGAGCATGAAACAAAATATAATACACAGTAAATTTGGTATTAGATCAAAATACTGTGGAACAGTTTTGCACATTCCTAATTTACACAAGGTCATGTCACTAATAATGTTGTGTCAATTCATTCAGGAAATTGTCTATGCTTTCATTACATCCCGTCACATTCTACAACCTAATGCAATCAAATTATATTGCACATTCTCATTATCTCTATTTTGCAATGACATAAAAAGCAGTTGTTTAAATCCTCCTAAAATTGTTGAAAACTGTAATCAAATGACAATTAAACATTCTAACTACAATGTAGCAATGTGACACTCAAAAACAAAAAGCGCGCCAATATATTTTTGATGACAAATGACAATTTTTTATCCTTATTTCCACGATTTTCTCAGGTGACTGTTGGTCCCATCAAATTGGAATGTCAACATGACAAAGTTTGGTTATCACATGCAAAAGATCTCCTCAGGTAATAATGGCTGTAGGTTGTAGTTTTACATGATGAATTGACACACTTGTACACTGTACTGGAGTGTGTCAATTAATCATGTATAGATAACACCAAGTGCCAACATCGAAAGCATAATCGTTGTAGTTTATTTAACAAATACAAATCTGGTTACTTGGGACCCAGCAAAATATCAGTTTTAGAAGTTGATTCATCATCATCATCATGATCTCAGCCCATTTGATGCCCACTGCTCATTAAGCCTACATATACCACACTGGTTAGACAGGTTGGTATAGGATCTTGTGTCGAGTTTTCCTTCTCTAAATATATACTTCGATAAACATACTTATATATTTCAAAATACATAGAAAATACAACTCCGACGACGAATACATTTGTGAATCACACAAATTTTTGATTGAATCAGGGAATCGGACCCAGGACCTCAGGGACGGCAGTCGCATACACATACCACTGCGCCACCAAGGCAGATTTAATAGAGAATTTGATTACTAACTATTATTGAAGACATGCTGTAAATAATTTATGGTTTAAGACTCAATCATAATAATTATCAATTGGTAAACATGTAATATTTCAAAGAATCTTCAGAACAGGAAGAACCACTAGTTACAACATTGTCACAATTAGGCGTGTTCCTTTTGCCTGGAAGTGTGTTCATGTGATATTTTTGCATAGTAAATATGTACGCCTGCTTCGGAGGCGTGGTTAGTAATGCAACGGCTTTCAAAGACGGAGTCTTACTTCAAACTAAATATTTGAGTGATGCATAAATGTTTGTTTCAGAGTTTAGGTGTTTTCTGTGTATATTATGTATTTATAACTATATATATAAGTATGTTTATCAGTTGTCTAGATACCGTAACACAAGCTTAATTTGGGATAGATGAAATTGTGTGAGAATGTCCAACAATATTTATTTATGACAAAGAACCAAATTATTTAAAAGGCAAAGTTAAACTTTAAACAATTAAATTAATTTGAATGTATTATTTTTCAAGGCTTCGTTTTGTAGGTAATTTTTTTAATCTACATGTAGTATACAAATTTGTTACAAACAAGTTATTTTTCACACTAGTATGTAACTCAGGTATCGAATAGAATAAAAATACTCGTTTGAATATAAACATACCCCAACTATTAATTGTACCCAAGTTTAAACTTTATTGTATTTTTATTATTTTAAATAGTTTAAATTGAAGTGTGATCAAATGTAATTGCTTTTAAGTTTGACTTTTCTTTAATAACCCGCTAAAATAATTATTTGTTACAATATGATTTAGATAATTTTGCAAAACTCTGCAATTCATAATAGTAGGTTTGCATAATAAATTAATTAATTCTTACAAATTATGGTGCTACTGCTCTGTGATGGACTAGCTTATTTGTATAAAAGAAATTGCATAGGTACAGTTTGGTGGTTATGTAACTACAAATAGTTATTAATACACTCATAAATAATAAACTTTTGGGTCTTTTTATATTTTATTTGAGCATTGAGTTATATGTACAATAACTAGGTTATAAAATGTACTTACAGGAAATAATGATGCAATTTTACTTGAAATAAAATGGACCACATATTAAGTAGGTATTCACGGAGTCTGTTTCATGTTCACACTAAGCTATTTTTTGTAAAGAATAACCTTGGATTTTTACCGTAATTTGTATGAAATGACAGCCAGTTTGAACGTTGGACTTACGGCTTGTCAAATTTTTAGGTTATCTAAGACTGAACTTTATCTAATAACTACAAGTCATTGTAATAACAATTAGGTTTATCGTGTAAAATACTCACGTTATTGATACAAAAGCATTTAACATCGTTGAAAGTACAATATCAAGTAACTTCCGTGTCGACTAAACAATAACAAATTAGTAGAACATGTGGTTTCAACCATCAAATACAATGCATGTGCAATAGTGAAAATGACATACCTATTTAAACTAATGGACATCGTAGGACTTCCATTGGTATTTCTTTCAACTAAAGCATGATTTTCAGCGTCTAATTCTTTCTTGCACTAATATAAAGCTGCAAAATATGCGTAACATTTGGACGACTTTAAGATGGCGTAACAACGCTCAGTTGCCGGGTGCTATTGATGTATTGACAAATCAACATTGTGGTGATTTTAGTTTCAAAATCCGAAACTGGACACTAAGTATATCAGTAACTATAAGCACTTACCTCCCACGTGCATACAATTTCTGTAAAGAGATATTTTTTCTAATGTAATGGCCAGTTTCAACATCACCAAAACAAGAAACAAAAGCCAAACAAATGTTTATTAAATATACTGCAAAAATGTGTCTCTTACCGTTTTCATCAAATCCATCGCCTTTTTAGGAACACCATCACGAATTTTAACGCTGTCAATAGTATAAACACAGCAGCGGCGTTTTATGAAAATTATCCAAGAGATCGGGATCAAATCAACGACAAGACCGTCCTAAAACCACAGAACACTTTTTAATAATTTTCGAAGGAGTGGGGGTTCTAGACATAGACAGTAGACAAACAGACAGCAGACACTAGACAGGATATGACAAAACGAAGAGAACCACCGACAACTTAACTAGCCAAACCCCGCCCCATTTCTAAAGTGAACCAATAGAAACGCCAGAATCAGCGCATAGAGCCTTACCAAAGACACAAAAGTAGTATTGTAGAATAAAGGTTGGAATACACAAGCGTAGTACTTTATGAGCATGCTACAAATGAGCATAGCTTGTGCAGTGCTAGTTTCAAGGTTGCTGCTACGAGAGCGGCGATGAGCGGAGAAACCGTTGAGTTTCTATCTTACTGCCCGGCCACTCGACTCGACGAATCGTGAGGGAAATGGCGAGGAACATCGTGTGGCCACTTACCTACTCGCCTCGCCACGAATGAAGTTCTACTTGTACGATAAGACTTTCGATCGAACCACTTTTAGAGATTAATATAAAGTTGCGCTGTTCTCGAGAATAATAAAAATATAATACGTAAAGTCTCGAACGGAGGCTCATCAGGATATTTTTTTGGTTCTGTACATATACACACCATTGAGATCACAGCCTTAGATCAGAAATACCTAGATTACCGATCAGTTCTTTAAAAACGGCACCACTTCTACTCGGTCCACTATCGAAAATTGCACACTTGAGCGCTTTAGTCGCTTTGCGACCGCGCTGGTAGTAAGACGTATCACGATGGCAAAGTGTTCGCTTAAAAATTGAAAAAACTACTCTTTGAGTGAAAAAAGAGGATGGAGTGTCATACTTTCACAAGTAAAAATCAGTTCACATTGTTAATTGCTTTTCATGTGCAATATAATAATGTGTGTGTTTGTAAGTCTGTCTGTGGCATCGTAGCTCCCAAACGGATGAACCGATTTTGATTCTGTTTCTTTTGTTTGAAAGATGGGTTAGGGGAGAGTGTTCTTAGCTATGTTTTATAAAACTCGGTTAAGCCATTTCAAAGGTATGAGGGGTGAAAGTGGAGATGAAAAATTTAATGTGTTCAAATATACCCGTGTTGGGTATCAAATGAAAGGTCATAACTTATACATACCTTTTTTTTGAGACGGGGGTTTTTTTAAATTTTTAATTTAATTTTGACTTGTGTTTTAAGTTTTCCCCATAGGACCAGTGTCGATAATTTCTGAAACCAAAAAAAATCATAGTAGGATGAAACCTATTACAAAAGGGCGAGAATATAACAAAAATGGAGGGAAAAATAATTTACGGTCGATCTGAGGTCGGGAAGTGGAAGGGGGTGAGTTTTTAAGGGTAAAAAACGGTTTATCTTGATTTCTGGCAAAAATACAAGTCCTATGGAAAAAAATTCAATGACAAAGTTGTAGGTAATAAAGAGACCTACAACTTTTGCATTTACACTTTTTTCACATAACCTCAAAATTTATGTGAAAAATTCAAATAATCAAGTTTTTTTTTATATTTTTTTTTTTATAATTTATTTATTTCATATAAGTAACAAGGATTCATTGGTGTTAGTACAAACTTACAAACTATGTTAGTAAACACATAATTTGGTACTTACTAAAATAACTGTCCCTCTGTGACTCACTGCCGTGCTATACCGTGTGATACAGCACTGCAGCGATTCACGTAAGTACAGTCTAAGCGACTTGCAATCATGCTTAGAATGCTGTTGGAGCTACCCCGCACCCTGGACACCAGAGACGCACACCTCTTACGCATAGTTGCGTAGAAACAGTCTACCTGTGCGTCGGCAAACATTCCAGATGCGCTACAGAAGCGAGGCAGCCCCACCAACACTCTAAACGCGTTATTATATTGAACGCGGAGTGCGCTGTATGCCCTCTGCGTATATTTGGCCCACAGGCTGCACGTGTAGAATGTGGTGCAGTAGGCCCGAAAGAAAGTAATTTTAACTTTAAGTGAGTAACGTGCAAACCTGCGGGCCAACATATTCGCCCGTACAGGGTATCAGGGTATCAGGGTCGATATCAGGGTCATCGCTAAGGTCAGAGGTTAATATGTGTCCAAGGTATTTAAATGTATTAACCCTCTTAAATGGCAACCCGCTAAGTGTTATCTGCGGTATGTTGTCTGGCATTTTACCCGCCGCATCTAAAACCATAACCTCTGATTTCTTGCTATTGTACAACAACCCATGAGTTCGAGCATAATCTTCGCAGGTCTTCAGCATCCTCCTAAGACCACAGATTGACGCGCTCAGCAGCACCATGTCATCAGCGTAGCTAATATTGTTAACGCTGATACCGTCCACGAAACAACCGACTCAGGTACTGCTGAGCTCACCTATCAGCTCGTTAACGTATAGGTTGAAAAGCGTAGGCGAGCTCAAACCCCCCTGCCTCACCCCGCATTCCAACCCAAACGGACGAGACCAACCTCCGGCCCATCGTACACGGTTTGTCTGATTGCTATACCAGAACTTAAATATTTTAATAATTTCTATGGGTATATTTATATACTTAACTACAAAAAAAAAACTCTATGTAGTTAGCCAATTATATCTTTCGGTCAGTTGCTTTAAATTTTTTTAAATTTTTGGTTTTTTATTTTTATCTTATGCAAAACAATTTCTCTTTTCACGAAATTTGGTGAAAACTTACCTTTTTATGTCCCAAAGACTGTCATTTTTTGATTTGAAATATTTATTTTTTCACCTTGATTTGACTTAAAATCGAAAAAAACACCCTAATTTTCAATCGAAATTTCTCACGTCAAAATATCAGCTTTTTAAAAAAGTCGGGGAGTTTTTTGTTCGTTGAAATCTCTTCTTTCTAATAGGTAATGTAAAAAAATATATACATTACTATGGTAAATGTTCTCAGAAAATGCAAAGAAAAAAACTCGAATCCGAAATTTTTTTTTAATCACTGTACAATTTTGATGTTGCACCTTTGTAAAATTTACACTTTAATTTCTTGAAAAACGTAAGATTCCATGTGAACATTGATAAACAAAAAATACAAATCGAAATATACTACATGGGGCACACTAAAAGTTTTGCACTTCTAGCTAATAGGAACTATTTGAATTTCGAATGTTATATTTTTTTTAAACGTTGCAACATTCTTAGTAATAAAAAAAAACAATTGGCGGGAAATCATTTGTCAATTGTTTTTATCACACACCAAACTTCTACGTATGCAACGAAAATGGAATTTAGTCGAAAAGATTTTAGAGCGATGATCTTTTATGATTTTAAAAGTTCTCTCTCTCCGCAAGACTGTGCAGCTCATCTTCAAAATGCTTTTGGGAGAGAAGCACCTTGTTTGAGCACCGTGAGGCGATGGTTTACTGAATTTGAGAGAGATCGAGTTTCTTTACATGACGAATTTCGTGAAGGGCGGCCTTCAACTGCCGTCAACGAAAATAATGTGGCTACTGTTAAGCGGTTAATTGAAGAAAACCCGCGAATTACCTATGAGACAATTCGAGGACTATTGGGGATTGGTAGGTACGAGTCAAATCCAGAAAATTTTACACGAAGAATTGAAAGTTGGGAAACTTTGTTGTCATTGGATCCCTCATGAACTGACAGCGGAGCAGAAGCGGGCTCGCGTGGAATGGTGCTCACAGATGCTACTGAAGTACGACCACGGACATTCTAATGCTGTTTATGACATTGTCACAGGAGACGAAAAGTAGATTTATTGTTTTGAACCAGAAAAAAACAGTAATCTTGTGAATGGGTGTTTGAAAATGAGAACAAGCCAACAAAAGTGAGGCAGGCGAGAAACGTTGGTAAAAAATGATCGCGTTTTTTTTCTCAGCTACTAGTCCCATCTGTACAATTCCACTGAAATGAAATGAAATGAAATGAAATTATTTATTTATTTGTATAGGTCAATAAAAGGCTCTTACAAACGTCAGTAAGTACTTAAAATAAAAAATGTCATTGCTTCTATATTTACATGTACTGCCAGATTCGCAAAGCAATAAGTAGAACCGAGAGAAAGAACCTGGCAATAAAACTCTCGGTCACTCTTTTCAAATAATTGACTCATTTACACATTTTCTTAAGACTAAATGTGGACGAATATACATTGGTCTCGTGTCAAAATCAAAGGGAGTGTATAATACAACAAAAAAAATATTATAGTCGCCTAAGTACAATATGCTACAATTACGGCATTTTAGGAGGCGCCTGCACCATGCTCAAGCCAGACACTTTTATCATTAAGGTAATCAACTGTCTTATAATATGCTTTTTGACATAAAGTGGTCTTTATAAAGTTTTTAAATTTATTGTCGGGCATACAAAGGACCGATTCAGGCAATTTATTATAAAAGCGTATACCTTCCCCCTTGAAAGAATGACTAACCTTGCCAAGTCGATAACACGGAGGGAGTAGTTTATTTTTATTACGTAGATTTCTGTCTGTAACGTCACTTACTTTAGTATAGCTAGATATATTTTTCCTAACATACAGTATGTTATCAAATATATATTGGGAAGCTACAGTTAAAATATTAATATCTTTAAATCGCTCCCTAAGGGAATCTCTTTTACCTAAACAATAAATGGCACGGACTGCCCTCTTTTGTAATATAAAAATTGTTTCTATATCTGCTGCATTTCCCCAAAGTAGTATTCCATAGGACATCAAGCTATGGAAGTAACCAAAGTAAACTAGCCTAGCAGTAGCTACATCTCTCAGCTGCCTAATCCGTCTCACAGCATACGCAGCAGAGCTAAGCTTATTAGCTAAAATGGTGATATGGTCACCCCATTGTAATTTAGAATCTATTGTTATTCCTAAAAAGGTAGTGTTATTTACAAATTCCAACCTTTGGCTACCCAGCACGTGGACGTTTGCTTGTCTGACATTGGGCATTGTAAATTTAACGCATTTAGTCTTTTCTGCATTCAACAATAGGTTGTTTGTAGAAAACCAATTTGAAATATCATTTAAAATATTATTAACATTATTCGCATCTGTACTATGCCGATTTACTTTGAATATAAGTGATGTATCATCCGCGAACATTACTATTCCAGCTTGTGCCTCGATCATGCAAGGCAAGTCATTAACATAAACCAAGAAGAGAAAAGGCCCCAGAATTGATCCCTGAGGTACGCCTATTTTGACCTTAGTTCCGTTTGACTTAACGTTGTTCACATGAACAGTCTGCAGCCTATCTGTCAGGTAAGATCCTAATAGTTCTAAGGATTTTTTGTCAAAACCATACCGACGTAACTTTAGCAAAAGTGTCTGATGGTCAACACAATCAAATGCTTTAGACAGATCGCAGAATATCCCAATGGCATCCTGCGATCCCTCCCATGCGTCGTAAATCAAGCTAACAAGGGTTACTCCCGCATCGGTGGTAGATTTTCCTCGAGTAAAGCCAAATTGCTGGCTGTGGAAAAGATTGTTGGTCGTGAAGTGGACTTGCATTTGATTTAGCATCACTCTCTCAAACACCTTACTCAGAGCTGGCAAAATAGAAATGGGGCGGTAGTTACCAAGTTCAGACTTAGATCCCTTCTTAAATAATGGTATTAGTCTACTATTTTTCATTAGGTTAGGGAATATACCTTCATCTACACATTCATTAAAAATTAGTGCCAAGTCAGGTGCAATGATATCAATTACATTACTTATTAAGCTAACTGATATGCCCCAGTGATCTTCAGACTTTTTAACACACTTGAAGATCAAAAGGGTGTTAATGCCGAGGGGTATTCTACCATTTGTTTACCCAGGGTGTTAGAAAAAGTTCGCGAAAGACGACTCAAAAGCCGCGTTCTCCTACATCATGACAACGCTTCTTCACACACGGCCAACAAAACAAAGTCATTTTTAGCTTCCGAAAAAGTACAACTCGTCACCCATCCTGCGCATAGCCCCGATCTAGCACCCTGTGATTTCTGTATTTTCCCCAAAATCAAAGATTTGATGAGAGGTTTCACTTTTACCAACTCCGAAGAGGCAGTGATAGGTGATAGCGTTCAATCAGCACATAGAAAACATGCCTTCCAATCTTTTGGTCCTCCTGTTTTAAAAAATGGTTCGATCGCATGAAAAAATGTTTAAAATGTAAAGGAGAGTATTTTGAAAAGCAATAAACATAATATTTTGGTTTTAACATGTTGTTTTTTTAAGTTACGCAAAACTTATAGTGTGGCCTACGTATAATTAACAACCAAATAAGTTACTTTTTAATAAGACATCTACAATATTTTGAGAAAGTTGTAGAATATTCTTTAAATTATATGCATAGATGCCTATTTATTGCTCTTTTAAGATAACTTATAACAAAATCTTATAAAACTTATAAAAATACGCATGCAGGCTGAAACTTAAAGAAAATTGTGACAAATATACTGTATGTATTAAAAATTAACTTATTTGGATGTTAATTATAGTACCTATATATCGATTTGTATTTTTTGTTTATCAATGTAACATGGAATCTTACGTTTCTCAAGAAATTAAAGTGTAAATTTTACAAAGGTTCAACTTCAAAATTGTACATAGTGATTAAAAAAAAATTGGGATTCGAGTTTTTTTCTTTGCATTTTCTGAGAACATTTACCATAGTAATGTATATATTTTTATACATTATTAGAAAGAAGAGATTTCAACGAACAAAAAATTCCGACTTTTTTAAAAAGCTGATATTTTGACGTGAGAAATTTCGATTGAAAATTAGGGTGTTTTTTTCGATTTTAAGTCAAATCAAGGTGAAAAAATAAATATTTCAAATCAAAAAAATGACAGTCTTTGGGACATAAAAAGGTAAGTTTTCACCAAATTTCTTGAAATAAAAAATTGTTTTGCATAAGATAAAAATAAAAAACCAAAAACTTGATTATTTGAATTTTTCACATAAATTTTGAGGTTATGTGAAAAAAGTGTAAATGCAAAAGTTGTAGGTCTCTTTATTACCTACAACTTTGTCATTTAATTTTTTTCCATAGGACTTGTAGTTTGGCCGGAAATCGAAATAAACCGTTTTTTACCCTTAAAAACTCACCCCTTCCACTTCCCGACCTCAGATCGACCGTAAATGATTTTTCCCTTAATTTTTGTTATATTCTCGTCCTTTTGTAATGGGTTTCATCCTACTATGTTTTTTTTTGGTTTCAGAAATTATCGACACTGGTATATATGGGGAAAACTTAAAACACAACTCAAAATTAAATAAAAAATTTAAAAATCCCCTACTCACAAAAACGTGATGTATAAGTTATGACCTTTCATTTCATACCCAACACTGCTCTCAGGCAATCAAATAATCAAAATTTAATCCTAATAAAGAACGAGTTTCAGTCAAATTTCTTAGAACTGAACCCGAATAAATGTGAGATTTTTATATCTGAAAACACAGATAAATTAATAACTATCTCCAAATTCAACTGTTTGGCCCCCAACATAAAAGTTTTGGACAAAACTTCTTTACGCCTCCTGGGGTCCCCGATTTTAGAAGAGGGCTTTTCCACTTTTATCGAGGAAAAACATTCAAAATTTTGATCAGGTTATTGATAGTCTATGTAATATCAGTATTCATTCAGCTTTCACTATTCTTCGTTTTTTCCTTTTCGTACCCAAATTTACACATGCAGGACAATTTTGGAAAAATGTAGAAATTTTGGGCAGACTAGACAACTTAATACAAAATTCTTTGTGTAAAATTTTAAATGTAAATATTTATGACCGAGCCTGGGTCCAAGCGTCTCTTCCAGTTCGCTTGGGCGGGCTAGGTATTCGTAGTAAAGTCACAGATGTCAAGTCTGTCAGCATTTCTGTCGTCGGTCCATAGCACCGAAGAATTAGTCAGGAAAATTTTGTCAAATACACTGATTGATTCCGAGGTTCATTGCAAGACCGATGCCATAAATGCTTGGAGGATGTCTTGCTCCGACACTGACCTGCCCTCACGCCTGGCCTCACAGCGACTGTGGGATTTGCCACTCTGTAAATTGAGAATTAATACACTAATTGACACTTCTGTCAATATTTCAGCACGTGCACGCATACTAGCTGTTGGAGAATGGGAGTCAGGGTTATGGATCCAGGCGCTCCCATCGCCCAACATCGGTACAATGTTGGTAGACACAACCTTCCGCATTGCCACTTGCCTTCGGCTGGGTACACCTTGTGTATCCCCGCATCATTGCACCTGTGGAGTAGCCGTCGATAATCTGGGACACCATGGTCTTTCTTGTAGCAGAAGCGCAGGTCGTATACCTCGGCACGCTATTCTAAACGACATAATTCGTAGGGCTCTTTCCACCGCAGGTCTTCCGGCCGTACGTGATCCAAATGGTTTAGCACGAAGCGATGGAAAGAAACCGGACGGTATGTCGTTGCTACCGTGGAAGATGGGAAGGCCTTTGCTGTGGGACGCTACATGCGTTGACACCTTAACACCTTCCAAGCACATTCGGATGTGCCGGCGCTGCTGCTGCATCGGCTTAAGACCTCAAACGGCGTAAATATGCTAACCTAGCAGGTGATTACATATTTGAGCCGTTTGGGGTTGAGACACGGGGTCATGGGGTCCGAGAGCCTAATCGATGCTTCTCAGGACCAGAAGGCTGGCTATTTTCTGGCCCAAAGGATAAGTATCGCCATCCAACGTGGCAACACAGCCAGCATTCTGGGAACCATCTCAGTCGGCAATGACGCGGAGGATTTTTTAAACGATATTTTGTAATGTAAATATTTTTAGTATATAATTATGTATATTTTGTACATTTTAATTCTTATTGTAAATATATATATTACTTACAGAGTTAAGTTACATAAGCCCAATTTTTTTTATAATTTTCTTGATCAATTTGACGAAATTTTGCAAGAAATATTAATTAATGTATTTTGACTATATAATATTTTTTATAAGGGATAAATAGAACATACGTTATATTATAACGCAAAGAATAAATTAAGTAATTGGACATTTTACCCATTATAACGTTTAATATTAAAAAAAATATGTACAAAATAAACAGTAACAAATGCTGCTGTATTTGCCTATAATTGTTTGTAACATTTATCAAAATACATACATATATATATACATAATTTAAGTATACATATATATATATACATATCTCATACTTTGTATAATGTACATGTAAGAGTGTTAGCAAATGTTGGCAATTCTTAAATAAATAAATAAGTAACAAATATTATGATTTGAATCCGTTCTTTTTTTTACATTGTTAATGTTATATATACGATAAACTTTTTATTTGTTTTATTAAATAACTAACTTTATATCATAAATGCACTTACTTAACTAAAATATTAATTTAATTCAATCAAAGATAGTGGTATAACTGGAACAATTACTGCTGTTTTCCACAAAAAACATTTTGTTGCACCGACGCGTAAGACTAGATACAGCGGCGCGGTAATGTTGTACTCACACAGTAATGTTGCTAATACTTCTTCATGCGGGTGTCTTTCATGAAGGACTGTATAGAGCGCGGTCTTCACGCATCTGACGAGACGCTCCCAAGCGCCCCCTATGAATGGTGCTGAAGGTGTGATAAAGCGCCGCACGATACCTCGGCATCTCTCTGTCGGCGCCGTGCATGTTTGTGCCGTTATCGGAGTAGATTTCCGGGGGACATTCACGGCGTGCGGCGAATCTTCTCAGTGCCAGGATAGCTGAATCAGCACTAAGACTGGCGACTAATTCGTGATGTACCGCTCGGGAAGTTAGGCATGTGAATAGTGCTACGTATCGCTTCTGGTGTTGTCTCCCTATAGTCACGGAGAGAGCGGCCCGAAGTAATCAAGTCCCGTGTAGGTGAAGGGCCTCTGATGGTGAGCCAGGCGCGCCCTGGGTAGATCCCCAGTGGCTGGCTCCGGTGGTCGTGCTTTTCTAGTACGACATTGTAGACATTGCTGTATTATTGGAGTTTACTCCTTAAGAATCGATTTTCATATATAAGGCGCCCGGTATGAGAAAAATCCGAGGGGTAAAACCTACTAACAAGTAACGAAAATCGTGTCACGTTTTTGGTGCGCACCTCTAGTGCGCAACTTTCTAATTTGTTATGGTTAGATACTCGTACTTAAGGAGTAAACTCCAGCCGTGCGTCGGAGCTGACACACACACTTTTTTTTTCTTTGTCGTGTGTCGCAGACGTGAAATCCAATAGTGTTGGCGTATTTCGTATATCACCAACTCTGTTCCACTGTGGTGTAGGCTCCTGTGGGTCCAGTCAATGTAGAGGTGAGTTATACGATTTTTTTATATGAAAATGTCATATTACACAGTTGTCACTTTCACCCGGGACAAATCTCTTTTTCTATTAATGCAAGTCGTTTCTGGCGTAGGTGGTCACAGTTTTAACCATACTTAACCTACGTACCCATTTTGTTTAAAGAAGAAATTAACCTATCTAAATAGTTCAGTTCCGGGTAACCTACTAAAAACCATCTCATTTTTCTACTAATGCAAGTCGTTTATGGCACTCGCTGCCGCGGCACCGCTCGCTTCGCTCGCGTGGCTCGTGCGTAGCTGGTCACAGTTTTAACCTAACCTAACCTACCCATTTTGTTTAAAGAAGAAATTAATTAAACTAATCTAAATAGTTCAGTTCCGGGTAACCTACTAAAAACAATCTCTTTTTTCTATTAATGCAAGTCGTTTCTGGCACTCGCCGGCCGCTGCCGCAGCACTGCTCGCTTCGCTCACTCGGCTCGTGCGTAGGTGGTCGCAGTGCTAACCTAACCTAACCTAGTGAGTCGAATTTGACACTTAAACCTTTCTGTAATAGGCAAATAAAACAATAAATTTACTGACTGGCAATTTTTATTTTCAGGAGATGGTAAAGATAGAGCAAACTGGATCGACGAAAACTATATAGAGGTTTAGATAGATAAATAATATAATTAAGACCTACAAAATAATTAAGGCTTATTAAATTTTGTTAATAGTGTAGGGTAGTTTAGTAATAATTCTGGAAATTGTTAGCATGGGAAACAAAAAATAATATTATTTATTGCATTAGTTTAGCTGGAACACGATTGTATGGGAACCTAATAAAAAGATTATGAAAATCTGGCAATCGTTTATTTGGAAAATGGTACGATGGGAAACAAAAATAAGTATTCTGAGAATCTGGTATAACTATATCTGGATTATGAGAATATGGGAAACAAAAAAAAACTTTATGAAAATTTGGTTTTAGTGCAAATTGTGGAATTAGTGGAAATTGATTCATCTGAGAAATTAAAAAGGGAATTTTAAAATGTTGTCATTCATTACATCTGTCTTTTAAAAGTTCTACCAACCATTTCCGGGGTTTTAAGATTCGGGTAACAGAAATTCGAGATTTCAATAGGTTACCAAGTACGGTCTTACTGTCTGTCCAGTATATCGTAGTCTCCGGTTCCACACGGTGCTCGTCTATGACAGCCGTGGTCATACGGCTACCCATTACGGCGGCTTGTAGTTCAAGGCGTGGTATGGAGATGACCTTGTGAGGGGTCCCTCTCGCCTTGGCCATGGCAAGCGAAAGTTGTACTTGGCCTTCAGGTGCAGTCGCGCGCCAATACACCGCAGCTGCGTAGGCTGTCTCGCTAGCGTCTGTGAAGACGTGTATTTGTAGTGATCTTGCCTGTGTGAATCCGGGGTAGCACCTAGGTATTCTGACTGTTTTTAATTCTTGTAAGTGACGTATCCAGGACGACCATGAGTCTGTAAGGCTGTCGTCGAGTTTCTCGTTCCAGTCTGTGCCATCTCGCCTGGCTTGTTGTAATATTTTCTTCGCCTGGACCGTCACGGGCGCTGCGAGCCGAAGGAGGTCGTACAAAGACATCACGATTTTCAACGCTTCTCGTTTTGTAGGCGCGATTTTTTCTATGAGCCTGTCTGGTAGTCGGTCGAGCTTGAGGTTGAAGCTTAGTTCGTCGTCTCTTGGGTTCCAAATTAAACCGAGAACTTTCTCTCCTTGTCCCTTGCTGGCGAGGCTGACGTTCTCTGTAGAGCTGCGACTGGGTTCTATATTTTCTTTTACTTCGCTGCAGTTGGAGGTCCACTTGCGTAGCTCGAAGTGCGGTTCTCGGTGTATGTCTCGAACCTTTGTAGCTACGCGCATCGCCTCCTCTTCGCTTGGAAAGCTGTCTATGTAGTCGTCCATGTAGTGGTTTTCTATTATGGCTTCTACCGCTTCAGGATGTTGGTGATCATGCTTTTGAGCGTTCCAGTTCCTGGCGAAGATGGCTGTACATGGTGAGCTGGCCGCACCGAATATGATTGATTTCATGCGGTATTCTTGAGGTGCGCCCTCCCACGCGCCGGTCGCCTCTCCACAGGTATCGTAGCGCGTCCCTATCTTCCGGTCTTACTCGTACTTGCATAAACATCTCAGATATGTCTGCTGAGACAGCGACGCGATGTCGCCGGAATCTTATCATCACGCCCGGAAGTGACTGTAACAAGTCCGGTCCAGTGAGAAGGCAATCGTTGAGGGCCATTACTCTTATTTTTTTTTAATTCCGCGGCCCAAAGTCTCGGCCGCTCTAACGTCCGTTGCCGCGCGTCTCTGGTTACAAGCAGGTATTTCCAGTGGCACCCGGCGGACATTGACCATCTCTGTGGTCTCTGCGGGGGTTTGGTCGGGATAAGAATCCCGCGTCGTTGGGGTTGGGTTTTATCCCGCGTCAGTGAGTGAATCTGGTTACGTGCTATGGGGCAAAGGCCCCGCAGCACGCAACCCTTCTAGCCTGCTTCTGTAAGGACGACGCGTGGCGATCCCGCCGTCCTCAGGCCCCGATCATGGAGGTCGATGGTCTTGGGCATGAGATGAGTCTGCGGCGCCCCGCCGCTGACTACGAAACTCGGTGGGGAGGGTACGCTCCCTCTCGGCCGCCTCCTTCGCGAGCATGACTTGCTCGCAGAAGGACACGGCCGCGTTCCACCTACTCCCGCTGGAGACCATGGCTTGAAGCATGGTCTCCAGCGAGAGGGTATCCACGCCCAGACCTACTACGAGGTCCTGGCGCTGACTCGCCCACACAGAGCGCTCCACCAACGTGTGGAGTGCGGTGTCGTCGTCGGAAACCTCGCAGTGTTGACACCGGCGTGTGACCTCACGATGTTTTGTTATACGGAGCCGAGTTGCAAATGGCTTATTTGTTATTTTAATAAATGTTAACCTAATTAAGGGCCCAGATCGTGAAAATCACCGAAAAGAGTGTTACGATTTTTCATATTTAACCTATTTACATATGATTAATAACAACGATAATTTGTATATATTAAAATGAAAGACCAAAAATGATGTTAGTGCTAATTTTAACTCTTAAAACCCTGTAGTTGTTATATAATAAACGTCAACAAACGCACAAAATTGAGAAAAAATTCGAAAACCTGCCTTCGTATTTTTCAGATTTAACCCAATAAATCAACACAAATTGATAAAAAGAAACACTTTTTGAACACTGAAAAAGCCAATAAATATAACCATGTACTTTTTTTTGTACCTTTACAAACAAAGACTTCCCCTTTTAAAGCCCTAAAATCTAGATATGTTTTACGTAAATTCTCCATAGAAAAATGTATGCAAATTCAAACGCGTCCCGATAGAACGATCGTCGCAACTAATCGCCAGTGCGCCATAGAATTTCAAAGTGACTCCACGCGTGTCGGATGCTACAGCAAAATTACGTGTTGTGAATTTGTGTTTTTTGTGAAAAACTGTAAGTACAATATTTTTATAACTAATTTACTTTCAGTAAATAGAAAGTACCGATATAATGAAAGTCTGAAAGAAAACCATGATGGAACTAGATATAAATCGTAAGAAATACAAAATTATTTACTTTGTTGCGTAGGTCATTTTATGAACCTTGTAAAGTAGGTATCAATTCAGGCTTGAAACAATCAAAGCCCTGCCCACCTTATTTTCTCGAGATATGAACTGGCGGGGTATATAGTTCTCTGCACGACATACATAGATTTTTCAACATGATAAAGGCAATAGGTATCATAAACGTAATTGGTAATCGAGGGTCTCTTTTCGCAGGATAATTTGCTGAGTGCCATGCCAGCGAAAAGAAAATTTAGTACGCATTATAAAAACGTGAAAGCCAAAAGATCTCGGAATAAAATGTAAGTTCCTCCCTACTTATTTATTTACCTGCCTACTTGACTACGTCTTGTCCTAAATACCTAGAAAAAATTTACTAGATTTGTGTTAGTGTCAAGTAAAAATCCTAGTTTTATTACTTTTATTTGTGTGTATGCTTATCATGTCTTAGTAGTAATAATAATATAATCTATTTGCATTTTGAACAGGGTAGGTACATTACAAAGCAAATAGGTACAATGATTTAGATCGCCTGATTCAGACATATACCTACAACAGCATGTAAATATTGATTTGACATGTAATTAGATAGGTACACAATTAGGTATGTCAGTCTAAGAAGAAAAATTACAATGTCCAGTAGGTAATAATTACGTAATTTCAATATCTATATAAGTAATAAAGTCAATTTCTATAGGAACAATTTTCATAATAATAAATTTTATTACATAATATAGTATTAGTTTTCATATATTTATGTATTTCAAAGCAATGAGTTTGCTTACACTATTATTAGTTACAGTATTATTAGTTTTCATGTTCATCATGTCTAAATATGTGGAAGTGGAAGTAGGTATGTTTCCTATCAGAAATTGCACGGGCGCGCGCGCGCCGTGCCTGGCGTAGGGTTGTACAAAAATTACAAAATAAATAAAAAGTGGATATTGATGAATAATATTTCCAGTACTGAAAATGAAGAAAACCTTCAGGCCGAGACTCCGAGCAACACTGCTACGCGCTGTATAGAGGTAAGTTGTTATACGTAATTCTTGTAGACTTGTTACATAAATAAACAAACTAGCTAGTGATGGGCGAAGACAAAATCTCAGTACCTACAGTTTTTTTTTGCAATATTTATTATTTTCATTGTGAGACAAACACATACTTCTCAATTACTTTCTCAAAAGAAAATTCACGTTCAAATCTCGTATTTTACCAAAATCAAGAATTTTTTTTGTAAAATATTATCTTTTACGCGACTGGTGTACGTATGTATGTATGTATACTAAGTAATATATCTTTGTGGCACGATAAGTTCAAAATTATTGAACCGATTTTAATGTTTTTAGTATCATTAGAATTGTCTTCTAAGCCCGAGTGACATAGAATAAGTGACGCCATAAAAAACCAATACGTATAGCGTAAAGGAAATTTATAATTTCTGTTCATCACGAACATAATATTGTATGAATTCTTTTGCACTTTTATATTTGTCTTCGTCAGTTATGAATATAAATAAATAAACAATAAAAATGTTAAAACCCGACAGATTAAAAAATGAAAATGTGTAATAAAAATAAATAACAACACCATTGTAATATAGCGTATTTAGCAGTCGGGGCCTATTTCTAAAGAAATATTTAGCTAGTCAGGAATATCTTCGAGCCTGTGAGGATTTCAATGGGTCTCAACTGTTGAATTCGATTTATTACAATAGTGTTCTTATTTATTTTTATGTAACATAATTCAAGACCGTAGACTTGTTTTCTTTTTACCTTTTGAGTTTTTATGCATATAGTCGGATTTATTAAATTTATGACGTGATAACGTCTTATAAATCGATGAACACCGGCAACACGCACAAAAAAGTGTCACATTATGTCACGCTAGGGTCAAGCGAGAGCGCAGTACAAGCGATGGAGAATAATATTATGACGTTATCCGATAAAATTATCGTCCTAAACCGACTTTACAAGCAACCAGTTTTTTATTATGTTTATTTATTCACTTTCATAATTGACGAAGACTGATAAAAACGTTTAAGATTTTGATCTAGTGTTCTGTGTTTCAAAGATGTATTCTAAGGGAGTTCTTAGCTATGTTTGAAGAAATTTGGCCCATACCTTTTGAATTATTTTTTATAATAAAAATCAAGCCATTATCTTTCTTTACAGGAACTAGTTATTGACAACCGTCAAGAGGGAAAGGTGGATGAAGTGGAAGTTGGGCGTAGAGTAGTGGATATTTCTTTTTTTTTTAAAGCTCTTCAGGCCATAGGGGACCACGGTCCAATGGATTGTAAGTTAAGTTACCTCAGTATAATAGGTGAAGTAAAAGTTGGTCTGGACTCAAAACTCATCATAAAATGTAGTATGTGTAATATGAAATTTACTGTGTGTTTGGTTGAAAAGAAAGAAGATAGCATGGAAGTGAATCATCAAATTGTGTCTGGTATCATATCATCTGGTGGGAGCTACTCTCAGTTAAAAACATTAAGTGCCGCAGTAGCCCTACCAATCATGTCACCTTCATTGTACAATGAAATTAATAATACGGTTTGCGATTGGTGGGAAAAGACAGCAGCACATTCCATGGCAGAAGCTGTCAAGGAAGAAGCGGAGTACGCAGTGTCTATAGGTAGTGTTGATAAAAATGGTACACCATTAATATCTGTTGCTGTTGACGGTTGTTGGAGCAAGAGATCTTATGGTAAGAATTTTTCCGCCTTATCCGGCGCAGCTGCGATAATTGGCATTAAAACTAATAAAGTATTGTTTTTTGGAGTTAAAAATAAATACTGCGTAGTCTGTGCACGAGCCGCAAAGAACAACAGTCAGCCCCCGGAACACCATTGTTTCAAGAATTATTCAGGATCATCTACCGGGATGGAATCGACCATAATAGTTGAGGGGTTTAAACGTTCCTTTGTTGATCACGGTGTAATTTATAATAAATTTGTAGCAGACGGCGATTCCAGTACTTATAAAAAAATATTAGATTCGCGTCCGTACGATAATTTAATAGTAGAGAAAATTGAATGCAAAAATCATCTTTTACGAAACTACTGCAATAGCTTGGAGAAATTGTCGAAAGACACTAAGTATCCTTGCGAGTTGCGGAAATTCCTAAAAGAAAGGTATTTGCGTTTAACAACGGGTGTAAAATGCGCGATTAAATATTGGGGGGATCAAAATCAGTCACTCGAAGAAAAAATAAAAAATCTTAGTGAAGATATTCTAAATGGTCCACAACACGTATTTGGTAATCACCAACATTGCAAGGAGTATTTTTGTAGACCTGACACTCGTCGAATAGAACCTGTTGGGTTACTTCCAGCAATTGTTGGATGCGGATTAATGGACGCGGTAGAAATTTTAAGTAAAAGACTGTCATATCATTCTAGAAGTTTAATTCATAATTGCACAAGTAATATAGTTGAAAGTTTTAACGGAGTAATTGCCAAATTAGTTGGGGGTAAGCGTGTAAATTATTCTTCCCGTGGTTCTTATGCGGGCCGATGCGCAGCTGCTGTTGTGTCTTTTAATACGGGATCGATTCATAGTAAAACTCATGAAGTCATATTTAAATCTAGTCCTAATCCTTTGATCGCGAAAGTGGAAAATAGTAATCGTAGAAACCGTTTAATTGCCAAACCTAAATTAAGATTGAAAAAAAGCCACAGCGCTGTATCGAAAGACGCTCACTATGGACCAAACTGCGAAAAACCTGATCTGAGTCCAGAATTATATGAGAAAGCCAAGTCATCTTTTTTAGTTGATTTAAAGTTGTCTTGTGCTGAAAGAGAGGAGCTTGAAAGGTCGACCCATTTGCAAAGAAGTAGTGCTGAGTGGATGAGTACAAGGAGAAAATTACTAACCTTATCATCGTTCGGGGAAGTTTGTAAAAAACGAGAGAGCACAAGTTGTGCTGCTCTTGTTTGTAAAATCGTTTATGGTAGTAATATCTCCAGTTTGCCTGCTGTACGGTACGGTATCGAAAACGAAGAAACTGCAATTAGACAGTTAGAAATTCAAGAGAATATTAGTATACAAGGTTGCGGTTTGTTCGTCGACGATCAATATGAATTTCTTGGTACTACACCAGATGGCATTTATGCAAACGGTTTAATTGAAATTAAGTGCCCACATTCTTTAGCTGGCATGACTCTTGATGAAGCAATGGCCAAACATACCTTTTGGGTTAAGGACAAGGCTTCCAAGGGTTATGTCATAAATAAAAATCATTACTGGTATTTCCAAATTCAGGGACAGCTACATATAACTAAAAGAAACGTTTGCATGCTTGGCATCTGGTTTGGTGCTACTGTACCTATGAAAGTTTATATTATAGAAAAGGACGACAAATTTTGGAAGGAGAAAATGGAGATGAAATTAGTTAGATTTTATTACGATTGCCTCCTTCCAGAATTAGTTGATCCTCGGCAGTCACGAAGCATGCCTATTCGTGACCCGCCCAATGTCATAGAGGCTATGAAAGAGAGGAAAGAAAGAGCTTTACGTGTTTTGAAAGAGAAGAACGTCTAATGATTTTGAAAGAGACTGAGGTAACTTAACTACCCAGCCGGTCGATTCACGTAAACACGCCAGTTCAAAAGTCGTTTTAACTTAGAAACTTAGAAATCGCCTTTTGGTTTTCAGTTTTTAACGCACTTACTTATCTAGTCTTGGATTGTCATAAATCTTCCAATAGCTCAATTTCTATACAATTCCTATACGATTTTGAAGAGTTACCTGGTGTAAACCCAAGGTCCGATCCTAATGAAATTAAAATGTGACCACACGGGATCACCAGCTTTCAAATAAAAAAAAAAATCATCAAAATCGGTTCAAAAAATACAGCGAATTGAGAATCTTCTTCTTTTTTTAAGTCGGTTAAAAAGTGTGCGAAGTGACATTTTTAAGTCACTACGCTACGGTTTTTATTACGTGAATCGGGCAGCTGGTAACATTTTCATTCTGATAGGTTTTGCAATAGCAATTGATTTTATCATCAAATTAGTAGAAATCAGAATTTGATCAGTAATCATTAAAATGAAAAAAACATTAGAAACTCTTAAACTCATATTTTGTTATTGTTTACTTTCGTTTAATTAAGTATATGAATAATTTATAAATTTCATGTTTGTTTATAACTAATTTTTGTACAACCCTAGCACGCTTTTTAGGTGGCGACTCATATTTTGTTTACTTTTAATTATATGAACCATTTTTATACTTGTGTTTCATTTATTGACAATTTTTTGTACAACCCTAGAAGATTTTTTAGATTGCGAGGTGATCGTAAGCAAAAAGTATTTGAGTTTACGCAATAGGCACATTTCCTTGCGTAGATATAAACACTAGCGAGGAAAGGCGTGATGTTATTTCGACCGTACTTCCTACTGAATTTGCAATTATTTTATTGAATGAAAATTTTACGAAATAAGAATAAACTTTGGTAGTAAAATTACAAATAAATACATAGGTACTCGTAGTTGGAATTTTAGGTAAGTAGAATACAAAAAGGTCAGTCCGGACCTGCTCTTGATTGTTTATTATAAATAGAAAATCATAAAAATTGTGTCTCAAACTACTCTTATTTATTTATCTAGTAATTAGGATCATTTTATAACGAAAACTACTCTTGGAATATTTTACAAATAGGCAGTCGTTTATTTCCAATAATTCAACATTTTTGTTATGCTGTAAATATTCAACTTCAATAACAATAACTCAACGTGGAACGTTTGTCGCAAAACATTTTCAAAATCGCGCTCTCTGGGTCATTCACCCGCCCGTCGGATGATTCGGGCAACAATAGCGCTGCTGTCGCTCAAAATCGACTTTATCCGTGCGCGGTCTAGGCCCTTAATGCTTACTAGTATTCATAAATTCAGTTACTAAAAGTTATTTAGAATTTAGTTGATTATAGCCAAAACAACGCTTATTACATTGATTTAAATAAATAAAAAATAATACCAAATATTTATTGCTTTTTTCCTTCGTCATAATTATTAACCAATAAGTAATATCAGTTCATACATACATACATACATAACATCACGCCTCTCTCCCAGTGGGGTAGGCAGAGACCACGGATTTCCACCTGCTACGATCCTGGCATACTTCTTTCGCTTCCTAAACTTTCATTAATGTCTTCATGCATGCTCGCCGGTTACTGTTACTTTTAACCTGGCCTTTATTTAGGATATCTGCGATTTGGTCGCAGTATGTTCGTATATATCAGTTCATATGCTTGTAATACTTCTTAAATATAAAATTGAATAGATCTTTATTATTCTTTACTTAAGTTTTCTCTGTAATTTTCCTAATTAAAAAAAGGTAAGAATTGGATATCCACTTTACACAACAAATTTAATGAAGGAAAAAATGCAGTAAACTTACTTATACCAGCCAAAATGTTGGTTATTAGAAGTTCATTATTGTTTTAATTGAACATACTTTTTTTAAATATACTAGGTCGCCGCAGTCGCGAAACGTACCGTTACGCTGCAGCATATATTTGAGCGAAGCGAGTTTAAATTCAAAATTCTAGTATAACCTGGGTAATTCTGTAAGCTATTGATGAGTGCAAGAAAATCCGAAATCGGCCGAGTATTCGCCGAGAAACAATTTAACACAAATCGTTTGAAAAATAATTTGAGTCACCCGTTGAGAGCTCCGCTCGCCTTCAGCTCGCTTCGCTCAATAAAATTTTGTGGGAAATTCAGACATAAATTTTGATACTCAGAATCCTATATTTTGGTACATAATGAAGAATAGCACAATAATTTATTTTGATAATTCCCAGTAAACTAGAAGCATTAATATATTTTTAAAAACAACACGCAGCCTAGTATTTTTTTCTCTTTTTTTTGATATAAAAATATTTTCTCTACGATTGAAAATTAAGACAGTATACGAGTATGTAGAAATTCAGTTTTTTGGCCGTACTGAAAAATCAACATTTCCGACTTATGACTTTTTCCACTGAGGGTACGAAATCTGGTATCAAAATATACCTGTGTAGATAGGTCTTTATTTATATATTTATTTCTAATCTACCACATAGAACGTTCACAAATATTGGTCTGTTTGTTTTGTCACCTAATTCAAACGGTACGTGACTCACCTATTTCTCCCTTACCATCATTATACTATGATAAGATAGACAGTAGATACCTTATATGTAGAGGTATATGAAAGAAACTTATAATGAGGAATAATAATAAATAAATATAAAAAGTTGAGCTAATTACCTATAAGCTTGTGCTATGGGATCTAGACGACTGATAAACATACTTAAGTATATTTATAAATACATATATCCATATTCGTATCCTATCATCCATAAGTTCATGCGGGAAAATATGTCTGTTATTAAACAATTCTTAAATAAAGCGCTGAAATAGGATTAAACCCAAGCGAAGCGAGCGCCATCCCAAATCTCTGATTAAAACTGTGTTTACTGTTTAGCACATTTACAATCACTTCGGCCATGACACCTAATCATAGAGTAAGGTAATATCACCTAATCGCGACTTACCTTACTCTATGATCGCGACCATCGAGAATCATAAGGGATGTGACATACAGCTAGTGTTGTCATTACAACTAAGAATATTCAATGATGCTAACACATACATAATATATATACATAGAAAACACCCAAACTCTGAAACAAACATTTGAGGATCACACAAATAATTTGATTCGACCCGGAATCGAACCTGGGACCTCAGGGACGGTAGTCGCATACTCATACCACTGCGCGACCGAAGCAGTCTTTCACGTGAAATCACGTGACGTTGGCAATCCTACAGAAATGTACACACAGTTACATAAAATCACGCCTGTTTCCTCGAAGGGGTAGGAAGAGATAGGTTATACGCCAACTGTGGTGCTATTACCATTTATTGGGAACTTTTATGTTCTTGTCAGAGCCTCGTCTGTTGATCTGCTGAGGTTGACTTATGAACCCTAAGATGGGAACCCTTTGATTTTCATCTTTAAACTTGATACTTTAACATTAATTTCAAAAGTTTATCTGAACAAGCACGTACATACTTTTCTACTTATTTATTACTTTATCGGATAACTTTTTAAGGAAAGTCTTGTTGCTTCAAGTTAAACGAATAGTCGCTGTAACGCCTACAGCGATAGACATATGATAGACTTACTTACTTTGTAAATAAAGGTAAATGACAAAATTAAATCAATTTTACACTTCTGGGTAGGTATCACTGTTTCCAGAAGAGGTTAGCAGAAGCATAATACTGGTCTATATTTGACTGCCTTGGTGGCTCAATGGTATGAGTATGTGACTGCCATCCCTGAGGTCCCAGTGTTCGATTCCGGGTCGAATCAAATTATTTGTGTGATCCACAAATGTTTGTTTCGGAGTTTGGGTATTTTCTATGTATAATATGTATGTATTTAGAAATATATAAGTACGTTTATCAGTCGTCTAGATCCCATAGCATAAGCTTATATTAGTTTAATTTGGGCTAGATAACGTTGTGTGAGAAAATATTTATAGCTCTATCTTAGGCGACAAGTGTAAATCGTTTGTGTGCCAACTCCTCCGAATCGGCTCGACCGATTTTGACCAAATGGCATGCTGGTCGACATCATACCCGGGAGTGCATATCTCTGAAATCATGAAAATAGAGCTGACCACGGAGGAATAATCACCGAAAATGTCCTGGACATCACCGAAAAACCATAAATGGTTGCCATGGAAACACGTGCAACAATGACAATAGACTTTTTTTTCATTCGATTAATTAATTTAAGTGTTCGATTCTGATTCTGATATGTAATTTAAGTGTTCGATTCTGATATGTAATAAAAACATTTGCTCCGCTCAACATTTGCAATTAGCCGCATGCATTGCATACCTAGTTTGTTAACGCTTCCGTGTAGGTCTAAGACTATAATAGTATGTAAGTAAGTATTTATTTATTTCCAATTTTTTAGTTACAGGCAAACAGGTTATTATTAACAAAATTTGAAATTTATAGGAGTTCTGGAGTCTAAAATAAGCCAAAGCCTGTGATATAGAACTCCAGGCTCCCCATTTATACAATTACTTGGTAGAAATATAGTTCATCGCGCTTGTAAATATTATTCAATTAGAATGTACATTTTGCCCTTTGTACATTAGTTTTAAGGCATATATGTTATAGTTACTATTTATTGCTTGTGTACGATGTACAATAAGGAGTACTTATCTTATCTTATCTTATCTTATCTCATCTTATCTTATCTTATCTTATCTTATCTTATGTATAGAGATGTTCATAACATTATGTGCTTGTGAATGCCTCTAAGTAACCTTAAATAAACGCTATAAAAATAATAAACATTATAATAATACAAGTAAGAATTTGTATAATATGAGTATAAGTATGCACAGCGGGTTTATATTAACAAAAATTACGTTAGGAATTTTTCAGTTTCCTCGTATGACTGGTAGAGGAGGAATGAATGAACACTATTTTTACATTCACAGTGATTTAGATCATAAATCGGGCAAGGTAAATTTATTTTATTACTAGCTGACCCGGCAAACGTTGTTTTGCTTTAGGGGTGGACTACCCTTAACATTTAGGGGGATGAAAAATAGATGTTGTCCGATTCTCAGACCTACCCAATATGCACACAAAATTTCATGAGAATCGATCAAGCCGTTTCGGAGGAACGAAAACTGTGACACGAGAATTTTATATATTAGATTATATAAGTAGGGTCCAAGTATATAAAAGAATCTCTTCACAAAGGTAGACTGTGGCGGAGGAACAGTACAAATTTTATCTTTATTGACTGAGGGAGCGAAGCGACCGAAGTCTCCGTTTCAACTTGCAGACTGGGGAGAATTTCTTTTGTCTGTACCTCTACATCTACGGGTTCTGTCAGATCATGTTTGAGGCCGTATTTATCAACCGATTTGCATGAAACTTTACACACACACTTCTTGCTTACAATGAATAAAATTTGAATGATATTTTTTGGATTGGATGACAAATGAAAGAGTACTAAAGAAAATTGAAGAAGAAATTTTCTAAACAAAGCCGCTCCCGAAGTCTACGGTACACAGAACCACTAGTATTATAACTTTAATAATGTCCAGATAGGTCTTAGCGTCTAATCCGCAGGTGCACCATTTGCAAATTAGGTTGACTATTGCTCCAAAGATATTGATAGAAGAACCACACACACACACGCGTAAACTCATTCGAGGCATGCCTTTTAAGTTTTGTCGTTTCCATATTTCCCGGCAATTTTGAATTTGGAACTGTTCTATATTCGAATGTGTTTAAATTTTGAATCTCAAAACAGTTGCAAGTATTAGGATTAATGCTATTGTTTAAGTCATAGCGTCGATTGGAATCTGTCAGGTTACGTACGAAAATGAATTTTTCTAAGGAAAATGTTCGTGCAATAATTTTCTTATTTAACAACATTTCGCCAGTGACGGTCGCACGTTGGATGGAACCTATTGACGTTTCCAGGTATTTTGGAAAAAATTCCATAGGTTTTGGTAGCACATAACAGGATAATAGAAAATTCTTATTGTATCTTAAAATAACTGTTTATTTCATATTGCTAGCGAACGTTTGTCTTGAATCCACACAAATGCATTCCAATATCCGCAATAGGTACTAGCTTTTAGCTTTCGCCATCTTATGAAATGCATATTGGATGCATTTTACTTTCTGTCAACCGAGGGCTTTTCAACATCTATCCATACTAATAGGCAAACAACAAAACAAATATTTGCAGTGGATTTGATTTTAAAAGCTATGAAATACCTGTGCTTCATCATAACATACTTAGTACAAAACAAAGTCACTTCCATTGAATGACATGTATGCTTAGATCTTCAAAATTATGTAATAGTCATGTAAATTTATGTAATAGTCATGTAAATAGTTATGTAAAAATACAGAAAGGTTAGGGTAGGGCAACGAAAGTTGCCCAAGAATGATGTAAAAATTTTTAACAGTCTACGGATTTTGATGTGGTTTGATGGTGTGGTTGACCAATGAATAGAATGGTTCTCGAGGAAGGTTTTTATGTATATATTTTGTCAACCGGGCGAGGCCGCGGACGTCCGCTAGTATTTTTATAATAATAATAAATTGATTTATTTTCTCTCACAATGGGTATACACAGTATGAAGCGATACATGTTGTTAAGTAAATGTTGTTGGTGCTTGTTGAAGGTCTTTCAGACCTGTGCTACAAGTCACCAGGCCCCACATGGCTGTTGCAACATACTAATCGTATAACATATATTAGGTATATCTTATGAATAATTAAATTATATTGTGGGTTCATGCAATAAACAAATCAACACTCGAAAGGGAGATTACAGGTAAAATACTACGGTAAGTAATAAAGGTAGATAAAAAAAAGAATAAAAAAAAATGGTAAAAAAGAAGAATAATTTTATTGTAAAAGTACAGACCTGCAGACGTTAAGAGAAGTGTAGTGGTGAGGTTGTTTGTGTTAGCAAAGGTTACAATAGTCCAAATACCGGGTGTCGACGTAAGATCAAAAAGCCTAGCTACGAGTATGAGCTGAGATGTATGTGTTTCGTATACTTATATTACCATATGAAATAATCCTTCCGTGTCATCGTAGTTGAGAGTTTTGAGGTACGCTATAGTTAGTTGTTTGCACTTAGATTTAGGGAGCGGATAGGTGTATAATCTGTTGTTAATCTTATTGTATAGATAGCCACCAAGATAGCAGAAGAAGTGGTGTGACAGGCTTGTACGAAACAGTGAAGAAGAGCACACTGTACCTTTACGACGTTTATCCTTCAGTGTTTCTGGATCATATACCAACTGCGAATGCTTTTTTAATACGATATGTAATATAAACGATTGCCTCACAGTTAACATATCCCACTTCTCATATAATTGTACTGTGGGAAATTTGAAATATTATAAAAGGCCTTTCCTCCGAACTCAAATCAATTTCATGGTAAATATCCCGATCGTAGGTCAGTTATAAATCGCATACACCAAAGTCGTTTACCAAACCCTATGAGGCCTATGATGCCCATGGATCACAATTTCGATGTCTTCGACTGTGGCATTGGTAGCTCAGTCCAGTTCAGTATTTCCCCTATAAGACAACTGACGCTAGTTCAATTCTAGCTAAAAGGCCCCTACTGAAGATGAATGAACCGATGAATGTACTGAAGAAGAACCCAAATGGTGTTGACTTCTTCCAAAAATGACAAACAGATGTTACATTTGGATGGAAGTCAGCGTCGTCCAAATATGAATTTTCAAAAAGACCTATTATGCGTCCAGTTCCGTCCATAATATGCATTTTTTACAACCTACTATTAAAATTTGACCTAATCTGGAGTCCGAACTCGGGACCTTAGAGGTAAAAGTCTTATTTTTAACGGATTTACTCCACAGAAGCAGTGATAAACAATAAACAGAACTTCGATGAACACGTAATTATAATTATGTCCGCAATCTTTTCTACCAGATGTGTTATGTCCTAGAATTGACTAGGTGATGGTTGCAGCTCCGCCCGTAAGCGCGGCCGCGGCAGCTTATCGGTACTGACGATAACTCCATATCATGAATTCCAATGGCGATAAATCAAACGATTACTACCTACGAGTATAATTATTTCGCTCCTTTTTTTTAATTCCGCGAGACCGCGGCCACTCCCATGTCCATTGCTGCGGGCGTTTCTGGTATATGGTACACACCAGAAGGTATTTCCAGTGGCGCCCGGCGGACTTTGACCACCTGTGTGGCCTCTTCGGGGGTTTGGTCGGAATGAAAATCCCGCGTCGTTGGGATTGGGTTTTATACAGCGTTGGGTTTTATCTAGCCTGCTTCTGTAAGGACTGCAGGTTCTGATTTTACTCCCAAGCTTCTTAAAATATCTGTGAAAATGGCAAGGAAGTCAGTTCAGTAAGTAACTTCAGAGATTACCGTGAAACCGTAAAACTACATTGAAAAATATAACATTTTTTGTGTTTTATTAATCTTTATCTATCGGGTTGAGACACTGGGGTCATGGGGTCCGAGTGCTCGTCGCCTTTATAGAGACATTGCTAAACGTTAATCGATGCTTCTCAGCACCAGCAACACAGCCAGCATTCTGGGAACCTTCCCAGTCGGCCATGACGCGAAGGATTTTATAAACCATATTTTGTAATGTAGTACATATTATGTTTATTGTAAATAAATGTATTATTAAATAATTTGCTGAAACAGATATATCGCTAACACTTTTAATAATTTTTTTAAATGTACAGACGCACAATTTCTACTGTCTTATATAAGTATATAGTAGATACTTAATAGATTACCGGAGAGCCAGATTTAATTGTGGCTTTGTCCAGCTGAAGGAACACACGTTGCCCATCACTACGACAGATTGGTTCTACTTATCTAACAAAATGTGTTTCTCATTAATCTTCATTCACGAAACAATTAAGATTCGCACTTTCTAACCGATATCAAAAAAAGGAGGATATTGCGAGTCAGTGAAACAATAATGATTGTAATTGGAGTCAGGCGTTAGCTGTTCTCTTTGAGACAGTCTTGATAATGCCTCGTGGAGAGGTGAAACATAATATGTCGACGTTTGTTATGTCCTTTTTTGTGCGAAATTATGCTATTATATAAAAATTCAACATCATATTTACCATTGTTTTAATAATGATTGTGTTTGAGTTAGATTTTAGAATAAATTTCACGTAGTTTTATTTTTTTTTATTTAAACTTTTTGCACAGTATTGTACAATGGAGGACTTAATGCCACAGGCATTATCTTCCAGCCAACCTTAGGGTGATGCAGATAGATCTAGTAGTAGGTGCATAGCAGTAGTATTGAAAAAAAAACAGAAAAAATTAAATTGGTGTAAAAGTAATACAAAAAAAAAATAGTTCATATGAAGGTCATAAGCTTAAATTCTAATAACTACATACTTAAATAATTAATAATTTAAATATACATAAACGTATGTAACCCTACAAATAATGCCAAAATACATATTTATATACTATACGTTACCTGATAGAAATGCACAATAATAATTATGAGCTACGACTATACTCTGAAGAAAAATACATAAATCAATGTCGATCCTGCCTATGAATCACTATTATATAAGTTCATATACCTTCTTCTTGAAAACGGTGCGGCTGGTTGACATCTTGACCTCCAAGGGGAGAACATTCCAGAGGAGAATTGATTGAACAAAGAAAGAAGAGTGAACAAGGCTTGAATTGTAAAAAAGTTGAAGAAGTTGAAGAATGGCTGAATGAAAGAAGAATGCCAATGCCCACCAATTAGTATTCGGAGTGCCAAAGGGTCTGATCAAGATCTTAAAGACCCAACTTGACTTCGTAAAAACTCACTTTCTAGTGGTGCACCTGATGATCTCTAAAGAATATTGCACAAAAACACATATACTTTTTTTTACTGACCGGTTTCACCTCACGACATCGTCAGAGATTTCAATATGGTTTCGTAATAAATGGCATATATCAATAAATCATTATTAGTATGGTAGTAGTATAAAGTTTATGAGTTTTTGTGCAATATGTGTAGCGGACTCCACCAAGTGCTGTCAATAAACCAGCTGGCTTTAAAGAGCTTTACATTGTTATTGTCATCGGGTACCTTTATAATATTCTTCACGTTTCAAACGCTACGTGACACTTCCATTCTACGATGAAGCAAAAACTTAATAACCTTTCCAATGCATTTACTTTAACTTGAAGTCATTTGACGACTACAAAGAAAACAATTAGGGATATTCTTATTTAACGTATTATAAATCTTCATTTACCTCGCCGTATAACTCATAATCACAACATACTCTAAAACAAAGCCAATTCCGCCGTATGTACCTCCCTATCTGTGCTTAAATCTTTAAATCTACGCCACGGATTTTAATGCGGATTTTACCAGTGGATAGAGTGGTTCTTGATAAAGGTTTTAGTATACAGGAAATTTATCTGGCGGGCGAAGCCGCGGGAGTCTGCTTGTGTGTAATCAAAACTGATTTATTAATTCGTAATATAGGTACCGAGAATGCTTTTTCCCGGGAGAAGTAGACAGGAGTGTTTAATCCGCCCACATTTCGCCACTGCGACGTGCCTAATAGATATTGCCGGGCACTTGGAACTAGTGAGGAAAGAGGAATGAAAGAATTTTGAAATTTCAATAGCTTTTCATCTTCAGTGAACATTTTACACTTTTTGGGTTAAAAACTTTTTGCTAATTTGCGTGTATATGCCATTTAACTAAAGCAGGTTAAAGATAGTCATAAATATGTAATGATCGCTCCAAGAGTGATTAAATGCATCCCCATAATATGTTTACACATCGGTAGCGACTCTCCGTGAGTCATTAATTGGGTTTTGCACTTATGTAATGAAGTAGAAACGGAATGACACATTCTGTGTGATGGAAAAGCATTCTTATCTGTTGTTATCATACAGATTCGGGATAGCTGTTATAAATTGTAGCAAATTGCCGCGGTTCAACCCGCCTGATTTAGTTAACTCGTTCCCAATTCTTACGGGAAACACATTACCGGGATATCAAGTAACCTATGTCATCATCATCCAGTCTAACTGCGATTCAGCTGAACTTCGATATTTTCCTTGAAGCGACTGCCATCTGACCTCCATAACCCAATAGGCGATATCGAAGCTCCAACTACCCCTAACGACTGCCATAGATGTTTGTATGACAACGGGACCGACGACTTAACGTGCTCTCCGAAGCACGAAGAGGTCTCACGGTCTTAAGAAATGGTCACCCATTCTAAGACCGGCGGCTAGATGTTGCTTAACCTTGCAATGTGTTAACATACCCGGTTACCACTAGATCAAGTAACTTATAACTCAGTAAATATTCTTACACAACGTCATCTTGCCCAATTAAGCTAATATAGCTTGTGTTATGGGATCTAGACGATTGATAAACATACTTATATTTCTAAATATATATTTATTATTTATAAATATTACCCATAGAGCAATACGGTCGTCGTACACGGTCGTCGTATATTACCCAAACTCCGAAAATATTTGTGGATCACACTAATATTTGATTCGACCCGGAATCGAGCCTGATACCTCAGGGACGGCAGTAGCAAACTCATACCACTGCACCACGGAGGCAGTCACGGTAATGTAGCTACATGTTAGTGAAAGGATTATCATAATAGGTTCAGTAGTTAGCGGAGCCTATTCAATTGGAAACAAACAAATATACAATAAAGTTTCCTCTATATAATACTAGTTGATCGCTGCAGCTCCGCCCGCGTGATTTAGTTTACTCGTTCCCGGTTTCCCGTGGGAACTCATTACCGGGATAAAAAGTAGCATATGTTACTCAGGGTGAAAGCAGCTTTCCAATGGTGAAAGAATTTTTGAAATCGGCACTGTAGTTTTTGAGTTTATTCATTACAAACATACACACAAATCTTTCCTCTTTATTGACTGAGGGACCGAAGCGACCGAAGTCTCCGTTTCAACTTGCAGACTGGGGAGAATTTCTTTCGTCGGTACCTCTACATCTACGGCTTCTGTCAGATCATGTTTGAGGCCGTATTTATCCACCGATTTGCATGAAACTTTACACACACACTCCTTGATTACAATGAATAACATTTGAATGATATTTTTTTTGGATTGGATAACAAATGAAAGAGTAATAAAGAAAATTGAAGAAGAAATTTTCTAAACAAAGCCGCTCCCGAAGTCTACGGTTCACAGAACCACTAGTAATAGTAGTATAAATTAGTATAATTAAAGATATAGTACAGTATACCTACGTACCATAAATTGTAACACAATGTAAACAAAACTATGTTAAAAAAGAAAATAATCTACCTGAGTTTCTTGCTGGTATCTTCTCAGGAGAACCAACTTACCGAACCAGCGAAAGAATCATTTTCTAATGGTTTATTTATGTACTTAAATTAGTTTTTTTATAATATTGCTTGACATAAAGTTGTAAAATTTTGACATTCATATGTGTTCTTTATGTGCCTAAACTGAATGAACGAAATCGATTCTTTGATTGCTCAATATCCATGAATAGTATGTAAAGAATAATACCTATACTTGTACATCACATTGTCATTTAAAGGTTTAGTGAATAATGATTGTCATTTAATTATGTATTTAATTCAAATTTCATATTCACGATCACGACTTACTGCAACAATTTTTGGGTTCCGATTTTATCAAAATACCTATCTTAAAGTTTCCAACTAATAGGCTCCTATTAGTTGGAAATTTTCAGATACATTTTTTTTCATTTAAATTTTAAATAACCGCTCTATACAATATAGTTTTTATTATCCAAATTCAAGTCGTGTCATACATATTTCATATTTTTTTCATCAGTAAAATAAATTCTTACATTGAATTCTCTTTCTTTGAAATTTAATTTAAATGTTACTTATTATTGTACTTAAAATTACTAGAAATTTCTCTATATACATTGTAATTAATTAACATCCCTATAGAAAACAACTAGAAATCTCTGTCGTCGTAGCTATCCGTAGACTGATGCCTACGCACGCCTACGCGGGGCGCGGCGTAGAAGCGTAGCACCAACCGGTACCATCTTGGCCATACCCCATGAGTATATAACCGGTGACTGTGGAGTCCTGTGGCCATTTCAGTAGCACCGTCAGCGCGCGCAACACGCGCATTCCGGCTCTGTGTTTCAGTGAAGTACTCGATCGGTTTCAGCCCTCAAAAACTTGCAGGTAAGTGCTAAGTATAAAAAAACATGAAAAAAATAATTCTCTAATATTTTTAAAATTTTTATAATTTATTACACACTCTCAAAATTTTATAAAAAAACTTACAATTTTTGACGTACATTTTGTTTTAAACATTCTCGAAACTTAATACCAACTTTTTCTGTCAAATTAATGTGCTCTAGTTTTCGGGTGATTTTTAAATTAATTATTATATTTTATATTATTTAAAATGTAATTATCCGACAGGAATAATATTTAATAGTATAAAAGAAACACACTTACTTTGCGTATTGAGAAGTTGAGTGCCGATAATTCGATGAGTTATTTATAAGACTCACAAATCGAGTGAGGAGTTCGATGTAATAAGGGTGCCTATTAACCTGTGTGATACGAGCCATAATATTACAAGTTATTAGAAATCCACAGGTTTATTAAATGAGTAATTAAGAATTACTAATTACCGTGGCTCGAAGGACCAAATAACCGAAGTTGATATAGTCTTATTTTTTTTTTGGGTGCTCGGGTGTTCTAACTTTCTATATCACTAGGGCCAATGTGCACGTGGTACACCTGCTGACAGACAAACGAGGTTCTAGTAAAATACCTAAACTTCCCAGAACCGGCAATAGTAGTAGTACCTAATTGGAAAAAAAGTCGAATTGAAACAAAAAAAATACATAATAAAAATATTATACATACAACATTATATTATTATAATTATAAAGAGGAAAGATTTGTGTGTATGTTTGTAATGAATAAACTCAAAAACTACTGTGCCGATTTCAAAAATTCTTTCACCATTGGTAAGCTACATTCATCCTGAGTAATATAGGCTAATTTTTATCCCGGTAATGTTTGAACCGGGAACGAGTAAACTAAATCACGCGGGCGGAGCTGCGGCGATCAGCTAGTTACTTATAAAATAAAAAAGATAAATTATAATTTTTGAATATTTGTTACTTTCTCATGTAAAAACTAGTGAATGTTTTTTTAACCTTTGGTATATAATAAAAAAAAAATCCTGTTATACCTGAGAATTTGTTTTATCCCGATAATTATGAGAATCGGACACAAGAAAATTTAATTATCAACTTAAAAACAATTTAACTTAAGTATATTATTTACATCAAAAGACAGGAAGGAGCCGCAGGCTGTCAAGACTAGGGTCACTATTATTCTTAGCAAATGTTCCTTTATTACACTAATGAAATTAATTAGAAAATAATTAAGAAAATGTAAGGTGACAGCACAAAATGGGTAAACTATATTAAGGTATAAAAAGTCATTAATTGACCGAGCGAGCGAAGCGTCTACGACATTTCGAGATTGGACAATTTTGCTTTTGTCCGGTATGTGTGTGTATCTGTGTTCCGGGCTAGCAGCCACAGTTTTATCCTTGATTTAATACAATTTTTTCATCGTGAGATTTTTCAGATTGGGGGGAAAATTAATATTTTTCCGGGATAGCGGCCCCATTTATGATCCGATCTCCACGAAATTTGACACAAGTATTCTTTTACTAGAAACAATATTTTTAGTGTGAGTTTTTTTTATTGGGGATGGGGGGATGGGGGCAAATCTCAAAAAAAAGTTTTAAATGTTCGCGAGGTCTACTGTTCGACCATAACGCCTTTAAATTACTTATATGTATATAAAATATTTAAATTACTTTTAACTACATACTAGTCAGTAGTTATAAGTAATTTTAATCATCACTTATAAACACACCTGTATTCCGATAAGCTAGGCAAAGGTGTATTACACATCCACATTTCGACAATAACTTTGTTGGTCCCACGTAATAAGTGGTAAGCCTATTTCCGTCACCATGCACCACTATATGCAATAGAAAAATCAAAACAATAATTCTGCAATCCGAAACTAAATTCTCAACAACCAGTACCGTTGTAGTCCGAATGAAAGTAAGATTAACTTAATTTGTAAATGTTGAATTTGGATTACCATTTTACAAGGATGTTAAGGGCCCCTACTTAGCCCCTTCGCACACGGGTTGTAAGCGTAGTCGTATCGTAAGCGTATCGTTACGACGCAACGCTTACGAGACCTGCAGTGTTGTACGAACGAACCGTCGTCGTGTAGACGTATCGTTTTGTAAAATCTAATCATGGCATCAACGGTACCAGATCAATCTTACTTTCTCTTCACATGAAGAGGATTTTTTTATTATTTGATGTAAGAAGTTGAAAGAGACGTGCTCATTGGATTCATCCATATACTTATCAGAAATAATCACGGACAGTAGACTTTTACGCTTGGTTTTTTTTTACGACTATCGTAATGACACTAAACATCTCTTACGATTCGCTGCAACACCGCTTCGTGGGCGGACTTGTTTGAACATGTACGCTCTCTTATTGCACTCGTCGTACGCAAGTATTACGATACGCCGCCGTGAGCGAAGGTCCTTACATCTCCAGGGGCCATCCTCCCCTGCTAAGAAACGGACGACCTCTGGCATATATACTCAGTCCCTGGAAACGGTAATAGGCTTGTTTACCTATTACATTCGGGTTAACGAAGTGACTGGCGAAATGTGGGCGTATCAAGCGCCTCAGTCTACCCCTGTACGTGTGGGCACGACCTTTTAAACCCCTTCTATACTACTATTATAAAGAGGAAAGATTTGTATGTTTGTAATGAATAAACTCAAAAACTACAGTGCCGATTTCAAAAATTCTTCACCATTGGAAAGCTACATTCACCCTGAGTAACATAGGCTACTTTTTATCCCGGTAATGTGTTCCCACGGAAACCGGAAACGAGTAAACTAAATTACGCGGGCGGAGCTGCGGCGATCAGCTAGTCAGTGATAAAGACGTGAATTGTGTCTGTCTGACGTTTGACAAGAGTTTGATTTCTGCTGAGCGCGTGGGTTACCTCTGGCGCTCCGCAAAAATTGCAATACCGACCAACGTTTCTTTGTCCTGTACCGTGAACTAGTTCAGTAATTAGTTCTTCTGTGCAGGAAATATCAAGCATTAAAAATTAAGAAGAATACGTTCGACAAAGTAATAATAGGTACCTACTTGTGAAAGAGACATACAAAATTTTTATCCTAGAAATATTACAGCTGTAGCATTAATAATACGAAAAAAATATCTTTTTAACTTGGAACTTTTAAGTTACCACCCTATACATGCTTTTTTGAGTTTTTATGATTTTTAACTTTTAATGACTGTTTCGGACTGTATACATGGGTTTAACCCCGGATCGCGTCATTATTAGTAAGTTCTAGTATTATTTTTTTCATAATGAGATTGTATAAAAATATTTTTCTATACAAATAATTAAGTACACTACGTGATGTACTATCACAATAGGTATTAAGTTAGTTCTATGTAAGGTATTCTTTTATACAATTAATTACGCGATGCATAACACAAGTTAAACAAGTACAAGTCTTGCCTTTGTTTAACGACGCGTACATCAAAGGGACAGTTTTGTTCATTTCCGTTTACTGACATTTAATCACGGAATTTTGTTAAATTAGGTACTATAAGTTAAATTAAAATTTTATTTATAACTAGCTGTTGCCCGCAGCTCCGTATGCGTGTTACTTTAGAAATACATAAACTTTTTTATTTATGAAGCGATTGAAAACCAAACCACAAATTCAAATCAAAAATTCAAATAGGTTAAACTGTTTCTGAGATTAGCGTGTTCAAACATTCAGACAAACAGACAAAAGTTCTAAAAACCATTGTTTTGGGTTTTATTGCGTTCATAAAGCAGGCAAATACAACAGTTTCTCTATTATATCTTCTATTATATTCTCTATTATACCATAAAAAATCATCTTAAGGTACGAAAATATGAAATATTATTTATTATCTTCGTCGTGTGTATATAGTCCATTGAATTGTATGGCGAGCGATATTGTATCTTAAGTTAAAATATTATAGTATCTTAGCCGTGTGCAGCGCCCCTTAGTGAACTCCACTGCGGGTGACGTAACCTGTTCTGAAGAGCTCTTCAATCTGATCCCACCCTCTTCATTCCAATCCCGAACAACGCGTGCCGGGCAGACATGCCACTCCCACACAGTGGATAGCATGTTCGCGAGAACCGAGCGTTTTAAACGTTCGTTTCTCTGACGAACGATAGTGGCCTGGAACGCCCTGCCTGTGCACGTGTTTCCTCCCACATTATAATCCTGGGTTCTTTAAGCGGAGCCGGAAGAGGCACATCAGTAGGTCGTCAAGTTGAGGGCCACTCTCTATAGTATTGTGTGCTTTGAGAGTGACCCACAATCGCTAAACGTCGTCACGACTTACCACCAGGCGGGCGGCGTCAATTTGGCGAACCCAATATTTAAAAAAAACTTACGACAAACTTATTATTTGCGGTTGGTACAGTAATCGGGTCTAGGGATCGAACCGCAAAATTAAGTTTGTTTTTTATTGTATATACTTTTCCGGGATAAAAAGTACCCAGTGTGGTGCCCAGGATATTAAAGAATATTCATACCAAGTTTCATCGTAATCGAACCGGTAGTTTTTGCGTGATGCCTGAACAAACAGACAGACAGGCACAAATTTTTTTAATCACATTTTTGGGTTCGGTGTCGGTCTAGTAACCCCCTGCCATTTATTTTTTTTATATTTTCAATGTACAGAATTTTCACTTCTACCTAAAATTAACTTCACTTATAACAAAAAAAGAAATGAAAATAAAGCTAAAACGCCTGTCCAATACTATCTACCTAAACCTACTTCACTTAAAAATAAATCTTACCTATAATTACCTATTAATAAAAGTACCTACGCTTTATACCTACTTAATTTAAAAAAAACTGAACATAAATTAGTAAAACCTACGTATTGGTATCCAAAAATCTATGCGTACCTACTACTACCTACCCTGAAAAGAAATAAGATTTAAACTATTAATAATTTGAACGAATATTTAAACACTACCAAAATAACTATGATGCTTTTTTTTATTAAATAAGTAATAATATTAACTGTTTTGAATTAGGGATAAGTGACAGTGTTATAAACGTAAGAGTAGACAAATATAATCAGAAAGCTCCGAACTGCTAAGCTATCGGGAGTTACACGTGTTATTGTGAGTCAACCATAAAAGATAGCCATATGCTGTAGTGGGATATTTTTTATATAATTTTAAGGGAAACATTTCCGTAGTACATGATTTCTGTGTAGCTTTAACCATTAAGGCTGCACACGCGACGGAACCTTAAAAAATAGAGTAACTTCTCCCGTTTTCCCAACTTTTCCCTTCACTGCTCTGCTCCTATTGATTGTAGCGTGATGAAAAGTATACTATAACCTGCCCAGGAGTATGAAGAATAATTGTACCAAGTTTCGTTAAAATCCGTCGAGTAGTTTTTGTTTCTATAACGAACATACAGACAGACAGACAGACAGACAAAAATTTTACTGAGTGCATTTTTGGCATCAGTATCGATCACTAATCGCCCCCTGACAGTTATTTTGAAAATATATTTCATGTACAGAATTTACCTCTCTACAGATTTATTATAAGTATAGATTGAAATTAATTTTCAATTATGTACACAAACTTGTATAGTATACAATAAATTATAAATCAATACAATTCAAACTAACTAAATATGTACATTACCTATTCTAATTATACCAACTGAGATTACATCCAAGAATCAATGAATCAATTTCATTTATTCAGTTTAGGCACATAAAGAGCACATATGAATGTCAAAATTTTACAATTTTGTCAAGTAATGTTATAAAAATACCAAATTAAGTAAGTACATAAATAACCATTAGAAAATGATTCTTTGGCTTGTTCGGTAAGTTGGTTCTCCTGAGAAGAGACCAGCAAGAAACTCAGGTAGATTATCCATTTTCTTTTTTAATATTGTTTTGTTTACATTGTTACAATTAGTTTATATTGTATTATACGAGTGGCCAACAACAGAAGATTAGGGTGACCATGCATTTTTATCATTAAGATATTCGTCTACATTATAGTAGCCTTTCATCATCAAACATTTAAACTTATTAAGAGGCATGTCAACCAAATCCTGAGGAATTTTATTATAATTTTTTATACATTTGCCTACAAACGAATTACCAACTTTATGAAGTCTAATTTTTGTCATTGCCAGTTTATTTTTATTTCTTGTATTAAAATTATGGTTATCGGAATTTTTTTTGAAGAGATCTATGTTCTTCCGTACATATAAGATGTTGTCGTAAACATATTGAGAAGCAACTGTTAAAATATTAATTTCTTTAAATAGTTCTTTCAGCGAGTCACGGGGTCCGAGTCTATAGATTGCTCGTATAGCTCGTTTCTGTAATATGAATATTGTCTCAATATCGGCAGCTGAGCCCCACAGCAGCCGACCATATGACATAACGCTATGAAAGTAGCTAAAATAAACTAATCGTGCCGTTTTTCGCCAGTCAGTGACCTTATCTTTCTAACCGCATAGGCAGCTGAGCTAAGACTTCCTGCCAAGGCTGTGATATGAGGACCCCATTGTAGTTTACTATCTAGAGTTATCCCAAGAAAAACTGTGGTATTGACTATTTGAACTAATTCATTATTCATAGTAATATGAGTATCCACCTGTCTAACATAGGGCATAGTAAATTTTACACATTTTGTTTTCATCGAATTGAGCAGCAAGTTGTTACTTGTGAACCAATGCAATATTTTCGAAAGGGTATTGTTTACATCGTCAAGTGCTACTTTTTGTCTATCACTTTTAAAAATTAATGATGTGTCATCAGCAAATAATACTATATCACAAAGATTTTTAGTGAAATAAGGAAGATCGTTTACGTATACTAAGAATAAAAGGGGTCCTAATATCGAGCCCTGGGGTACTCCCATGACTAATGAGGCACCAGAATAGTCGGTGCCATTAATGTTTACTTTTTGTACTCTACCAGTGAGGTAAGACTTGAGTAAGCCAAGTGAGCTGTTCGAAACACCATAATAACCTAATTTTAGTAGCAAAGTCTCATGATCAACACAATCAAAAGCTTTTGATAGATCACAAAATATACCAATGGCATCCTGCTTTTCCTCCCAAGCATCAAATATATGTTTCACAAGTGCAACTCCTGTATCTGTTGTGTTCCTGCCTTTAGTGAAACCAAACTGTTTGTTATGAAGTAACTTATTGTCTGTAAAATGTGAAAATTGATTTGGTTGTTGAGTTGATTAAATATTATTTTTTCAAAAATTTTACTGAGGGTTGGGAGTATGGAAATACGTCGAAAATTTGAAGGATCACTTTTGTCTCCTGCTTTAAATAAAGGAATGATTTTACTGTACTTCTTAAGATTAGGAAACTGATTTTCATCCATACATTTATTGAATATGAATGCAAGGTGAGGCGCTATAGCGGGCACTATTGATTTTATTATATTAGTTGAAATGCCCCAAAGATCCTCAGTATTTTTTATATTTAGTTGTTTAAAAGTTTTAAGTATAGTGACAGAGTCAATATACTGAAAATCAAAGTTAATTCTACATTTATCAACACTAGATTTAAGAAGAGAATTGGCTACGTTTTTTGACGAATTTAACTTATTTGTAGTGGTGATTGGAACATTTGTGAAAAAAGATTCAAATGCATTGGCCACTTCAGAATCAGTTTTAATATGTTTATCATCTATTTTTAACTCGAAGGATCGATCACGTGACCTTGCTTTACAAGTTTCTTTGTTAATAACATTCCATATTGCCTTCATTTTACTATCAGATTTTTCAATTTTAGCCCGTATATAATTAGATTTAGCTGTTGAACATACCTTTTTGAATAGTTTGGAGTACTTTTTAATCTGTTTAATTACTTGTGGCTCATTAGTAGATGCCTTTGTCTCGTATAATTCATATAATTTCCTTCTACATTTATAGATTCCAAGCGTAGCCCAATCACAAAATTTAATTTTGAATTGATTTACATTTATTGTTTTTTTAGTGAAAATGTTATCACATTCGTATTTGATTACTCCGAACAAATCTCCGTAATGATCATTCGGGTTTTTATCATTATTCAACTCCAAAAGAGGTACTTTATTCTTAATGTTTTCTTTAAATTTTTCTAATCTATAAGTTGTGATTGGTCTACAAACAATATTTTTTGATATTGGAACATGTTGGTACTTAAATCTAGCTAACTGACCTGCATGATCTGAATTTATAAAATGTATTATAGATTTCTCATCTACATCGCTGTTAGAAAAAATATTATCTAAGCAGGTAGCTGATGTGGCTGTGGTGCGAGTTGGTTCACAAAAAAGATTTTGTAAGTTAAAAGATTTAAAAAGGTTGAGGAACCTTAGCGCGTTCTGAGAGTTGTCTAAAATATTAATATTAAAATCGCCACATACAACTAGAGTCTTCTTACATTTACATACCTTTTTTAAGGCTTCCTCCATAATGGATCAAACAGGTAGTAATCTCCAGAAGGAGGTCTATAGACGCTAATAATAATATATTGTTCTAGCTCTGCACATGATAGTTCAATATTTCGCTCACTTGTGAGTGCTACTACGTCTTTTCGGTCTTTTGATTTTAATTTGTCATTAATTAAAATGAGAGACCCACCTCTTATAGCGGAATCTCTAGTAAACGCACTAATGATTTTATAATTATTAATATTAACTAAGAGTTCATGCTTTTTAACCAGTGTTCAGTTAAACAAAGTACATGGACTCGTTTTTTTTTTTTTTCAAAATAATTCTAGTTCTAACTCTTTGCCAGAAAAGCCTTCAATATTTTGATGAATAATATTCATGAACATAGACTTTTCCTTTGTCCTTAAATTTAATTTGCTAGGGATTTCCTCTATTGTCCTACAACTAAGTTTAAATTATTGTCACCCTTTTTTGGAACAGATTCCAAGGTCACAAGACAAACATTATCACTTTTCTGCTCAATAAAAGCAGATTGTTTAGCCAAGTTTTTGGCTGAATATAACTAATAAAATATGATAGCGAAGATGGTATCTGTCTCTTAAAATATCCAAATATCCAAATTCTAACATACCTATATACGTCAAAGAATTCCTCCGCCTCACCGCCGACTGGCAATGTTTCGAGAAGGCTGGCAGTATTGCCACGTTGTATGGCAATGCTTATTCTTTGTGCCAATTGTATATATATATAAATATATATATATATATATATATATATATATTATTTTTAAATACAACAAGGATCACTTTTTAGTTATTATAATCTTTCGCGACAATGATATTAATAGCATAGAGAAAGACACAGGCGAGATTATTATGTGAGTATGCATGAATTAGTAAGGTTATGATTGCATGTCAAAATGTTTCCCGGTAAAAAAAAATACCAACCTTTATGAAGGTTTGTAACAAGTAAGTAGGAACACTGAACAAATCATAGCGTTAGTACCTAGCGTTTATATTTTGAACCGACTTCCAAAAAAGAAAGAGGTCTTCAATTTGACTGTATGTTTTTTTAGTTTGTTATCTCATATCTTTGGACTGGGTTTAGAATATATTTAAAAATTTTTTTTTCAATTCCCATTGTCCCATTTTTTAGTTTACACGAATTTTCTTCGTGCAATGAAGTAGAAGAACTTCAGGCATTAGTACCTGCCATAATTATTCTCACAGACAATCATATCATCATTCACTGAGCCTTTTCCCAACTCAGTTGGGGTCGGCTTTCCAGTCTAACTACGATTCGGCTGAACTTCGATATTTTCCGTAAAGCGACTGCCATCTGACCTTCACAACCCATGGGCGATATCGAAATTCTGTAGTTAGACCGGTTGGATTTTTGATTAAGGGCTCCAACTACCCCTAACGACTGCCATAGATGTTTGTATGACAACCGGGACCGACGGCTTAGCGTGCTCTCCGAGACACGGAGGGGTCTCAGTGTCTTAAGAAATGGTCACACATCCTAAGACCGGCTTGACTAGATGTTGCTTAACCTTTGCAATGTGTTAACATTGTCGGTTACCACTAGACCACGAGCCCCACTATATAGACACTTAAATCATATATCTTCTTAAAAGTTCAGTTTCCTAAGAAAGCGATGCCGTCCCCAAAGCAGGGACAACACAGCGGTGAATTGACGTCACTAAAACGTTGTCCATGTACTTACATAAATGGGCTAGGGTTTCTAGAGACTACAGATCGGTGATTGATATAGATTTTAGGGATCCGTACCCAAGGGGTAAAACGGGAACCCTATTACTAAGACTCCGCAGTCCGTCCGTCCGTCTGTCTGTCACCAGGCTGTTTCTCATGAACTGTAATAGTTAGAAAGTTGAAATTCACAGATGCTGTAATACTGTTGCCACTATAACAACAAATATTTTATAATATTTGTATATAACACAAATATTTAAGGAGGCTCCCATACAACAAACGTATTTTTTTACAGAACCCTTTGTGCTCGAGTCCGACTCGCTGTTAACCGGTTTTTACGTAGAAAACGCAACAATGATACCACTCACCACTTCATTACGACCACATCAAGACGGCGGCACCGCTATCGAAATATGAAACCCAAGCTTTAAGGAGGTTGATCTTTCTTGTTTGAAACTTTCAAACAAATCAGCAGTATTTCTTTAAACCTGTTAAGTCAATGTTTTGCTAGAATCTTCTAGTTTATAATGTAATGAGCGGAGTTCGAACACGCGACCGGAATAGGTTACAAATGATGCGACAGTAAATTGAATTGACGCGCAAATGAGATTCGATTATTCTTTTCCAAAGCACCTTTCGTCCTTAAAAAATCCTGTCTTAGATCTATACAGATAAGTAAAATTGAAGTGGCTGATTATATTTCAAATTAACAAGTTTTACACGTACATTGACAATAGAACCAATCATTATTTCGTAGTAGGTAATCGTTCATCATCCACCGAGCCTTTTCCTAACGTAGTTGGGGTCGGCTTTCCAGTCTAACTGCGATTTGGCTGAACTTCGATATTTCACGTGAAATACCGATAGTGAAGTTCTGTAGTTAGACCGGTCGGATTTTTGTGATGTTAGGAGTAACAAAGCCTTCTTTTTATCACGAGATTGAGTTACCGTGGGAATTAAAAATTAGAAAAAATTCCACGCGGGCGATGCCGTGCGCGTCCGCTAGTCGTAAATAAGGAAGTATACCTAATTATAAATATCGACAGTGGAAAGGCAAAACAAATGAAACGCCACTTTGGTCGAAAATTAGTTTTATAGAGTTTTGAATTCTCTATAGATCTGTCTAGGTTAGAAGTCAATCGGAAGCACTTTTTGGCGTTTCATTTAAAGTACAAAAGGGGGTATTTTAAAAATACCCTCCCTTTAAACGACCGTTTTATGATATATTTTTTAACAATGTCAATAAATTAATTTTAAAATATTGTAAGTGACTTTTTAGTTAATGACCGAACCTATTTTTCTACAAAGATCCCACATCATACAATTTACCCTTCCAAATTAATATTTAATTTGGTCTTTCAATGCTTTTTCCCCGATGAGTTATGTCTTAACGTGTCGTAACACGTATTGTTCCTAGAAAGTAAAGTACCAGTCATGGCGTTTCAGATGTTATTCCCTTCCTACTTTTTAATAAGAATGTCGTATCAGTAACCACTGATTAATTTTGAGTAAATGAAAATTGAGTAATCATTTACTGTGTAATAAATAAGGCTATAAGTCCTTTATTATCAAAAAATTAATTATGTACACTGACACAATCTTCAACAAATCTTCAACAATTTCATGAAGGAGATTTCTATCGAAATAAACAAGATCAATTACCTAAATCCCTTTCCCTTAAATTGCACAACATTTAAACTTCGATCTAAAAATATAACAGACATCGTACATAAAAGTACCTTTCATATTGTTTATTTTTCATCGAAGTGAATTGAAGCATTTATCCTTCTATGTTTTTAATTTGGTTTGGTATTTAAAATAATTTTTCCCTCCCATTTTTACGGAGATATAGTGAATAAATTAATAAGTTTCTTTTCTTGAAGGCCTATAATGTGTTTTTCCCTGCTTACTCAAAATGTAATTAATATACATGAAATGTCACGTTTTTCTTCATTGATTGACTTTAATTAATTTATATTAAATACAAAATGTACAGCACAAGAAACTGAATCTACTGACAAAATTTGAAAAAAATCCATTAATAAACAAAGAAGTTATTATCATTTTTGTTAAAATTTAAACTTGCAACAGCTCTGCTGAACAATTGGCCAAATGGCGATTCATTCGTTTCTCCTTTCCACCGTCGATATTAATATGAATAACTATGTTAGGACAATTCACACAACGCCATCTAGTCTCAAACTAAGCAGAGCTTGGGATGTGAGTACTAGATAAACAGATATAAATACTTATAGTATACAATTTTAGGGTTCCGTAGTAAAAGTCTCGGAACCCTTCTTAGTTCTGATTTCTGATCTTATATATGTAGTCTTATATCGGTTCTGGTTAATTCAATATTTTTTGAGAAACCTTATCAAGATTTACAGTAAACTTCTTGATTAATTAATACTCATATTAAGCCACTAATTAGAATGTAAACCTAAAACTATTTTTAATTCCCCGGCCCAAAGCCGCAGCTCCTACGTCTATTGCCGGACGCACCAGGTATGCAAACGGAGGAATTCCCTGTGGCGCCGCCGGACTTTGGCAGAAGGACACAGCCACGTTCCAACTAATCCCACTGTAGACCATGGCTCGAAGCATAGACTCCAGTGAAAGAGTATCCACACCCAGCCATCCACGATCCATTTTGTTCAATTAGTTATTATTCCCCAGAAAAGGCCACGCAGGTGTCCAAATTCCGCTGGGCGCCTGGAAATACCTTCTGCGTGCGTACCAGAGACGCCAGGCAACGGACGTGGGAGCGGCCGCGGATCTGGGCCGTGGAATTAAGAAAAAAAAGTTATTACTTAATGATAAAATTATTTATTTACAATAAGAATTACAATATACATAATTATATACTAAAAATATTTACATTACAAAATTTCGTTTAAAAAATCCTCTGCGTCATTGCCGACTGGGAAGTTTGACAGAATGCTGGCTGTGTTGCCACGTTGGATGGCGATATTTATTCTTTGAGCCAGAAAATAACCAGCCTTCTGGTCCTGAGAAGCATCGATTAAGCGTTTAGCAATAAAGACGGCGAGCACTTGGACCCCATGACCCCAGTGTCTCAACCCCAAACGGCTCAAATATGTAATCACCTGCTAGGTTAGCATATTTACGCCGTTTTAGGCCTTCAGCCGATGCAGCAGCAGCGCCGGCACATCCAGATGTGCTTGGAAGGTGTGAAGGTGCTAAGGCATCAACGCATTTAGTGTCCCACACCAAAGGCCTTCCCATCTTCCACGGTAGCAACGACATACCGTCCGGTCTCTTTCCATCGTTTCGTGTTAACCCATTTGGTTCACGTACGGCCGGAAGACCTGGGGTGGAAAGAGCTCTACGAATTATGCCGTTTAGAATAGCGTGCCGAGTAATACGACCTGCGCTTCTGCTACAAAAAAGGCCATAGTGTCACAGATTATCGACGGCTACTCCACAGGTGCAATGATGTGGAGATACACAGGGTGTACCCAGCCGAAGACAAGTGGCAATTCGGAAGGTTGTGTCGTCCAACATTGTACTGATGTTGGGCGATGGGAGCGCCCGAATCTATAACCCTGACTCCCATTCTCCCACAGCTAGTAGGCGTGCACGCTCTGAAATATTGACAGAAGTTTCAATTAGTGTATTAATTCTCAATTTACAGAGCGGCGAATCCCACAGTCGCTGTGAGCCTAGGCGTGAGGGCAGGTCAGTGTCGGGGCAAGACATCCTCCAAGCATTTATGGTATCTCGGAATCAATCAGTGTATTTGACAAAATTTTCCTGACTAATTCGGTGCTATGGACCGACGACAGAAATGCTGGCAGACTAACATCTGTGACTTAGCCCACCCAAGCGAACTGGAAGAGACGCTTAGACCAGGCTCGGTCATTAATATTTACATTAAAAAATTTACACAAAGCATTATTAAGTTGTCTTCTAGTCGGCCCAAAATTTCTACATTTTTCTAAAATTGTCCTAAACGGAGAGCATGTGTAAATTTGAGTACGAACAGACAAAAACGAAGAATAGTGAAAGCTGAATGTGAATATTACATAGACTATCGATAACCTGATCAAAATTTTGAATTTTTTCCTTCACAAAAGCGGAATCCATCTTCTAAAATCGGGGACCCCAGGAAGCGTAGAGAAGTTTTGTCTGAAACTTTTATGTTGGGGGCCAAACAGTTGAATTTAGAGATTGTTGTTAATTTATCTGTGTTTTCAGATATAAAAATCTCAAATTTATTCGGGTTCGGTTCTAAGCCAATTGACTGAAACTCGTTCTTTATGAAAGCTAAATCCTGTAAAACTGTCTCTACTTTTCAGCCTAAAGTCCCGTCATCTAGGTACCAATTGTTGACTTTATTTTTTGAATGATTGGGTTAATGGCCAAACTGAAGGTGACTGGTCCCAACGGGTTACCTTGCTCACATCCAACGGCTGAATTCAAAAGGTGGTCTTTATAAATTAATTTTGTTGGCTGACTATAGCATTGCCAAAGGAAGTAAAAATTTTTGGGGGTTTCTAATTCGGCCTGTGTTAGCAAGGTGTCCCTGTTTACAGAGTTGAAGGCGTTTTTCAGGTCAACTTTCAAGATGACCTCTCCATCTTCGCTACTGTCAAGGTATGTTGCAAGCGCATGGATTGCGGCCTCACAACCTCCTTTTGAACCAAAACCTAGTTGAAAGGGCTTAAATTTGGTAGTAAGCTCCGTACTATAAAAACGACAACAAATTTTGGCTGCCAAACGCCGTAAACTGCTACCTACGGCAATGGGACGACTACCACCATCCTTCTTGTGCAGGGCACATAAATTGGCCCCATACAAAATATCTGTGATGCCACTGTCCACATTGCCTTATAGCATGAGGTTGACTAGACATGACCAGCTTCCCCAGCGCTCGGACACAACAGATCCTTAAGGTCCAGTGGTGTCAGACTGTCAAGTCCACCAGCTGATCCGAAACGAAAGGAGGCAACAGCTGTGCGCATATCCTTGACAGTAGTGTCAAGAGTTTTCTGTATCGTTGTTCGGAGGATCAGGGAAAGAGAGGTCAGCTGAGGATGGTGGGTGCTTACTCTGCAAGCCTGTCAAGGTTTCTGCAGAATAAGGAGCCAGCAGGTCGCTACTAAAAAGTATAAAATAATATATGGTTGATTTGGAATAAAAGGAAATTTTATTATTTCAGAGAAAAATTTGGACGTTGTCATTTGACATGACCATATATTTAATTGATGTTACAACAAACAAGTAAACACTCCGATTCTCTTTATTTGTACAGTTTAAATGCGGCTCTTCAGTTTAAATGAGGATGTTAAGTATTAATTTTATCTTCAAAACGTAAATAACATACAAAGCTTTCAAATCACATTTATGAATACGTAAAATGTTTGTCGTCCTATGTAAATGTTCTCTTTTTTTTCGTCTAAATTAAATTTTGTATGTCCACGATACAAATTTTCATACTTTCTGACAAATTCAATAGGGCTAAGACTGAACCATTATTGTAGGTATTACATTAGGCATTAGTTCGGACTTGGGCTTTAGGTTCTGGCGCTGGGCAAAAATCCAGGCCCAAACGCTCAATTTCAATACCGGGAACAACGTTTACCGGGAACTAGTTCAGAGTAACTAGTTCTTCTGTGCGGGAAAAATCAAGCATTACCTTGACATTAGCGAAATCATCGCTGAATATCGCTGGAGACAGGTTTTTAAAAAAAGAAGACATTAGACATTTATTTCTTAAAAAATTATTACATTTATTTCGATATGGACTGTAAATAATAAAATAAGATACTAGCAATAATAACAACTGCAATACAAAAATATTACAAAATAAAACTAAAATAAAGCATACAATTACATACATAATCAGCTATCTGATTATGTATGTAATTGTATTCTTTATTTTATATATTATATTATATATAAATAAGAATTACAAAATTAAAATAAAAAAATGATGATTAAATAGATAGATAATAAATAGTACCTACACAAATGGCACACTGTAAGGAGGTAGGTACTTACCTATTTTTAATACTCCACTTAGAGATGGCACATTGTATACATTTTGGTATAAGATATATTTCCGAAACCGCCGGGCGCTTCTGGAAATACGTTCTGCTTGTACCCAGAGACGCAACGGCAACGGACGTTAGAGCGGCCGCGGCCTTGGGCCACAGAATTAAAAAAAAAAAATAAGATATATTTTGTTTTGTGACTGATTCCTGTTGGCACTGTCCGTGTTGAGTAGTTTTCTCGATCGCAATTCTCAACACATCGTATAGCAATAACTACCTAAAAGGATTTTCTGAATCGGTTTAGTAAAGCCAACCCTCTACATACGAGTATATACAAATTTTACTTCTTTATAGTCGTAAGTCATAATATTTTAAAACCATAATAAACACCGATAGGCCAAAGAATTGTCATTGCTATGTAACGTGAAAGTGTTAATTATTCGATCCTGAAAGTGAACAGTCTTCTTATCCTGAGAAGCATTATTTGCTGTAGTATAGTTCGCGAGGTGTACGCTGAGTTTTGCATTTGTGTGCACGTACGTGAACGTATAATGTGACTTGTTTTGCACACACATGTGTTGTACACACAGCTACACACAAAGTTTTTACTCTACTTTTCGTGACCACTCACACAAATGCTAAGCTCAGCTTAAGCCTCGCGATAGTTAGTATAGATAGGTTAGTATAGTTACTAACCTATGTCTCAAAATAGGTAGTGAGCGCTTGTACCCCATTACCTCAGTGTCTAAACCATCAAACGACTCAAATGAGTACACAATCTCCCACTAGGTTGGCACATATACATCGTTTGTGGCTCTCATCTTCTGACATATCACAACATTCCTGTACCACCCTGTTCCTCACTTCATCCATTAACGTCTCTCTAGGTTATAAGGACATGACCTTTTATTATTTAATAGAGAGATGCCTTGAATTTAATAAGTCTACACGAGAGCAAAATCAATACGCCTTTGAGAATCTACTTCCGCCCTAGACCTAATTGTAAGCGTAGTAGCGACAAGAGATTTTAAATTTATTATGCTTAGATAGCAAGTAGGTATTGTAGGTAAAACCACGCCTTTTACTTATAAATTGCATATTAGATGCTATTAAGTTTTGTATACAAATTTATATACAATAAGAATAACCATTTATGTACCTACAAAAAATATTTACACTACAAAATGTCGTTTAAAAAATACTCCGCGTCATTGGAGACTGGAAAGGTTCCCAGAATGCTGGCTGTGTTGCCACGTTGGATGGTGATACTTATTCTTTGGGCCAGAAAATAGCCAGCCTTCTGGTCCAGAGAAGCATCGATTAAGCGTTTAGCAATGTCTCTATAAAGGCAGCGCGCACTCGAACCCCATGACCCCAGTGTTTCCACTCTCAAATATGTCACCACGCTCAAATATGTAATCACCAGCTAGGTTAGCATATTTACACCATTTGAGGCCTTCAGCCGATGCAGCAGCAGCGCCGGCACATCCGGATGTGCTTGGAAGGTCTGAAGGTGCTAAGGTGTCAACGCACGTAGTGTCCCACACCAAAGGCCTTCCCATCTTCCATGGTAGCAAAGACCGTCCGGTCTCTTTCCATCGCTTTGTACTAACCCATTTGGATCACGTACGGCCGGAAGACCTGCGGTGAAAAGAGCCCTACGAATTATGTCGTTTAGAATAGCGTGTCAAGGTATACGACCTACGCTTCTGCTACAAAAAAGGCCATGATATTATATTAAGTATATTTAGATAGAAATTATAAATCTCTAAACCTGAAATGTCATCAGCAGGACTCGAACCTAGTCTTTCCCTAACAAGGGATAGGCTCTGAACACTGAACTACGATAACGAGACTGCCATACAATCTATGCTTATAATTTCTAGATAGCACTACTGGGCCAGCTCGGCGAGATGTGTCGTGTGGTGTTCCGCAGGGGTCGGTTCTGGGGCCGCTTCTGTGGAACATCGGCTACGACTGGGTGCTGCGGGGTGCGTTGCCTAGGGGCGTCGGCGTAACGTGCTACGCCGACGATACCCTCGTCACGGCGCGGGGTGCAACGTACCAGGAGGTAGCACTCAAGGTCACGACGGGTGTTGCTCGAGTCGTGGGTCGGATACGGCAGCTGGGACGGAGGTGGCCTTGCACAAGTCTAATGTTATGTGTTTTCACAGACCTCGGAACGGTCCACCCGAAGGTTCCAGCATAAATGTGGGAGGCGTTAGCACCGGCATCAAGCCCTCGATGAAGTACCTAGGGATCGTACTTGATAGCCGATGGAACTTCAGACCACATTTCCGAAGTTTGGTCCCCAAAGTGACGCAGGCATCGGTCGCGCTTTCGCGACTGATGCCCAACCTAAAGGGACCCAACGCTTCCTGCAGGAGACTGTACCTGGGGATCGTGCGGAGTATGGCCCTATACGGGGCTCCCGTATGGGCGGATAGGTTGGCGGTCAGGGGGAATGTGACTCTGTTAAACAGACCACTTCGAACCTTGGCCGTCAGAACCATAGGGGGGTACCGCACGATCTCCGGAGAGGCTGCATGTCTCCTAGCCGGGACCCCTCCATGGGACCTGGAAGCGAGAACCCTTGCGTCATTGTTCCAATGGCTCAAGGAGGCGCTGGAGCGGGACCACAGGCCTGCGTCTCGTGAAATCGAGGACCAGCGGTCCCAACTCTGCCAAGATCTCATGGAGTCATGGAGTCACTTGAGCAACCCAAGTGGGGTACCACCATCATCGCGGCGGTGAGACCGATCATGGACGATTGGCTGCAGAGGCAGCATGGTGACCTCACGTACCGTGCGACGCAGATCGTTGCCATGGGCATGGATGCTTCGGTAGCTATCTGTTTCGCATGCATCGTGAGGTCACACCCCAGTGTCAACACTGCGAGGTTTCCGACGACGACACCGCACTCCACGCGTTGGTGGAGTGCTCAGCGTGGGCGAGTCAGCCCCGGGACCTCGTAGTGGGTCTGGGCGTGGATACCCTCTCGCTGGGGACCATGCTTCAAGCCTTGGCATCCAGCGGGAGTAGGTGGGACGCGACCGTGTCCTTTTGCGAGCAAGTCATGCTCGCGAAGGAGGCGGCCGGGAGTGAGAGGGAACGTACACTTCCCGCCGAGTTCTGTAGTCGGCGGCCAGGGCACCCCAGACTCCACGACTACGCCCAAGACTATCGACCTCCATGATCGGGGCCTGAGGACGGCGAGATCGCCACCCGCCGTCCTTACAGAAGCAGGCTAGAAGGGTTGCGTGCTGCGGGGCCTTTCCCCCATAGCACTCTGTCTAGGATAGTCCACTGGTTTTGTGCTAATAATTTATTATTAAATGAAAATAAAACTAAATGTGTAAGATTCACCTTACCTAATGTAAGACTTGTTAAAACCAGTGTTAAGGTTAGGGATGATATAATAGAATTGGCCGATGACACTGTCTTTCTGGTGTGCTTCAAGCTGTAATCCTCATATTTGAAATCTCAATGAAAACGAATTTTGACAACGCTAAAAAATAGTCATGAAATAGTCATAAATAGTCGTACATGTAAAAAAAATTGTCGTATTATAGTTTCGGCGTTACAGCTATAAGTTAATGAGGATTATGGCTTGACCGTCAAGCTGTAATCCTCATCTCTGGTGCAAGCAAACGGTAAAGCCTATCGAATTGGTTTAGGTTCCAAAAAATAGTCATGAAATAGTCGTAACGACATGCCAAATCTCAGAAATAGTCCTTCAAAGGTTCCAGAGATATAAAGGTAACCTGATGAGGATTATGGCTTGAACATTTGAAAACTTCAACTTTCTCCGGAACGCCTGCGATTTTGGTTTAAAGTTTATGCCAAAAAATAGTCGTAAAATAGTCGTATGAACAACTATAAAATTGAGCTGCTTTAATTTGAAAAAAAAAAAAAGTTTTCGTTTGCCCTACATTTGTATGGAGTACAGTCGTGTACAAAATTGATAACTTCATATGAAATTATTGTGAAACATTTACAATTTTTTTTTTTTTTTTTAGATTTAAGTGTGTACGTCTTTATATTTGTCTTTTTTGTAGGTATAGTAAGTATTTATTTGTATTCTCTACCCTTTCTACCCTATGCTTTGTTTTGTTTAACTTCTCTTCTCTGCTATGTATGCTATCTATCCTGTTAACTATGAGTTCTGCTGGAAGAGAAGTCATTTTTGACTTAAGCACACCTTTGTGCATGTTTTAAACTTATCAATGTGATGTTTGATTCTACGATGTACATAAAGTATAAATAAATAAATAAAATAAAAAAAAATAATTTGTATCCTTATTTATTACAATCGAAAGCTTGCAAATACGTACATAACTTGTATAAATCTCAGTACTTATATGTTTATATCACAGCAATTAGTTTTGATCACAAATATCACAGTTAGTTCAATATGTGTTGGTGTGGGATTAGTTCATTCAGTTTGTTTCTAGAAAATTTCAATAGATGACGCTGATAGGTTGAGTGAATTTTCTAAAATCACAAATTCCATAAACGAATCCGACACCAACAATATCAAAAACTTTTAATTACTTATATAGAATAAAAGTATAGTACTAACTAAATTAAGTACCTATTAAAGTATAAACAATCAGAATATCTTGTCATTGTCTTAAAAACTTACTACTACAAAAAAGTTTTAATCATAAAAAATCGATATTTAAAAATGTAGACAAAAGAGTTGCAAACTTTTATATCAATTGCATTAGAGCTATTAAAAAATCTACTTCTTATGATGAAATTAAATCAATAATAAAAAATATTGTTACGAGCCGGGGTTCTACGGAATTAAAAATGCCGATCAAACTACCACAAAACACTTTATTTATTACACCACTAATTTACTATAAGCTTCACTGAACACTTTTGTTCGCACTTGAACTCGCAGGTATAACTCGTATTATCGCTCTGGAAATACTGATGACTCGCCACCGAAGTGCTCCGCCTTTATGGTACGGTCATTACTCTAGATTGCTCTAGAATCTTCACGGAAGAATTATCGCGAACATTCCACACCTTCGAGATGCTTCTAGATAACTCGTTACATAGAAGTACCTTGACAGAACATTCCAGAAAGACGTTACGTAGTAGTACTGCGATTGCTACTAGATGGCGCTGAATTTGGTAGTCTTATTACTCGCTACGAGATGGCGTTACACTGCCCCCTCCTAAGACATGCTCGTCCCGAGCATTGTCAGGCCCATAATATCGCGCCAATCGATCCACATGAACTATCTTTGGCGCACTTCTTGGACTCTTCCGGTAAGTGACATCGTTAATCTTGGTCACAACTCGGTATGTTCCATCCCATTTAGCTTGCAGTTTAGGAGACTTCCCTTTACTGCGGACTGGGTTATGTAACCACACTAACGAACCTTCATCGAAGCCCTTATTATTTGTCTTTCGGTCGTAACGGGTCTTCATCTTTTCAGACATTTGTTGTAATTCTCGTCCAAAGTTCGCATAAGCTGGTGTCACTGACGTGCTTTCGTGAACCGCACTTCGGTAAGACAAAAGAAACGGTTGGATGTGCTTGTCCCAATCTTTTTGCCTGCTTTCCACAACTTTCGCCAGATATCTCTCCAATGCATGATTAAATCGCTCCACCATTCCATCCGACTGCGGGTTTCTGCATTTCCTGGAACACCTGAGATTCAAAATTTCTTCCTTGATCGCTATGGATTTCTAGAGGCACCCCGAAACGACAGAAGACTTCGTGAACTAATTTATCTGCGACCGTGGTAGCTTCTTGATTAGGTATAGCGAAGACTTCTGGCCACTTCGTGAAATAATCCATCACAATCATGAAGTACTTGTTTCCGCTTTCACTTTCAGGAAATGGTCCCGCAACATCTAGGGCTATCCTTTCCCATGGTGCCCAACGTTATACAGTTTCAGTGCACCTCTGCTCCGTGTATGAGGTCCTTTTACTGCAGCACAACTCGTACACTTGCGACACCAGTCCTCAACGTCGTCGCGACAGTGGATCCAGTAAAACCGCTCACGTATCTTCAACAGAGTCCTTTTTACTTCCATATGGCTCCCTGAACATCCATTATGGTAGAACTGTAGCACATCTGGGACCTTAACTTTAGGGACGACCATTTGCAAATGACAGCTGTCTCCTCGAGCATTTTCCCATTTGCGGCACAAGACTCCATCCTGAATAACTAAACTGTCCCATTGCGCCCAATAACTTTTTGTGACTGAACTCATTGAAGTGACGTCACTCCACATGGATTTAGGAGCACTTGCTTTAATCTACTCAAATATTGGCTTGATGTCTGCGTCGTCCTGTTGAGCATGTTGTAGGTTTTCTTTCCATTCGTCGCTCAGATCCGTTTTAAGCATCTTCACAGGTATGGCTTCCTTTATCTCCTGTTTGGCACAGTGCTTACAGTCTTCAGGGCAAGGTCTTCTTGACAATGCGTCTGCGTTGCCATGGGATCTCCCACTGCGATGTTCGATTACAAAGTCATATTCCTGTAGTAGCTCAATCCTACTGGCGACTTGTCCTTCTGGATTCTTGAATTGTAATAGCCACTTCAATGCAGCATGGTCGGTACGTATAAGGAATTTTCGCCCTAGTAAATATTTGCTGAAATGCTGCAATGTCTTCACCACGGCGAGTAATTCTCTCCTCGTGACGCAATAATTCCTTTCAGGTTTCGATAAGGATTTGCTGAAGTAGGCTATAACGACCTCTCGATCTCCTTTCCGTTGAGATAACACACCTCCGAGTCCGATATCACTTGCGTCTGTGTCAACTATAAATTCATTTTCCGCATCAGGATAACCCAAAATAGGTGTATTGCACAGACGATTCTTTAGCTCCTGGAATGCGATGCCGCAGCTTCCGTCCCAGCAGAAGCTTGGCAATATCCGAAAAGTTCTTGACGAATCGCCGGTAGTATGAGCACAAACCCAAAAATGCTCTGACCTGCGTCTTATCCTTTGGAACCGGCCAATCCTTGACGGCGATGATTTTCTCTGGATCCGTGCGGATACCATCTTCCGACACTACGTAGCCTAGGAAGCTTACTTGCCGTTTGAGGAATGAGCACTTCTTTGGGCTGAGCTTCAGGTTTGCGCTTCGGATCTTTACAAGAACGCGTTCCAGGTTTTGGAGATGCTCTTCTAACGTACGGCCCACGATGATAATGTCATCCAAATAGACAAGACAGGCGTCTCCAGTCAATCCGGCGAGCACTATTTCCATCAATCTTTCAAAAGTAGCCGGGGCGTTGCATAAACCAAATGGCATAACTTTAAACTGCCACAATGCAGTCTTCTCTTTATCCTTAGGATCGATTTCAACTTGCCAGTAACCACTTTTCAGGTCTAGCGTGCTAAACCACTTCACCCCTGTCAGCATGTCCAACGTGTCATCGATCCTTGGTAAAGGGTAGCTGTCCTTTTTCGTAACGTCGTTCAGACGACGATAATCGACACAAAACCGCATACTGCCATCTTTCTGCCTTACCAGCACTACAGGTGAGCACCGTGGACGTGACGATGGTTCTATCACACCATCTTTTCCCATTCCTTCAATCATGGTCTCAACTTCCTTTTCTCGTGCTACTGGCAGTCTCCTTGGTCGCTGACGGATGGGTGCCTCATTTCCTGTATTGATTTTATGCTGAACGAATCCAGTCTTCCCAATGTCAGCATCACTCGAAGAGAAAATATCGGCGTACTTGAGTAACATCTTCTTAGCCTTGTCCATTTCATTCTTCATTAAGATGTTACGACAGTCTTCTAAAAGTGTCAAGACGTTGTTTCTAACGTCCTTGTTGACGATGTTCCCAGTACTCAACTCTTGGCATCGGCGCATCCAATCTACTTCTTCGCAAGTGCCAATCAATGAGCTCTTTTCAATCACGTGTTCCTTATCACTAAGGTTCAGCACACGTACCACTGAGGCTTCATTGGCTCTTACCAGAGTTCGGGCCATTTTCCATGGAAGTTCATTTTGTATTCCTTCTATGAGTACATATCGATGTGTTCGCCAAGAATTCTGAGGGAGACTAACTGGTACAGTCGTTTCTGATCTGGCAGGAAGCACGACCTTCTTCAAGCTGTACACTTTTCCTGATAACGCTCCTTCCATGAAAACTTCCTCTTGACCAAATTTCATCGCTCCTTGCTTGACGTCGATCTCACAAGAGTTCTTCCTCATAAAGTCTAAGCCCAGTATGCAGTCGTCCATTATGTCAGCCACGATGACATTATGCAGGTAAATTCCATTGCCCAACTTTAACTGCATCTCTTTCTCTCCTCGGACGGGTATGCGCTGACCGGTGGCTGTTACCAAGTTGATGCGGTCACGGTTTGCAGAGTCCCCAAGGAACCGATTTGCAAGTCGGGAACTGACAACCGTGCGAGATGCTCCAGTATCTATTGTCAGCTTGCATGGTGTTCCATTTACCTCGCCCTTGATGATCAGGCTGTTCCCATCCTGGGTTTGTGAGATCGAAACCGTTGGGCTCTTCTAACATCAGCCAGCACCCGCCCCGCAGTCCTGGCATTTATTCGTTTCCCTGCTGGGCGGTGACGTTAGCCACCCTATCCTCTTGGGAACGACTTTCTTCTCTTTCAGCAGTCCGCTTTGGGCAACTGGATCTAAGGTGGCCCCTCTCACCACATGTGTAGCACCTAGGGCTATATCTCGTGAAACGGTCGCGAGCCGGTGATGCTGCAACTTCCCTGACGCGGTGAGATCGATGATCCTGCCGTACGGCTTCGACCTCCAAAGCATGAGCCAAGGCGTCTTTGAGAGTCTCATGGTGCCCGAGCCTCACTGCAGCCCTGACTTCCAGGTCGTGGATGCCGTCGATGAATGCTTGCACCAGATTCCCATTAATGAGCGCAGGTACCGACTGGTACGCTTTCCGTACCAGCTTCTCAACTTCCAGGGCCCACTGTTGCAAGTTTTCGCCAGTGCGCTGGACACGATCCTTCAGCTGCGCACGATACACGTGTTCCAGGTGAGCGTTACCGTATCTGGCTTCCAAGGCTTCTAATAGCTGCTCGTAGGATACATCGTCTCCGAGAGCTTCCAGGATAGTTAACGCCTTGTCTCGCAGACCCAATGTAAGCGCAGTCATGGCCTGGGCTCTACTCCAGCCGTTTGCCTTCTTAACGGCCTCAAACTGCTTCTTATAGGCCGACCATGAAGATGTCCCATCAAATGGCGGTACTTTAAATCCACGTGCTGAAGGCACAGCAGGTAAGGAAGTCGCATTCCCATATCCAGCTTTCAGATTTCCCAGCTCTTTCCTGACATCTGTAATCTGGTTTTTTACATCTTCAATCCGAGTTTCGGCTTCCGTGATGCGGTTCTCAACATGATGAACTTGATCCTTCATCACATTCATCTCCTGGCCAAAAGTCGCTCGAAGATCTTTCATGAGGAGAGTCTGTTCCTCCTGGCGGCGTGCCTGCTCCTCCTTGTCGCGCAGCACCTGTTCTTCCAACCGGCGGGCCTGCTCCTCCTGGCAGCGTGCCTGCTACTCCTGGCGGCGTGCCTGCTCCTCCTTGTCACGCAGCAGCTGTTCTTCCAACCGGCGGGCCTGCTCCTCCTGGCGGCGTGCCTGCTCCTCCTGGCGGCGTGCCTGCTCCTCCTTGTCCCGCAGCAGCTGTTCTTCCAACCGGCGGGCTTGCTCCTCCTGGTGGCGGGCCTGCTCCTCCTGGCGATGGGCTTGCTCCTCCTGGTGGCGGGCCTGCTCCTCCTGGCGACGGGCTTGCTCCTGTAGCATCGCCATCAGCGCAGCAAAGTCTGGAGGTGCTGGCACTGGAGATACCGTGGGCGGGCCTGCTTCCACCGTTGGCTGCTGCTGATCACCCAACCTCTCCAGCGTATTACCTCCGAAGCGCTGTCCAACTCCTGCTGGCACTGACCCCTGGTACGGACGCCCTCTGTGTCTTCTTTCGGTAACACCGGCATTGTCCAAATCCCCAATTCTGACACCAATTGTTACGAGCCGGGGTTCTACGGAATTAAAAATGCCGATCAAACTACCACAAAACACTTTATTTATTACACCACTAATTTACACTTTACTATAAGCTTCACTGAACACTTTTGTTCGCACTTGAACTCGCAGGTATAACTCGTATTATCGCTCTGGAAATACTGATGACTCGCCACCGAAGTGCTCCGCCTTTATGGTACGGTCATTACTCTAGATTGCTCTAGAATCTTCACGGAAGAATTATCGCGAACATTCCACACCTTCGAGATGCTTCTAGATAACTCGTTACATAGAAGTACCTTGACAGAACATTCCAGAAAGACGTTACGTAGTAGTACTGCGATTGCTACTAGATGGCGCTGAATTTGGTAGTCTTATTACTCGCTACGAGATGGCGTTACAATATATTTGGCGTAGCTAATCACAAATATAAGGGTAGTAACCTCAACGGACAGGAAACACATGAGATTTATACAAGTTATGTACGTATTTGCAAGCTTTCGATTGTAATAAATAAGGATACAAATTATAAATGTTTCACAATAATATCATATGAAGTTATCAATTTTGTACACGACTGTACTCCATACAAATGTAGGGCAAACGAATACTTTTTTTTTCAAATTATAGCAGCTCAAATTTATAGCCGTTCATACGACTATTTCACGACTATTTTTTGGCATAAACTTTAAACCGAAAATCGCAGGCGTTCCGGAGAAAGTTGAAGTTTTCAAATGTTCAAGCCATAATCCTCATCAGGTTACCTTTATATCTCTGGAACCTTTGAAGGACTATTTCTGAGATTTGGCATGTCGTTACGACTATTTCATGACTATTTTTTGGAACCTAAACCAATTCGATAGGCTTTACCGTTTGCTTGCACCAGAGATGAGGATTACAGCTTGACGGTCAAGCCATAATCCTCATTAACTTATAGCTGTAACGCCGAAACTATAATACGACAATTTTTTTTACAGGTACGACTATTTATGACTATTTCATGACTATTTTTTAGCGTTGTCAAAATTCGTTTTCATTGAGATTTCAAATATGAGGATTACAGCTTGAAGCACACTCTTTCTGGGAATAACGTTAGACTCCAAATTGCAATGGGGGCCTCATATCGGGAAAATTTCGGCCAGGCTTAGTTCAGCAGCCTATGCTGACAAAAAGATCCGACAACTTACAGACATTAAAACGGCGCGTCTTGTCTACTTCAGCTACTTCCACAGTATCATATGGCATACTACTGTGGGGAAACGCTGCCGATATTGAATGCATATTTGTGTTGCAGAAGAGGGCTGTCCGGACTATCTATGGAATGGGGTCTCGGGAGTCATTAAGAGATAAGTTTAAGCATATTAACATCCTTACAGTGTATTCACAGTATATTTCTGGAATTTTATTGTATACCCACAAGAACAAAAGTAAATTTGTGAAAAATAGTGATAATCATAATCTAAACTTAAGAAATAAGGATAAACTGGCTGTTCCTAAGTTTAGGCTTCATAAAGTGAGTAATTCTTTTGCGGGGAACTTTATTCGAATGTACAATACATTGCCAACCGAAATAGCAAATTTATCTGTCAATAAATTTAAAAAACTAATAAAAAGTAAATTGTGCCATAAAGCTTATTATAGTATTAATGATTTCTTAGATGACAATATATATATATATATATCATATATGAAATATTTTGAAAAAAGCCGAACTGAGTTTCTTGAGGGCTCTGCTCAGTCTCGTTGCATTTTGGAACCCTCGGTAGAGTCACACCAACTTTTGACGAATCTAAATAGTTTTCTAAAAATTTCAAAGATAATAAACGTTATTTTATATTTAATTTATTTTAGCACCATAAAAAAAAAAGAAAAAAAAGATAACACTACTAAGGTTATCGGTTATATATGAATACTAGCAACCCTTAGCGCAAACTGCGCAAGTAATATATTTTTTTTTTTTACTTTTGTCAAATTTCTAATCTTATCGCACCACTTGAGACCACGACCTTTCCAACGGTGTGCCACACTTGACTGTGCGACTCTTAATTTAGGAGGAGAAGCGGCTTCACTGGCGTATTATATACATAGATTGCGTTGCATGGTTTAGATGCATATTGTGTTACGCCAACAATTTATTTTATTTAAGACAATAAGGTTTCATCGCTGCCGTATTAAAAACAAGACACATTACGACTATATCTCATAGAATAGGAAATATATCTTAGATACAGCATAGAGTAATATATACATAAATATTTCGAAACATTGTCACGTTTCTGAGCTGAGCATAAAATTACATGAAAGCCTTCAAAATACCCCAGCTGCATGCACACTTCTTGGTAATCTGGGCTTCCGAACTCATTACGACCAGACTATGAGATTCTTCTGTATACTTAATTATATATCCAACTATCTTCGTACTAACTGTATTTATCATCTTTGGTAATAGGTACCTAAGCTATCTATAGTTCCAAATATTGATATGATAGCAACAATATATTTATCAGTCGCCAGGCATGAGTGGCCTGCTTCTACCTCTTACAAGGAGACTGTTTCACCAATTTAGGTACCTACCTTACCAACCGGTGATCTGTTAATAACATGTTGAATTTCTGCGCTTTACTTTACTAATTTCTAACTAACGCACTTTTGGCGACGTTCTTTCAAAGAAATCAAAGACAAATCTAATTATAAAATAAAAATATTGTTGTAATTTTTTGACTAGTTCGGTGGCGTTGTCGGTAGTAAATCTGCTTTCGACGCCGGAGTCTCGGGTTCGATTCCCGGTCGGGACAACCGTTGTGTGATGACACATACGTTTATACCGAAGTCTGGATGTTTCCTATGTATAGTATGTACTTACAAAAATATTTTATGTAAGTATTTATATCAGTTTATCTAGTAGTTACTCATATCACAAGCTCCGCTTAGTTTTAGTTTAGAAGGCGTTGTGTGAATTGTCCTAACATATTTATTTTTTTATATTTATTTATTATAATAAAAAATATATAATTAAAATTAAGGTAGGTTACTCCCCTGCAAGCGGTGCAACTGCTGCTTGGCAAAAATACGCAATACTAATAAGGCCTGCACAAACGAGAGAATTCTGTCAGACGATCTTTTGAATTGACTATATCGAGTAACGCACACGAAGGACTAAAAGTCCCACGGACACGAGTCCCTCGTCTGCGTAGGCCTTAAGAGGCTTGTCCTCTAAAGCTTCGTGTGCTTGTTAATTAAAGTCGGGTAATAATTAACTACCTTTCTTTTTTTTTTTTTTTTAATTCCGCGGCCCAAGGCCGCGGCCGCTCTAACGTCCGTTGCCGGGCGTCTCTGGTTACTAGCAGAGGGTATGTCCAGTGGCGCCCGGCGGACTTTGACCACCTCTGTGGTCTCTGCGGGTGTTTGGTCGGGACGAGAATCCTGCGTCATTGGGGTCGGGTTTTATCCCGCGTCAGTGAGTGAATCTGGTTGCGTGCTATGGGGCAAAGGCTCCGCAGCACGCAACCCTTCTAGCCTGCTTCTGTAAGGACGGTGGGTGGCGATCCCGCCGTCCTCAGGCCCCGATCATGGAGGACGATAGTCTTGGGCGTAGTCGCGTATTCTGGGGCGGCCCTGGCCGCCGACTACAGAACTCGGCGGGGAGGGTACGCTCCCTCTCCCTCCCGGCCGCCTCCTTCGCGAGCATGACTTGCTCGCAGAAGGACACGGCCGCGTTCCACCTACTCCCGCTGGATACCATGGCTTGAAGCATAGTCCCCAGCGAGAGGGTATCCACGCCCAGACCCACTACGAGGTCCCGGCGCTGACTCGCCCACGCTGAGCACTCCACCATCGTGTGGAGTGCGGTGTCGTCGTCGGAAACCTCGCAGTGTTGACACCGGGGTGTGACCTCACGATGCATGCGAAACAGATAGCTACCGAAGCATCCATGCCCGGCAACGATCTGCGTCGCACGGTACGTGAGGTCACCATGCTGCCTCTGCAGCCAATCGTCCATGATCGGTCTCACCGCCGCGATGAAGATGGCACCCCCCTTGGGTTGCTCAAGTCGCACCCTCCATGACTCCATGAGATCCTGGCGGAGTTGGGACCGCTGGTCCTCGATTTCTCGAGACGCAGGCCTGTGGTCCCGCTTCAGCGCCTCCTTGCGCCATTGGAACAATGACGCAAGGGCTCTCGCTTCCAGGTCCCATGGAGGGGTCCCGGCTAGGAGACATGCAGCCTCTCCGGAGATCGTGCGGTACCCCCGTACGGTTCTGACGGCCAAGGTTCGAAGTGGTCTGTTTAACAGAGTCACGTTCCCCTTGACCGCCAACCTATCCGCCCATACGGGAGCCCCGTATAGGGCCATACTCCGCACGATCCCCAGGTACAGTCTCCTGCGTCACCTTGGGGACCAAACTTCGGAAATGTGGTCCGAAGTTCCATCGGCTATCAAGTACGATCCCTAGGTACTTCATCGAGGGCTTGATGCCGATGCTAACGCCTCCCACATTTATGCTGGAACCTTCTGGTGGACCGTTCCGAGGTCTGTGAAAACTAAGAACCTCGGACTTGTGCAAGGCCACCTCCAGTCCCAGCTGCCGTATCCGACCCACGACTCGAGCAACACCCGTCGTGACCTTGAGTGCTGCCTCCTGGTACGTTGCACCCCGCGCCGTGACGAGGGTATCGTCGGCGTAGCACGTTACGCCGACACCCCTAGGCAACGCACCCCGCAGCACCCAGTCGTAGCCGATGTTCCACAGAAGCGGCCCCAGGACCGACCCCTGCGGAACACCGCACGACACATCTCGCCAAGCTGGCCTGAGCCAGCTGGGGAAAGCTATGGCCCTCTCCGAAAGATAGGCCCCGATAATACGACGGAGGTAGAGAGGCGTTTCGTGATACACGAGCGCCTCCCTAACGCAGCTCCATGGCAAGGTGTTGAACGCGTTGGCGATGTCAAGAGACACCGCCACCACCACCTTGCCCTGCGAGACTGCTTCCTCCGTCAGGCTCTTCACGCGCATGATCGCGCTCACGGTGGAGCGTCCCCGACGGAAACCGAACTGGTTATCCGCCAGGTCTGGCCCCACACTCGTGAGATGCTCGACGAGGCGTTCCGCGATAATTCGCTCAAAGAGCTTACACACCTCGTCGAGCAACACGATCGGCCGGTATCCGGACGGTGAGTCCACCGGCCGCCCCGCCTTACGGATCAGGACCAGTTTCCCCGTCCTCCACACCTTGGGAAACTGGCCCCTTTCGAGGCATGCGCTAAAGAGCCCCATCAGTCGGGGCCCGAGTTCTTCGAGGGCCAGGACCCATGCACGGCCTGGAATGCCGTCGGGTCCGGGGGCAGTGATTTTCCGGCGTTTACCCTGACTTCGGGTACGTCGTCTTCGCTGGTGCTATCCGCGTCGGGCAGAGACGGAGCCATGCGCGGAGGGACGTGCTCCTCCGCGCTCGTCGGAGCCCATGACCGCCCATGACTCTGGGTCAGTGGGGGCGCCCTAGGTCGGAGTTTCTCCCTGACCTGTAGGTACGGGCGCCCCCATGGGTTCTGCTGCAGGGTCTCCAGGAGCTCCTCGCGGGCCGCCGTCTTGGCCCGCTTTATCGTCTCCTGGAGATTACCTTTAGCCTCCCTGTATGCCTGAAAAAGCTCCGCCTCTCGGGCTGCCGCGTCGTCTGGGCGGCGACGCCTCCGGCAAAACCTGGTGTACCGGCGGCGGGCGGAGATGCATGCTGCGCGCAGCTCTGCAATCTCCGGCGACCACCAGTACACCTGCTTCCTGGCCGGTCTGGGTGTAACCCTAGGCATCGCCACATCACAGATTTGCGACATGGCTCTTCTGAACCACTCCGCCTCGGCATCCACATCGGCAGGCAGGTCCGGCGCCAGAATCCAGGCCTGCACGATGGATGCCTCCAGGAGAGAAGTGGTCTCGATCCAGATGGTGAAGTGCCCTACGCGGATCCGGGGGATTTGCCACCGGCTGTGGGAGGTCAGGTGGGGGGACGACATCGAACCGAATGTACCGATGATCCGAGTGCGTCTCCTCACCCTCCTCCACGCGCCAGCCTGTAATACGGCGGGTGAGGTCAGGGGATGCGAACGTTACGTCCACGATCGATTCCCCCCCCCGCCGCCAATAGGTGGCGACATTCCCCCGGTTGAGGACCTCCAGACCACGTGTTCTGGTCCAGTCCTCAAGAAGCCTCCCCTTGTCCCTGGTTTCCCGGGAGCCCCACGCCTCACTCCAGGCGTTGAAGTCTCCCAGGAGCAGGACAGGGCGAGGACGGCACGCAGCGAAGACGACGTCGAGCTCAGTGAGCCATAGCTCAAACTGAGACTCGTCAATGTTCGGCGAGATGTAGGTGGCCACGACTGCCAACCCATCATAGTCCGCCGCAACACACCCGCGGCCCCTTGCAATGATCGCAAGGCGCGAGTTGTCTGCGGCGGACCCCCCAAAGATACAACAGGCCGAGCCATCCTCGTCCACCGGGCTTCCCGCGTGGACGTAGTACGGCTCGGCGACCACGGCCAAGTTTATGGACCACTGCCGGATGCTCTGGTACAGAAGATCCTGAACAGCACGGCAGTGGTTCAAATTCACTTGCAGGATACGGATACGGGCGTCAGATATTAATTGACGTCCATAACCGCATCCCGCCGCGAAATAACTGGCCGCGCAAGGGCGGCACCCCCACCGCTCTCAGCGGACGGACGAGGTTTTGGTCTCGAGGCGGCACAGGTTGTGCTGCCGACCCGGTGATCCGCGGTCTTGCCCTCCGCCTCGCATCTAAAGCAGCGAGGCGGGGCGTCACAGGCACTTGCCTTGTGACCGGGCCGGCTGCAGCGGAAGCACCGATTGCCCACGGTGACTTCCGCTGTACACTGCACTCCTAAGTGCCCCACCACCATGCACCGGAAACATCTGGTTTCCCGGGCACGAAGGAGGTGCACCTGCGCCTTTAGGAAGCCCCCTACGAGGAGGCTTCGACCGTCCGCCACTTTCAGTACCGCCGCGACGGGGCACTGGACGACTGTCATCCCGTGACCAGTGGAGCCGAAGGAGATATCTCCAGCCTTCACCTGGTCACGGGGGCAGCCGCCCGCCTCCTTGACGGCGGAGACAACTTCCTCCGTCGTGGCCGCGTCATCCAGACCCGTGATGCGCAATGCGGCGCATTTGGTGGGTCTGGTGACGCGGACGGCTTCTTGGTCCAGCGCGTCCCTAAGCTGAGCCGCTAGGGCGTCAGCTTTAGGGCCGCTGGAGGCGCCGGAGACCTCGAGGAGGCGAGCCCCGGTGCGTGTCGTCTTGCACCGGAGCCCCCCCTGTATATCGAGGGCCGAGAGGTTGACTGAGGACTTCACAGTCCTCAGTACGTCGGCGTACCCCACCCCCTTCTCCACACCTACCGTCGTCACCGTCAGGACGACGGCGGTGGAGCGAGGAGGGCGGGGCCCGTTCGGCGCCTTTGCCGCGGCGGCTTTGGCCGCTTTCTTTGCGGCCTTCGTCTTCCTCTTCTTGACTCCCACTACTTCCCATCCCTCCCGTCTGGAGGGATGTAAGGAAGCAGCGGGAGCGACGATAGAGGAAGAGGAGGCGGCAGGGGTGCCACTCTTCTTGCCGCGCCCCGTGGCCTTCCGCGCCTGGGCCGCGGTCTCGGCCGGCTTCGGCTCACCGAAGCGGACGGGGGCGGAGCGGGGCGGCGGACAGCAGGTGTGCCGCTAGGACCGGGAGCGGGAGCACCGCCAACAGCCGTCGCGTATGAAAACGAGGGGCGCGCTGGCGGAGGGCGGTACGCCCGGTCCTCCAGGACCGCGAGGTGCCTCTCGATCGCACAGGCTGTGGCGTCGAGGCGGGCGCCGTTGTGGGCGCGGTTCTAGGCGCCGTCTTCGGCGCTGGTCCAGCCGTCAGAGGAGGAAGCGGCATGGGACCTGGAGGTGCCTTGACCACTGTGGTCAACTCAGCGACCTCCCGACGCAGATCTTCCATCTCCTTTCGGGAGGCAGTGAGCTCCACCTCCAGGCTCGCAACCTGCTTGCGGAGCTTCGCCTCCTCCTTTGTGGAGCTCCGCGCGAGGAGCTTGTCAAGGGAGGATTGGGCTTCATCCACCAGTGAACCCACAATCTTCTTCCTCCCCGACATGTTCTTACTCCCCCGCATGGCCGCGTTCATGCGGGAGAGAATACTCATGATCTCCCGCGCGGGCGGCACACCGATATCCCTGCGACTGCGTAGGGACGGTACAGATGACGGGGGTGGCGTCGGCGGGCGTCTGTAGGCGCTGAGACGCGTGCGCACCGTCTTCACCGGCACCTCCTCCTCCGAATCGCTGGAGAGGAGGGACCCCCACCCAGAGCAACTAGTGCTCCGGTCGCGCGGCAGCCCCCCCTTCTCGAGGGTCCTCTTCTGCGAAGCAGAACGGCTCTTACCCTTCACACTACTGGGAGCTGACCCACCGTCAGTCCCAGCAGCAACATTTCCTTGGGGCGTCGACGTCGCGCTGCAACTAGGCGGCGCGACGCGAGCCCCCAAATCAAGAGGCATCGAATTCCGTGTTTCATGCGGTAGGTCGTCGGCTGAGACTGCCCGGGAAAGGGCAGTGTCAGTACCGGGGGTCTCGTCAGGCATGATAGCACAATTAATCGCAATGTTAGCCACACAAGGCTCGATATCGACGTTCGGTCACCCAACTTGCCACTGCGTTACCGTGGTCAAGTTGGGGTCCAGGGCGGACGGCGAGGACGTAGTCGAATCTCTTGGGGCCGCGCCCCTCTTGGGGCCCCGCCCCAATAATTAACTACCTATAATTAAGTATACCCTAGAAGGAGCTCGTGGTCTAGTGCCTCTGAGAACACGTTAAGCCGTCGATCCCGGTTGTCATACGAACATCTATAGCAGTCGTTAGGGGTAGTTGGAGCCCTAAATCAAAAATCCCACCGGTATAACTTCAGAACTTCAATTTCGCCCATGGTTGTGGAGGTCAGTCGCTTCACGGAAAATATCGAAATTCAATCGAATCGCAGTTAGACTGGAAAGCCGACTCCAACAGAGTCTGGAAAAGGCTCGGTGAATGATGAATTAAGTAAGTAAGTACTTTAAAAACTTGGTATGTAACACAGCTTCTGAGACTTATCGTAAATAAAGTCACCTCACGTGTGGCTGAGGTAAGTCCATACTTAAAAATCTTTAGCCATCCATAAAAATTTTGATAATGTCAATTATTTAAAGCCAAATCTTTTTAGACTGATTTTGGGTATCATATTCGGAATCTTTATGAAACGTGCAGTTGACGATCGACAAAGGTAGGTGATGCCAATGGCTTCACTCACGGGGAAGAGTTCTCTAGATTCCAATTCCCACGGGAACCTAATCTTGGGATAAAAGTAGCCTAGTTACACAATAGGGAATAGTACTTACCTAACTTACGCACTGTAGATATCAATTTGACTTGTTTATTTTTTAATACGAATAAAGATTATAAATTGCAACTGTGAAGTTGTAAAATTATACAATACTAGTGGTCGCCCGCAACTTCGTTCGCGTGGTAATTTCGATTTTTTCCCGTTCCCGTCGCACCGCGTCATATTTTGAACAATTCACACAATATCTTTATAATTTGTAGCCTTTGTGTTATTCTGATGCATAAGCTATTTTATTGTAGTGTCATTAAAATCCATTCAGTAGTTTTTACGTGAAAGAGTAACAAACATCCAACCATCTATACATACATACATACTTACATACTCACAAACTTTCGCGTTTATAATATTAGTCGGACTAGTAGTCGCCCGCGACTTCGTCCGCGTGATTATTGTTCCCGTCGCCGTATCTTTATAAATTGTAGCCTATGTGTTATTCTGATGTATAAGCTATATTATTGTACAGTTTCATCAAAATCCTTTCAGTAGATTTTACGTGAAAGAGTAACAAACATCCATACTTACAAACTTTCGCATTTATAATATTACTAGGATACATAATAAAACAATACAATTCAAACTAACTAAATAATGTACATTACCTTTACCAGTAATACCTACTCAAATTACATCTAAATCTTAACATGCGTTAGAAAACTCCGCCTCGTCGCCGACTGGCAATCTTCCGAATGGGCTGAACAGCATTACCACGTTATATGGCAATGCTTATTCTTTGTGCCAAATAGTAACCAGCCTTCTGGTCTTGAGAAGTGTCGATCATGATCGATCGAGTTTAGATAAATTTGGTTTATTTATTTATTAGAAAACTTAACAACTATTTAAACACATGACACATGATATAAGTTCAATAAAGATACTTTGGACACTTAGTCAATTACAAAGTTTCCCGACAAATATAATTGTAATAGTATAACGTGCACCACTTAATACATAATATAATATTATAACATGTAATATAAATATCTATCTAACTATATACGAGTATAATATATATCCTACTTAATATTATAAACGCGAAAGTTTGTGAGTATGGATGAATGGATGTTTGTTACTCTTTCACGTAAAAACTACTGAATGGGTTTTAATGAAACTTTACAATAATATAGCTTATTCATCAGAATAACACATAGGCTACAATTTATAAAGATATTGTGTGAATTGTTCAAAATATGACGCGGCGTGACAGGAACGGGAAAAAATCCAAATTACCACGCGGACGAAGTCGCGGGCGACCACTAGTAATAAATAATAATAAGTAATGATGTAATGAAATTATTTAAATATAAATATGAGCAACTAATATAATATAAAATCCTCGTTAGAATTTTACAAGTATGATTTGCAAACAAATTACAAGTATGATCATAACTTATTTGCTCTTTCATTTAAAAAAAAAACGGTTTTCGAAAGGTGGTATGGTGGTTTTGTTATGTAAGACTTCAGAGGGCAACTATCTCTATACTGAAAAGCGCTAATAACCGGTCTGAATCACTAACAACCACTCTGCACGTCGGAACTGTCAAACAGTCGAGGATGACGTAACGTGGCTAGTTTAAGTTCTCGTGCGGCAAAAAATGGAACTAATTATTGTTCTGAGATTTTGTTTTTGACGTGTTTCAATGTAATGTGGCGGACCTAGTAGAACGCAAAGATATACTGGGCGACCTATATCAGAGCCGCTTAGTAGTCGTCACGAAGAAAACGGGTGACACTCGCCATCTATTAATGGATGGTTGATCTGAATGTCCCGTACCAGTTCCTTACGTTAATTTGCTCGAAATACGTTTTCGTATTCCTCCATACATTTCACACAGTGTTCCTGACGCTACCACTAGAGGCGCTGGTGTGAAATGTATGGGGAACACGAAAACGTATTTCGAGCAAATTAACGTAAGGAACTGGTACTAGACACACTGAGTGTAAGACGGAGAACATTTTCAAAGCAGTCCGATTTTTATCATTCTTTTTATTGCGTAGGGTAGGTATACCTTGAAATTGGTCTCATTTGTCTGCTTCTTGATATTGAAAGTGAAATAAAAAACAGAGAAGAAATATTTCAATCGAACTTCAATAACTGTGAATTGGACACCGAAACCGACTAAAATCTCACACGGGCTTGTTGTTTGTGTCTCATTTTACATGATAATATTAAAAATACTTTATTATTTTTAATGAATTTCCATACGCAAATGAGAATAACAAAAGGATTTCAGTTGAAGAAGACCTAAAAATACAAATACGTACCTACCTAAGTAATGAACAGTTTTTATGAAGAAAATCATTTTCATAGATTAAATTTCCAAAAACAAGCTTTAAGTGCTACGTGAAAGGTATCCTCTTGTTAAAGAAAGGCCGTGAGTTCGAGTCCTGCCGATGACATTACAGTTTTTTATGTGATTTAAAATTTCTATCCAAATATTTAGAATAGTGAAAACTAAATTGTTGCTTTCAAGTACAGAAATACAATGATAATTAGTGGTCACCCTATGGTCGAACAATAGACGTCGCGAACATTAAAAACTTTTTGAGATTTTCCCGCCAAATAGAAGAGAAATATTCAGTAAGACAAGTGTCACTTTTTCGACACGTTTTCAATTTCCTCATCTTACAATAGTTGCTTGTACAGATATTAAATAAAACGTCTATGAATATTGGTTACACTAGTTTAGTTTGACCCTACTGTAATAGCGAATTAGTCCTGATTCGTCGTATTCCTGTATCGTCGGGTTCAGTATAGGTTTATACATTATAATCACCCTTGTATTTGTTGTTACCGGGCGTCTCTGGTACACACGCAGAAGGTATTTCCAGTGGCGCCCGGCGGACTTTGACCACCTGTGTGGCCTCTACGGGGGTTTGGTCGGGATGAGAATACCGCGTCGTTGGGGTAGTGTGTAATCCCGAGTCGGTGAGTGAATCTGGTTGCGTGCTGTGGGGCTGAGGCTTCGCACTTCGCAAACCTTCTAGCCTGCTTCTGTAAGGATAATGACGTACATTGAAGTAAGTAGGGACAATCTATTTTTGAATAAAAAACAGCTTCAAATTTAGATCATCATTCATTTCACTAACCTAAATATTCGTCAATCGTAATCTGCTCGTCAAAAACCACTGTTTCATCACTTTGTTTAACGCATTGTGTAGTGCGAGAGATTTCAATTAGCAACAGAGTGATGCGGCGTTTACTTCGACATTATTAATGAAAGCTCATTATTATCTAATGAACTAACGTCTTATACTTGACACCTTAGTGGTGATTATTTCAAGCGTCATTTTGCGTCTTTGAAGCAAATTTTGCGTCTTTGAATGGCGGTTAACGCCTACTTAAAGGACCCGCCAGCTAATCACGACTACGTTCAATATTGGCTTGTTTATTGCCAAATATGCGGTTCAATATGACGTATATTACACTTACCAATATGTATATTATATTCAAAATTATAGCCTGAGGTATACACCGTATGTATTGAACCAAACACCTTGTAATTTTCTATAACATTGACCTAATTATGGGGTTTATTAAATAAGTAAGTAATAAACAAATTAAATTAAATTTTAACACTTCTTAAATATTGAATGGAATCAGGCGTTACCTGGCGAAAGTCCATGATAAAACAATGGGGTAAGAAATATTGGATAGAAACAGGCGTTACTTGGCGAAAATCCATGACAAAACAATGGTAAGTAAAAAGATATAATAAGTGAATACCTATTTTTGGAACTTAGTTAGCATGATCTGAGGTTTCTACCCACATTGGTTATTGTAGAGAATCCTACATCGCGATAATGAAATTTGCACGCGTTTACTTATAAGCAAACACATTCCAACCACGAATTTTGCTGTTCTCTCTGAGACAGTCTTGATAATGCCTCGTTTAGAGGCGAAACAATTGTCGACGTTTTGTTGTCCTTTTGATTCTGCGAAAAATTAATGCTATTAATTAATGCTAAAAAGTTTTTTCTTAAAAAAATTTTTACTTACCATTGTTTTGAATGGGGTAAGATGTTGAATTTTTATATAATTGCACTAATTTCGCTAAATAGAAGACATATAATTGTAATAGTATAACGTGCACCACTTAATACATAATATAATATTATAACATGTAATATAAATATCTATCTAACTATATACGAGTATAATATATATCCTACTTAATATTATAAACGCGAAAGTTTGTGAGTATGGATGAATGGATGTTTGTTACTCTTTCACGTAAAAACTACTGAATGGGTTTTAATGAAACTTTACAATAATATAGCTTATTCATCAGAATAACACATAGGCTACAATTTATAAAGATATTGTGTGAATTGTTCAAAATATGACGCGGCGTGACAGGAACGGGAAAAAATCCAAATTACCACGCGGACGAAGTCGCGGGCGACCACTAGTAATAAATAATAATAAGTAATGATGTAATGAAATTATTTAAATATAAATATGAGCAACTAATATAATATAAAATCCTCGTTAGAATTTTACAAGTATGATTTGCAAACAAATTACAAGTATGATCATAACTTATTTGCTATTTCATTCAAAAAAAACCGGTTTTCGAAAGGTGGTATGGTGGTTTTGTTATGTAAGACTTCAGAGGGCAACTATCTCTATACTGAAAAGCGCTAATAACCGGTCTGAATCACTAACAACCACTCTGCACGTCGGAACTGTCAAACAGTCGAGGATGACGTAACGTGGCTAGTTTAAGTTCTCGTGCGGCAAAAAATGGAACTAATTATTGTTCTGAGATTTTGTTTTTGACGTGTTTCAATGTAATGTGGCGGACCTAGTAGAACGCAAAGATATACTGGGCGACCTATATCAGAGCCGCTTAGTAGTCGTCACGAAGAAAACGGGTGACACTCGCCATCTATTAATGGATGGTTGATCTGAATGTCCCGTACCAGTTCCTTACGTTAATTTGCTCGAAATACGTTTTCGTATTCCTCCATACATTTCACACAGTGTTCCTGACGCTACCACTAGAGGCGCTGGTGTGAAATGTATGGGGAACACGAAAACGTATTTCGAGCAAATTAACGTAAGGAACTGGTACTAGACACACTGAGTGTAAGACGGAGAACATTTTCAAAGCAGTCCGATTTTTATCGTTCTTTTTATTGCGTAGGGTAGGTATACCTTGAAATTGGTCTCATTTGTCTGCTTCTTGATATTGAAAGTGAAATAAAAAACAGAGAAGAAATATTTCAATCGAACTTCAATAACTGTGAATTGGACACCGAAACCGACTAAAATCTCACACGGGCTTGTTGTTTGTGTCTCATTTTACATGATAATATTAAAAATACTTTATTATTTTTAATGAATTTCCATACGCAAATGAGAATAACAAAAGGATTTCAGTTGAAGAAGACCTAAAAATACAAATACGTACCTACCTAAGTAATGAACAGTTTTTATGAAGAAAAACATTTTCATAGATTAAATTTCCAAAAACAAGCTTTAAGTGCTACGTGAAAGGTATCCTCTTGTTAAAGAAAGGCCGTGAGTTCGAGTCCTGCCGATGACATTACAGTTTTTTATGTGATTTAAAATTTCTATCCAAATATTTAGAATAGTGAAAACTAAATTGTTGCTTTCAAGTACAGAAATACAATGATAATTAGTGGTCACCCTATGGTCGAACAATAGACGTCGCGAACATTAAAAACTTTTTGAGATTTTCCCGCCAAATAGAAGAGAAATATTCAGTAAGACAAGTGTCACTTTTTCGACACGTTTTCAATTTCCTCATCTTACAATAGTTGCTTGTACAGATATTAAATAAAACGTCTATGAATATTGGTTACACTAGTTTAGTTTGACCCTACTGTAATAGCGAATTAGTCCTGATTCGTCGTATTCCTGTATCGTCGGGTTCAGTATAGGTTTATACATTATAATCACCCTTGTATTTGTTGTTACCGGGCGTCTCTGGTACACACGCAGAAGGTATTTCCAGTGGCGCCCGGCGGACTTTGACCACCTGTGTGGCCTCTACGGGGGTTTGGTCGGGATGAGAATACCGCGTCGTTGGGGTAGTGTGTAATCCCGAGTCGGTGAGTGAATCTGGTTGCGTGCTGTGGGGCTGAGGCTTCGCACTTCGCAAACCTTCTAGCCTGCTTCTGTAAGGATAATGACGTACATTGAAGTAAGTAGGGACAATCTATTTTTGAATAAAAAACAGCTTCAAATTTAGATCATCATTCATTTCACTAACCTAAATATTCGTCAATCGTAATCTGCTCGTCAAAAACCACTGTTTCATCACTTTGTTTAACGCATTGTGTAGTGCGAGAGATTTCAATTAGCAACAGAGTGATGCGGCGTTTACTTCGACATTATTAATGAAAGCTCATTATTATCTAATGAACTAACGTCTTATACTTGACACCTTAGTGGTGATTATTTCAAGCGTCATTTTGCGTCTTTGAAGCAAATTTTGCGTCTTTGAATGGCGGTTAACGCCTACTTAAAGGACCCGCCAGCTAATCACGACTACGTTCAATATTGGCTTGTTTATTGCCAAATATGCGGTTCAATATGACGTATATTACACTTACCAATATGTATATTATATTCAAAATTATAGCCTGAGGTATACACCGTATGTATTGAACCAAACACCTTGTAATTTTCTATAACATTGACCTAATTATGGGGTTTATTAAATAAGTAAGTAATAAACAAATTAAATTAAATTTTAACACTTCTTAAATATTGAATGGAATCAGGCGTTACCTGGCGAAAGTCCATGATAAAACAATGGGGTAAGAAATATTGGATAGAAACAGGCGTTACTTGGCGAAAATCCATGACAAAACAATGGTAAGTAAAAAGATATAATAAGTGAATACCTATTTTTGGAACTTAGTTAGCATGATCTGAGGTTTCTACCCACATTGGTTATTGTAGAGAATCCTACATCGCGATAATGAAATTTGCACGCGTTTACTTATAAGCAAACACATTCCAACCACGAATTTTGCTGTTCTCTCTGAGACAGTCTTGATAATGCCTCGTTTAGAGGCGAAACAATTGTCGACGTTTTGTTGTCCTTTTGATTCTGCGAAAAATTAATGCTATTAATTAATGCTAAAAAGTTTTTTCTTAAAAAAATTTTTACTTACCATTGTTTTGAATGGGGTAAGATGTTGAATTTTTATATAATTGCACTAATTTCGCTAAATAGAAGACATTATAAACTGTCTCAAAGAGAACAGCTGTTCTCTTGAGAATGCCTCGTGAGTAGGTGAAACATATGTCGACGTTTATAACGTCTTCTATTTAGCGAAATTAGTGGAATTATATAAAAACTCAACATCTTACCCCATTGTTTTAACACTTCTGTCTACTCTTTTGGCGATAAATACGTGATATTGTGTTGTTTTAAACTGACTTCGAAAATTGGAGGAGGTTCTCAATTCGCTTTTAGGGTTCCGTCTAAAAAAAGTCTCAAATCCCTGATAGTTTCGTCATGTCCGTCCGTCCGTCTGTTCCGTGGCTTTCCTTCCTCGTAAGGTTTTTAAAGTGATTTTTTGATGTAAGTTTCCGTTTGTCAAGCTCTTCAAAGCCAAATGTCTTACATTTGGCTTTGAAGAGCTTGCGAAAACAGAGCGTCCCCCCCTCTAAAATCTACACGGCTGGCGTGAAGAACGTGAAAAAAGGTCATGATGGTAGTCCATGTTATAAACCTGCAGGAAAACTATAACGGATAGTATAACTCTGTTAGTTCAGGACTTATAGAGGGTTTTATGGGTAACTACGGAACTCTATCTTATGCGTGGCTCGACATGCACTTGCCCGGCTTTTTTTAAATTTATTTTTGTTACCACATTACTTTCGACTGGGCGAACCGATTTAGAAAATTCCTTTTTAATAGAAAGCTAGTTCGGCCCATGTGGGACCATTTCTATTTGGTCCCCGGTAATTTGAAGTTGTTTTTTTTTATTTAATACGTGTAGTAGGTAACTCTCATCAAGTGCCATCAATCAAAAGTAGGTATTTATATAATATAACATCAGTAAACATAGAGCAACACGGTCGTCGTATACGTCTCAGTAAATAGTGTACCTAAGCTTAGATCTTTGAGGTAATAACTTGAAAATGTCATCAGACATCAGCAGTAATAAATTTAATAGTTATGTTTAGAATGCTTATGAAATTTATGCCAGTAATAAATTAAATTGAAAGCGTGGTGGAGACTTGCATTGAAAATATAAAATGGATACTTTGACTTAATATTGATGAGAACCAACCATTATGTAGGCGTGTTTAACTTGAAACTAATAAGACTATTGCATAATATTAGAAAAAAATCTTTACATTATTATATAACAAGCTGATAAGGTGTCGACGTGTACGAACTTGGATAAAATCAAAGATGTCTAGGCTAAGAGCATTATTGTGAGTGAATGAAACAATTGAGATTGTATTTGGTAATGACTGTATAATATCTGACTGATTGATTGAACTTATATTACTTACTATTATATCTAAATACTTCTTTACGAAGTGAGGGTAGTTGAACAAACCCGCACTTCACGAAGACGACGATGAGTTGAAGCCAGTCCACCCGTGACCACGGCTCTTGTAACAGGGCCGAAACGTCGGGTAATAAAGAGGTATGTATATATCTCAATAATCGCGTAAAAGACCCGTTAGTCTTAAGTTTATAATATTATATCTAGCTTATATATTACTTACAAACTAAAGAATATGTACATATGAAAGGTGGGGTGAACTTAACAGTAATTATTAGGTACGTGCTTATATGTATTTAATTAAGCGCACGTACCGAAATAATATTGATTTTTTTTTTATATTTGGTTAGCCAAATTGACGCCGCCCGCCTGCTGGTAAGTCGTGACGACGTCTAGCGATTGTGGGCCACTCTCACAGCACACATTACTATAGATAGTGGCCCTCAACTTGACGACCTACTGATGTGCCTCTTCACGCTCCGCTTAAAGAACCCACGATTATATGTGGGAGGAAACACGTGCACAGGCAGGGCGTTCCAGGCCACTTTCGTTCTGCAGAGAAACGAACGTTTAAAACGTTCGGTTCTCGCGAACATGCTATCCGCTGTGTGGGGTGGCAATCACGGGTTGGTCGGGATCGGAAGGAAGAGGCTGGGATCAGTAAATACGGTAGAATGCGGCCAAGGAAGCTATTGTTCGGCGCTGAGCTAGCGGTTCGAGGCTTCCCGTTACCTCCGGACAATCTATAATACGGATAGCCCGTTGCTGCATAGCGTCGAGAGCGTCCAGCAGATACTTCGCGGAGCCGTCTCAGAGGTGAGAGCAGTATTCGATGCAGTCTTGTACAGCAGACACCTCTGGTCCGGTGTAAAGAATCGCTTTACCTTATTCAGTATTCCTAGTTTCCGCGAAGCTAGCCCTATACATCTTTCGATGTAGTTTTTATTATTGAGCTCTCGACGAATGTCTATGCCAAGGATATAAAGGTTGTCCTTCATTGGTAATAATGCATTTTGAAGAGAGGGTAGGGGAAGGAAAGGGGATTTCTTCGCAGTAAATGCACACGCCTGTGTTTTGCGGGCATTAAACTCGACCAGGTTCTCGGTACCCCATTGAGAGATACTGTCGAGGTTACGGTCGAGATCAGCCACGAGTCGTCGTCTCTCCTCCTCAATCTCAGATCGCCCCGCCGCCGTCGGACGAACCGAGTAACTCCCGTGCAGTGTGCTGTCATCTGCATAGCAATGAATGTTCCCAAGGGATAGCATATCATTGATATGCAGAAGAAAGAGAGTTGGTGATAGTACGGACCCCTGCAGTACCCGGCATTCACTTGCAAGAAGCGAGAAGCCTGGCTATCGCAGAGAACCCGCACTCGGCGCTCGTTTAAAAAGCTGGCAATCCAGCTGCACAGTTGAGGAGGTAGACTATATGCCGGAAGCTTGGAAAGGAGCGAAGCATGCCAGACGCTATCGAAAGCTTTGGCGATGTCCAGGCTAATAGCCAAGGACATGCGCTACGAATGCCAGAAGATCACCCGTTGCTCGTTTTGGCCTGAAGTCGTATTGTCGATCATTGATTAGCGAGTGATCCTCTAGGTATCGCATGAGCTGCTTATTTTATTATATTATAAGGAGCTCAAGCACCTTGCAAATGACTGAGGTGACAGCTATGGGTCGATAGTTGCCTGGAACGGATCGATCCCCTTTCTTGGGGATCGGTTGTACGTTCGCCTCCTTCCAGACCTCCGGCACGAGCCCTGTAGAGTATGACAACTCAGCTGCACATTTTCGTAGCACCACCGCCGGAATGCCGTCAGGGCCATTGGCTTTCCGCGTGTCGAGTAAACGCAGCACTGCCCGTACATCATATTGCCTGATAACAATATCAGGCATAGTGTGGCAACAGTTGGCGATGGCGGGGGGCTGCAGGCTACAGTCGTCGACCCGGGAATTAGCCGCAAAGAGGTCTACGAGCATATCCGCTTTCTCTTGGGCTTTGTGAGCCAGCGTTCCATCTGGGTAACGCAGCGGTGGCAGCGAGGGCTGACAAAAGTTAGATTGCTCGGCTTTGGCCAGTTGCCAGAATCCACGGCTGCTCGTGGGATGGAAAATGAGCTCCTGACCAAGCCGCGCGACGCGCTGGGTATCCGCTCTCTTACTGGATTTTGTGGCCCGGTTGTACGCTGCTTTGAGGTAGCCCACGTTTGGGTCGCGCACAGCCTGGGCCCTTATCCAGGCGCGATATGCCGACTGTTTTTGTCGAACAGCTTTGGCACAATCTCGCCCGAACCAGGGACGGGCTCTGCGGATACTGGCGACATCAGTGAAAGGGATGTAATATTCCATCCCTAAACTGATCTCGCCAGCAATCGCAGAAGCGCTATCCGAAGGAGCCTTTCCTACAAAGCAGCGCTGGCTCCAGGGGACGGACGCATAATAACCGCGTAGACCGTCCCAATCCGCTGACGAGTAGTACCACAGTAGTCGTGACGTTTGTACAGGACGTGCAGGACCTTCATGCCAGCGTGAACAACACAGTGGTCGGAACTACCCAATCCTACCGAAACAACAGTAGATCTAGCAGAGCGGGCGCGTGATCTGATCTGTATGGTATCCGGATGATCCCGCATACCATCTGGGTCAGACCTTGGGAGAGAGCGAACGCATGGGCGGCCCTACCCGCATGATCAGTCTTGAGGGACCCCAGCCATTCAATGTGATGGCCATTGAAGTCCCCCAGAAATACTAGGTCAGCGTTCGGGAACCGCACCTGCGCTTCATCAGCCGTCTCGCTGAGGACTACTGGAAGAGCTTTGTTGTCTCAGAATCCTTTCTATGGTATACAATAATGTAGTACATTATTTTGATCTGTCTCGTAGGGTTTCGTCAGCGTTTGCAATGAAAGCGCAAAAAAAATGTGTTTATTTACGACATTACATTAGAAACCTCTAAAATAATCGGTATTACTCTATTATATTATACATGTATTATACATTAAAACCTTTCTGTTGAATCACTCTATCTATTAAAAATAACCGCATCAAAATCCGTTGCGTAGTTTTAAAGATCTAAGCATACATAGGGACAGCCAGACAGGAAAAGCGACTTTGTTTTATACTATGTAAAGATAAGAATTACCAAATACATAATTAAGTATCGTAAGTACCTACCTAAAAATATTCACGCTACAAAGTACTTATCGTTTAAATTCCCCTCCGCGTCATGGCCGCCTGGTAAGGTTCCTAGAATGCTGGCTGTGTTGCCACGTTGGATGGCGATACGTATTCTTTGGGCCAGAGAATAGCCAGCCTTTTGGTCCTAAGAAGCATCGATTAAGCGTTTAGCAATGACCCCAGTATCTCAACCCCAAACAGTTCAAATATGTAAGTAATCACCTGCTAGGTTAGCATATTTACGCCGTTTGAGGCCTTCAGCCGATGCAGCAGTAGCGCTGGCACGTCTTGATGTGCTTGGAAGGTGTGAAGGGGCTAAGGTGTCAACGCATGTAACGTCCCACACCAAAGGCCTTCCCATCTTCCACGCTAGCAACGTGATACCGTCAAGCCTGTACTTATATATGTATGATTGACTAGAGAAATTGTTGGAAATAATAAATAATATATGATTAACATAATGTAGTGTAAAATCAATATGAAAATTATGCAAAAACATCAACTGAAACTTAAACATCTAAGACAAATATGCAAGTCGGCCTAATCTAAGTCCTATTTATTGGAAAATACTCGATTCCAGGACAATAAATAACAGATCAGATACTCAAATATCGTACAATTTAATCCCTTTTAAGTGGAGCTTTGTTCTCAAAGCCATAAAGCAAATAAGTATATGTAGCGTTAAGAATTTAATGGGCGGATTACAACCAGTGGGTTTTGTTTGCGGCAAGAATACGAGTGTTACACTGCCTATTTGTATAGGTATTTAGAGAATTCGAAATTAAGTTTCATGCAAATACTTTCCTACTTAGGTTTTAAATATTAATGAAACTATTTATTAGATATAAGATAGGGTTTTTGCTATTGACTATACCTACATTCTGAGATGCACTCACTTGCAGTCACATTCCACTTTTCTATTTTATTTATTTATTTATGTACACACAGTATATACAATATTGTGAATGGAAACATTATATACCAGTATACAGAGGCACCATTTATCTCTAAAGAGATCTCTTCCAATAAATAAACATACAAATTGTTAAGGAAGGGAAGTGATATTATGTTCCTTCACTCTCTTCTTGAAAACATATGTAATACAGTTCTATTAACTTTAAACTTAACCAATTTCGACTTATTACCATTTTCGGCTTCATGAATCGGATCGTAATATATAATAAATACTTATACTTCACCATCATCATCTCAGCCTATGGGCCTACATATAGTGCACTGACCAGACGGGTTGGTATTCAGTTTTTTGTAGAGTTTTCCTTTTTAAAAAAAGACAAACGGCCGAATTCTTCAACTTCTTCTTTTAAAAACGTGGCTTCATCGATATTGGTTGATGATTCACCAATGTCAAGGTAATGCTTGATTAGTTGATAGTCCCGCACAGAAGAACTAGTTATTCCTAACTAGCTCCAGGTGCAGGACAAGAAACGTTGTTCGGTATGTGAGTACCTGGGTACCCGATTTTTGCGGAGCGCCAGAGGTAACCTAAAAAGCCACCAGCCATGCGCTCAGCAAAAATCGAACTCCGGCCGAATACTTAAACGTTACTCAAATAAGCAGATACTTAAAAGTGACGTTTGGGAATGAAAAATTTAAGTTTAAGGGCTACTCAAGCATTTAATAAAAAACATACAAAATAATACGTGGAAATTTTAAATGGGCATGTAGGTACCCGAAATAAAGATTGATGACATTGACGTTTTAGTAGTCCTTTCTGTATATTACAAAATTATTGTAATTCTGTTTTCTTTGTTTGTTTGTGCATCACGTAAAAACAGCTAGACCGAGTTTCATGAAAATGGAGATGTTTTTTAACGCGATAAAAGGTTCCCGTCCCATGGGCATGGACAACAAGTTTTTCCGGGCCTAAATCTACAATTTCTTTGTGAATTTTCATATTTTTTGAATCGTTGAATAGTGCCCAAATCACACTATGATTTCAAAATAGATTGGTGTATTCTTACTTGTCTTGGAAAAGGATAATTCAACCCCTAAGGCACAAAGAGCGTAAAACATTTTTATTTCATTGTTATTTACATATAAATTTCCTTTACAATAGTTTGCTTTTTCAATAAAGTTTCTTCAAATTGTTCAGCCAACAATACATAAAATTTTAGGGATTTGTACCTCATAATATTTCAAAAACACATTATACACATACACACACATATCACGCCTATATCCCCGAAGGGGTAGGCAAAGGTGCATTACACACCCACAATTTGCCAGTATTTTTAGTCCCACGTAATAGGGGGCAAGTCTATTGCCGTCACCGGGCACACATATAATGGGTTATGTCCAATAATGACCGAATAAATTTAATAAAAAAGTAGCAGTTATATTGTAATTTTGAAAAGAGTTCGGCCTTGCGATGAAAGGCATCAAAATCTTACGTGCCAGCCGCTATTTAGTCCTGGGCGTTTCGGACTATAAATTAACAATGAAATTAAACTGCCAAAAAATCTTAAAAGAAGAAAATAAAAAAAATTTTTTTTTATCTTAATAACTAAGTCTTAAAGTAAGACTAATACTAATATTTATAATAGGCTTATGCTTTAGTAATTTTGTGTCCTAAGTAATTAATTAGATGTCCATAATGTGAATCGTAGTAAGTGGAACACCATAGTCTCTGCCTACCCCAATAACAAAGAGACGTGACTGTATGTATGTATAAATAATTATGATTGTCGACTCTAAATACACTTTGTTTGGTTCTGTACTATATATAGTGAATAGAGAGAAACAGAATGCCAGCGAACAAGAAACACACTCAAATGCCATCTCATACCATAAAACAATATGTATCTTACGTCTCTACCTATCCGTTTAGTTACGAACATGTGCATTACATATAGAATTCGTAAACAAACAGCCGCCTTGTCAATATCCTGATGCAGATGTATGGATATTTAGATTAAATCATGCCTAGTCTGAGTATTGGAGCGAAGTCTACTAAATAAATGTTTTGAAATACTGTTACATTGTTTCAATTCTTGGGTGATGGAGTTACAAATAAACCAGGAAACTTTTACTATCATATTTAAAACTATATAAAAAGTTATTTGGCCATAATATATCATAAACGTGTAACCGGTACGTGAAATTGGGGTGCCTAGTATTTTTATTTCTCTGTTTCTTATCCGCTCATTTGCTTCCAGCAACAAAAGTTGCTGGGACGAAAGACCCTCGTTTACTTTTAGCAACATTTGTTGCTAGAGTACTGGAACGTTTTATTCGTCCAAAAGCCCGGTCGCCAAGCGTCAAAGTCAGTTTAAAAAGTATCTGGAGCATAGAGTATTATATTTAGAAGCGTTCTATACCATTCAACCAGTGTAAACAAATATTGTTTCTCGTTAATCTTTTAAAAGTTTCGCGACCGCACGTTACGCCACTGTGTGTGAGTGAGAGATCATAACATAGTATAAAACAAAGTCGCTCCGTTCTGTATGTATGCTTAGATCTTTAAAACTACGCAACGGATTTTGATACGGTTTTCACCAATGAATAGAGTGGTCTCGAGAAAAGTTTTTAGTACCTATGTAATATGTGCGAAGCCGCAGGCGTCCGCTAGTATTTATAAGGATGTAATGCCTGCAATACAATGTCTTTTTATTTTATTTATAAAATTATTAGAAGTATAAAAGGTTAAGTTAACTGCATGTTACTTAGTTAAATTACTATTCATTACTTTGATTAAATATTACTTTACTTAACAGATTGTTGGGACATCTTAGTGAGGTTAGAGAGGTAATGGTGCGAGCTTTAATTCCGTAAATGTGATTATTTTTTCACCTTATCTCAAAATAAACACCTTTTGCATTCAGATTCAGCTCGCTTTCTATTTATTACATGGGAGAGCGTGGACACAAAATTATTGTTGAAGTGTAAATCAGTAAATATAAAAGTGTAAATCAGTAAATATAATATAATAGTAAATTTTCTATTATGCGACTTATCTATGCTATATACTTTTTGAGCGGAGCGAAGCGAAGATCTATCTTAGACGCCAAGTGTAAATCGTTTGTGTGCCAACTCTTACGAAATGGCTCGACCGATTTTGACCAACTTTATGCATATGATAGAAAGATATTATGTAGAATCAATAGACTCAAAGTCAGTAATAAAAAAATTGTACAATGCTGTAATTACAAGAAGATTTTAATAAAACTTAATACGAGAATAGGTACTTTGATATTAAGGCAGATAATTATGACGTAATAACACAATGGTCATTAGCCCTTATTCGGGTGTCAGACTTTACTTTTATGCAACTTTACCGCGATATTAATTTCCCTTGAGATTGTGAACGAGAAAACTATTCAACTATAAAATTAGATTTTTGTATAGTTTGATTGCTCCTATAATATATTTACATTTACTGCCAGATTCGCAAAGCAATAGGTTCAGCTTCTGAGAAAGAACCTGGCAATAAAACACTCTTTTTCTACCATACAATTTACAAGGTACTTAAATAAATTAATGTCATTTTATGAAAAGAGAAAGTTAGTGTATATAATAGGTCTTTACCTATGAAATTGCCGTTTGGACTTTGGTCGACAATGACGAATTAAAGGTGATTGTGGAAGCCGATGATACACAATCTACGGCTGAATTAGCAGCAGCTTTCGACGTTAGCGTCAAAACAATATTGGTCGATTTGCGTTAAATTAGCAAGGTAAAAAAGCTTGACAAATGGGTTGCCCCACGAACTCAATGATCGCCAGCGTGAAGTACCTACGCGCCGAGACATGCCTTGCATTGCTCAACAGACACACAAATGAAGGAATTTTGAACCGCATTGTTACTTGCGATGAAAAATGGATTCTGTTTGATAACCGCATGCGCTCAGCAAGTTGGTTGGATCCTGGTTCAGCACCTAAACAATGCCCTACGAAAACTGATGGTCACTGTGTGGTGGTCTAGCGCCGCCCGGTGCCGGTGTGATTCATCACAGCTTCTTACCAAACGGGGTGAGCATTACTGCAGATGTGTACTGTGAAGAACTGAACACAATGATGAAGAAGCTGGCACATCTCCAACCAGCATTGGTCAATCGCTCGTCTCCGCTGCTCCTGCACGACAATGCGCGACCTCATACTGCACAGCAGACGGTCTCCAATTTGCAAGAACTGGGGTTGGAAGCTCTCCGTCATCCGCCATACTTACCAGACTTTGCGCCTATAGGCTACTACTTTTTCCAGAATTTAGATAACTTCTTAGCGGGAAAGACATTCAATACCCGAGAGGCAGTACAAAATACCTTTTAAGAATTTGTTGTGTCCCGTCCAGCTGATTTCTTTAAGAAGGACATCAATAAACTGCCGCTGCGTTGGCAAAGATGCATTGATTACATGGGTGATTACTTCGATTAATACAAATAAAAAATACATGAAAAAAAATCGTTTAATTTTTTTCATACAAAACGACAATTTCATAGGTAAAGACCTAATAATGGAATATAAAGAGTACCTTCCTATTCATAATATCATATAACTCTCATTTGATCTTACTACAAAAAGTTAACTGTACAAAATGGGACAACCATAATGGTCATACAAATTAAATGATTCTAGAAATTAATTTGAGTAATAGTAAATATCATATAGTTATGTACCGCGAGCTGTTTATTCCCTTTAAGTCAGTAGTACCATTGATCAGTACTACTGATGGTACTACTGACACACTTATACGTTACTAGTACCATTAAAAAAAATACAATATACCATAAAGTAAGTAAATAAAAATATGATTAGAAGACCATAAAGTAAGTAAATAAAAATAAGATTAGAAGACCATAAAGTAAGTAAATAAAAATGAGATTAGAAGACCATAAAGTAAGTAAAAATTGGATTATACCTTGTAGGAATAAATACTGTTGAAATTATTTATGCTTTCAATTGTCGGCACTTGGTGGAAATTATAATCTATATATTTAATACGACAATTTGTCTGTCTGTCCGTCTGTTGCGTTTTTTCAATTATAATTAATAATACATATATTTGCATGAAATATTGTTTTTTTTTTTTATATTATAGGCGATACAAAGTTCGCTGGGATAACTAGTAATACTTATAATAAGACTGAGACTCAGTCCAATGTCAGCTATGGGTAGCTGAACAAGATGAATTTGAAATAAATATCTCAGGAATACTAATTAGAAAGTGATATGTAGTGTTTAGTGTGAAAGTGAATACCTTTGAGGATGCCATATATTGAGCGAAACCGGTCAGGAGTTTAAATAATAAAGAAAATTGTGGAATGTACAAGTGAGTTTCTTCAAAATGAAATACTGTTGAATTCAGAACCTCCTTCTTTTTTAGAGGTCGGTTAAAAATTACAATCTTTTTACGTCATGGCAATCTTCAAATAGTAATAAAACATGCCCACATTGATATTCAGAGTTATCCCCTGTCCATGATCAGAAGCAAAATATTGAATCTGTCCCCTCCGTGATCCAATATATTTAATAAACCGTCAGATCGTTTAAATTTTGTCGTCTTATCAAATAACTTGTAATATTTTTTACAGTTTGACCTTTCGACCTTTGAATCTTTATTTTAGATTCTATGATATCTGTTGTTTATTCATTGTATAAATAAAAAATTACGAGATAAACCAATAGCGTCCCGCAGTAATTTGGTATTTTTTTTAAAGTTAAAACTGTTTATCATTTATCTACCTGTATTTACTAATTAACTAATTTATTACTTTACTGTCTTAAATAACTTAATCTAGAATTGCACAACCACTATAATTTCTTGCAGTATTCTTTCCATTTTTAAGTTTGTATCTAGAGATGGGTGATCTCTAGATACAAACTTAAAAATGACTACTTTCATGTTGTCTGTTCAAGTTTAAAATATTTATCTCTTTTTAATAATCAATAGAGAATATCTCTACTTTATTTAAAACTAGCGGACGTACGCGGCTTTGCTAGCTTGACCAATTATTTACACAAAAATCTTCCTCGAGAACCACTCTATCCATTGGTGAAAACCGCATAAAATCCGTTGCGTAGTTTTAAATATATGCATTATATGCATACATGGAGACGGAAGTGACTTTGTTTTATACTATGTTATGACGATAAAATGCTAGCAGCATTGCCACACATTGAATTGCAATGCTCATTATATGGGTTACCGTATTACGAGTATAATATATAAAAGTTACGTAAGTAAGTAAGTAAATGAATTGTTGTCAGCATATTCCAAAAAAGTATCTCGTCAAAGACACAAATTCATTCAGATTTATATGAAGATAGACTACGAAAATTGAAAAACAGGATTGCCATTGTCATGTAAAAAAGGGTAAACTCAAGTCACCGGCATTTTATAAACATCTTCAAAGATTTGCGGTGTAATACATTTGATATAAGTATGAAATTGTCGACATAGAATCCTTATATTTTTGTATTTTTTAAAGCAATGTGTTTGCTTAAAATATTCGTAACATATTAAGAAAGAAATTATAAATAGATCACAAAAACTAATGTGATCGGCGGGACTCGAACCCACGGCCTTTCTCTAACAGGGGGAGCGCTCTGACCAACTGAACCACGATGACCACTACCGACAACATCGAATCTTTGCTTCGTATCATATTCATAATTTCTATATTAAGGTTAGCGTTGGATCCATAGAGCCCTTGACTTCAAAAGGTGTATGAGTAACTTTGTGTGGTGTATAAAATGTTCACGGGTGTAATACAACACATAAAACATGAAGAGGACACAATGGAATTAGTGTTTAAAGCGAATGAGACTTAAACCTAACCATGCGGCTAAATACTAACATTATTATGTACTTACACAGAATTTAATGTTTAAAGTTTAATTCAGTAGCGGCTGTTAATCTCTTTCTTACACAATAGTTATTCCTAACTACTTCGGTGGCGTGGTCGGTAGTAGGTACCTACATCGGCTTTCGACTCCTGAGTCTTGGGTTCGATTCCCGAGTCGAGTCAAATATTGGTGCGATCCACAAATGTTTGTTTCGGAGTTTGGATATTTTCTATGTAGGTTTTTATATTATGTATGTATTTAGAAATATATAAGAATGTTTATCAGTTCTCCAGACCTCATAGCACTAATATAGCTTAGTTTATGCTAGGTAGATGACGTTGTGTGAAAAGTCCAAAAAAAAATTATCTCATCTTTGTTTTTTTCCCACCTTTCTTTTATCTAATACTTAAGTTATTTATATATTGTACACTACTCACATTATATTGTATATTATATCTCTCTCCATACAAAGGTTGCCTGGAAGAGATCGCTTATTAGCAATAAGGCCGCCCTTTGTACATTAGTTTTAAGGCATGCATGTTATACGTTGCTATTTATTGCTTGTGTACGATGTACAATAAAAAGTATTAATCTTATCTTATCTAATACCTATTGTTTTTTACAAAATGGTAAGATTGTTTTTAGAAGTTGTAAAACTGGAACTATCGATAGATTAAAGGTATTACACCTTTTATCTTCATTATAATTTACTAGTAAAAAGTGACTTTGAGTACGAAGTTCGAAACCATGTTTCTTTTTCTTCATAAAGTGTGCGATTACGTACTCACTTATAATACTCTGTACGTACAGAGACAAGGTCATTTTAGAAGCTAAAGCCATAAAGCACCGAAAACAATAGGTTAAAAGCATGAAAATAGAAAGCTAAGAATCTAATCTTTTAAGTGGTTCAAATAAATAACAGCTTTGTTAAAAGTAAAACGATATTTAACGTCCAAAGTTTTGAGTAGACTTTTGTGGGTTTTGTCGTATTTTACTTAACAATAAAACTGGTTAGATAAATATTCTTAGTCTTAAAACGACTTAAATCTTTTTATATCACACATTTTTTAAATATTATTTAAACTAGCCGACCACGGTTTCACCCGTGACAGATTATATACTAAAACCTTACTCGAGAACCACTCTATCCGTTAGTGAAAACAGGATGAAAATCGGTACAGTAGTTTAAACAGACAGACGCTACGGAGGACTTCGTTTTATAATAATATCTAGGTCTTAACCTATGAAATTGCCGTTTGGACTTTGGTCGAGAATGACGAATTAAAGGTGATTGTGAAAGCCGATGATACACAATCTACGGTTGAATTAGCAGCAGCTTTCGACGTTAGCGTCAAAACAATATTGGTCCGTTTGCGTCAAATTGGCAAGGTAAAAAAGCTTGACAAATGGGTGCCCCCGAACTCAATGATCGCCAGCGCGAAGTACGTGTCGAGACATGCCTTGCATTGCTCAACAGACACACAAATGAAGGAATTTTGAACCGCATTGTTACTTGCGATGAAAAATATATTCTGTTTGATAACCGCAAGCGCTCAGCAAGTTGGTTGGATCCTGGTTCAGCACCTAAACAATGCCCTAAACGAAAACTTACCCCTAGAAAAGTGATGGTCACTGTTTGGTGGTCTAGCGCCGCTGTTATTCATCACAGCTTCTTAGCAAACGGGGTGAGCATTACTGCAGATGTGTACTGTGAAGAACTGAACACAATGATGGAGAAGCTGGCACATCTCCAACCAGCATTGGCCAATCGCTCGTCTCCGCTGCTCCTGCACGACAATGCGCGACCTCATACTGCACAACAGACGGTCTCCAAGTTGCAAGAACTGGGGTTGGAAGCTCTCCGTCATCCGCCATACCTTGCGCCTGCAGACTACTACTTTTTCCAGAATTTGTATAACTTCTTGGCGGGAAAGAAATTCAATACCCGAGAGGCAGTCCAAAATGCCTTCGAAGAATTTGTTGCCTCCCGTCCAGCTGATTTCTTTAAAAAGGGCATCAATAAACTGCCGCTGCGTTAGCAAAGATGCATTGTTGGATAGAATCAGGCGTTACCTGGCGAAAATCCATGACAAAGTAATGGTTAGTAAGATGTTCAAACTTTTCAAAATAATTGCATCATTCTCGCAAAAATATAAGACATTAAAACGTCGACAAATGTTTCACCTCTAAACGAGGCATTCTCAAGACTGTCTCAGAGAGAACAGCCTGTTCTCTGATGAATGATGCAATTATTTTGAAAAGTTTGAACATCTTACTTACCATTACTTTGTCAAAGATGCATTGAATGCATGGGTGATTACTTCGATTAATACAAATAAAAAATACATGAAAAAAAAATCGTTTAGTTTTTTTCATAGAAAACGGCAATTTCATAGGTATCATTAGACCTACAAAAACATAACCAATACAAATATGTTGTGATGTACATAATTATTAAAGTGCACATTAAAACCAAAGCGGAACATAATTGTATTACAAGATTTCCTATGTCTATTTTAGACACGTCACATGTACTTGTCATAAACACGAGACACTATGTTCGTCTAACTACTAATGTAGTTAGCAAATACACACATATTGATATGCTTTAATTAATGTCTGAAAATGTGATTAATATAGGTAAGTGAAACAGTCTTTCTGAATACCTAGGTACATTAATTAAAAGGCTAACTGTTTTTTTCTTCGATGTGTATTTAAATTATAATTATCTGGGCTTTTATTTTTGCTAGCAAATACCTATGTATATATTTCATTTCTGAGTCGCCAAACGCTGACGGTAAGCCTAGGTGACATCTGGCGATAGGTACTACCATATTAGTATAGTATTCTTATATCTGTGGTACCTACTACCTAAAGTGGTCCTTAAGTTGGCGGCCGCCCAAGGACGTGCTTCTTCACGTTCTGCTTGAGGAACCCAGGGTTACAACCCTGGGTAAGAAGAAACACTTACCTGCAAGGAAAAACTACAGCGACGATTAAACATTGTTTTGAATTCAGAACCATTTATTAGTCATACTTTTTAGTTATTTTTATTAAATATAGGTATAATTTTCTTAATCTAAATTATTCCTAAATAAAAAACATCTTAAGTCGGTTATTATCATCACAATCAGAAACCTTCTTTTTTTGATAAGACTCAATACAAAAGAAATATTTATTTTTAATTTCTCTGTAGGTGCCATTGTTCTCTTAAAGTAAATACCTACTTCATTTTGGTAATGATATTCTTTCTTTCATTTAATACCGTCTTTTACACTTAACTTTATATAAATGTATCATGACGTGAGCTATAAAAAGTATCCACTACGGTGCATCATAATTCGATTTAGTTACGGATATATCGGTAGATTAAGTCGTATTAAGGCTTCAGTGCAGACAAAGATACGGGCAAACTCATCCTTCACATGTGATGTACACCACGCATTATGACATCTGAACAGGCTCTGGCCTACTGGTCATTCACCACGCTGTCTTACGCGTCACCGCGCCAGATTCGCGTGTTCCCATGCTATCCCACGCGTACGACGCTGTCACACACGTTTAAAGTGTCATAGCGCGTAGATAATGTAAACGTCAGACACACCAGTGTGCCGCTGTTTCCCACGTCGCGTGGCATACGTCGTATGTGAAGGACCAGTGTGTTTTAAGCTTTATCGATATACGAATACCATGGTGCATTAAGTGAATGAGAGTCCATGGATGGAACAACATTAACTCGTTAGCAATTCCCACGATAACATTTACTCGGGATTAACAATATCCTAAGCGTCAATAGCATGGGGCTAAGGTTGGCCTTTCGTTCCGATGACGTAAGTTCAATCTCCGGCCTACACACTACTGACTTGAACACGGTTCTAAAGTTCTTTAAGCACTTTAACACGAGCACTTTAAGTTTAGCTATCCCCTTACCAGAAGAAGGAAATGTCAAAACACGTGATATATTGATCATGTGACCGATATTATCGATGATATCATTGGTTACCGACAAACTCTTCCGATGCCAAACTCATATGGCTCGAAGGGTTAGTGGGCCTCTTACAGTAGGGTATACGAGTATACCTCTACCTATTTGCGGATACTTTCAAAAAACAGGTCTATGAAGGATGCTATGAAATGTCAAACATCTTGCTTTGATGTTTTGTTTCTCTATCAATATTCAGCTCTTTCAGTTCCTAGTAGGACTTACATACACACATACAGTCACGCCTATTTCTTCGATGGGGTATGCATACACACCCACATAAAGCCGGCAATGTTGGTTGATCCCAAGTAATAGAGGAAAGCCTTAGTCGTTACGGGTCTACGTATACAGTAAAAAATCAATAACCATTTTTTTAAAGTCCGTGTCCCAGGGCCTCTGCCACTCCTACGTCCATTGCTGAGCGCCTCTGGTGAGCACACTGAGCACACATCAATTACCATTATGTAATCTGACCCTAAATCCCAACAGGCAGCTTAAGACCGGGGTATTTTTTTTAAATCCGCGAGACCGCTCCCATGTCCATTGCTGCGGGCGGCTCTGGTGAAACCATAAGGTATTTCCAGTGGCTCCCGGCGGCCTTCGGCCAGCTGTGTAGCCTCTTCGGGGGTTTGGTCGGAATGAAAATTCCGCGTCGTTGGGGTTGGGTTTTATCCCGCGTCGGTGAGTGAACCCTTCTAGCCTGCTTCTGTAAGGACGGTGGGTGGCTATCCCGCCGTCCTCAGACCCCGATCATGGAGGTCGATGGTCCTGGGCGCCCTGGCCGCTGACTGCGCAACTCAGCGGGGAGGGTACGCTCCCTCTCCCTATCGGCCGCCTCCTTCGCTAGCATGACTAGCTCGCAGAAGGACACGGCCGCGTTCCACCTACTCGCGCTGGAGACCATGGCTTGGAGCATAGTTTCCAGCGAGAGGATATCCACGCCCAGACCCACTAAGCCCACGCTGAGCACTGCACCCGTAGGTGCCGTCGTCAGAAACCTCGCAGTATTGACACCGGACACCTCACGATGGATGCAAAACAGATAACTACCGAAGCATCCCTTTTTTAATCCGCGGCCCGAGGTCGCGGCTGCACCTACGTCCATTGCCGAGCGCCTCCGGTAGAGCATCCCTGCCCGGTAACAATCTGCGTCGCACGATACGTGAGGTCACCATGCCGCATCTGCAGCCACTCGTCCATGATCAGTCTCACCGCCGCGATGACGGTGGTTCCCCACTTTGGTTGCTCAAGTCGCACCCGCCAAGTCTCCATGAGATCCTGATGGAGTTGGGACCGCTGGTCCTCGAATTCTCGAGTCGCAAGCCTGTGGTCCCTCTCAATGACGAAACAATGACGCAAGGGCTCTCGCTTCCAGGTCCCATGGAGGGGTCCCGGCTAAGAGACATGCAGCCTCTCCGGAGATCGTGCGATACCCCCGTATGATTTTGACGTTAATCTTTCCGCCCATACGAAGCCCCGTATAGGGCCATACTCCGCACGATGCCCAGGTACAGTCTCCTGCAGGAGGCGTTGGGTCCCTTTAGTTCCTACAGTTGTGCTGGAACCTTCAGGTGGACCGTTCCGAGTTCCGTGGAAACAAAGAACCTCGGACTTTGCAAGGCCACCTCCAGTCCCAGCCGCCGTATCCGACCCTGCCGGATGCGTTGCACCCCGTGCCGTGACAAGGGTATCATCGGCGTAGCACGTCACGCCGACACCCTCAGGCAACGCACCCCGCAGCACCCAGTCGTAGCCGATGTTCCACAGAAGCGGTCCCAGTACCGACCCCTGTGGAACACCGCACGACACATCTCGCCGAGCTGGCCCGAGCCAGCTAGGGTTAGCTATGGCCCTCTCCGAAAGTTAAGCCCCGACAATACGATGGATGGAAAGTGTAAGACCGGGGGCGTCTTACACCGGGGGTGCCTACACTTTGTATTTACACTATTAAATCTTAGGTGCGAATTTGGGATTTTTTGGCATCTATCCCGGATTAGCCCAACAAACAATCTCTGTAGCCTGCTCCGGCCTCCTTCATTTGGTCCAAGAATAGAGTTATTGTGCATTCTCAGTAAACCATTATATACCTATTATAATATTAAATCCCTGGCAGTTTTTTACGGTGGAAAGTCTTTATGATAAATCATTCAGCGTCTGGCCTTGCAGGGCGGCTTAGCTCTTGTTATTTTAAAGTTTAAAGGGTGTATGTGAGTACCTAATCTTTTTTAAATTCTGGAGTTACATGAGTACCGCGTGCAATTGATATGTTACGAAAAGGTCATTGAACTACCGCATTCTACTTATAAAATAAAGAAGAGAATATGTCGCCATTCCGAAAACCGGAATTACGCGGAGGATTTTTTAAAATATTTGAAGTACCTACCTACCTAAGCACTACTGCAGCCTACGCCTAAGTAGATTTTTTTCTCGCTTTCGCCTTTAAACCTCAATGATTCCCAGTACAAGTGGTAACGTAAAAGCCATGCTTCTGATGTTAGAAAGTAACATATGATCAGGTGGCCTAGCTGCTATTTTAACTATTCTATCATAACTATATTCTACTACGATTCTGTTGCGATTGGTCAAAATGTCTGTAGTCAACTAAATTCTAGTTTTTTTTATAAAAGCTAAATATAAGCTATCTTATAGGATCTATGGTCGAATATTAAGTAGCAGAATACGGAACTGCACCAATATATTTATGTAGAACCTTCGAACGGCAACAAGCATGTATAATGTCTGTTGTCAACTAAATTCTAGTTTTTTTTATAAAAGCTAAATATCAGCTATCTTATAAGATCTATGGTCGAATATTAGTAGTAATAATAGTAGTAGTAGCAGATTACGGAGCTGCACTAATATATTTATGTAGAACCTTCGAACGGCAACAAGCATGTCAGACATAAGTATTACAGACATAAGTATTAGCAGATTACCAATTTTAAGGCAATAACAGTGTGGAGGACCAGTGACGAGCTATTACAGATCTATTTTGCCGCGATCGTGTTATTTATTGGACTACGAAAACTGTGCAATTTCACCGAAACCTGGCCATTGCACAACGATTTCAATTCTATTTCGATATTGTTGACATAGTAGACTTGGCTCCGCAGGTGAACATTACTGTCAAAGATGCATAAACACCTGCAAAACCAGTATTACCAAGTTCAAGGTTAATTGTTCGACCTATTTAACAAAATGTGGAGCCCTACCATTTGTTATATTACTTCAGGGACTAGAAAAATCTAATATCTTCACGCTAATGCTGTTATGTGTTATGCTAATGAACGACGAAAGTTTTCTAAACTATTTGACTTTCAAACTATTCCCATGGGGAGTGATGTGTAATAATTGTTAGTCACACAATGTCATTACGGATACACTTTATAAGTAGCTATACAGAGAGCTGAGGAATCCATAAAGAACTTCGAAGCTCAAGTTATTCTTGTCGCCATCATCTCAACATGTTCTTCAAGGAAGAATTTTTAGGTGAAATTTTTTGTGTATCGAGTTATGTAACGCGAACTGTCACACGACACCTTTCTAAGACTTGGGATCCTAGTCACTTCTGGTCTAAACACAAAACAGTTATTTAGTGTTAATTTATAAATCTACTCAAATATATCTATTTATATTTGTTTGAATTGAATAGGCTCCGTAACTTCTAATTGCATTTTGAAAATTCTTTCATTAATTAATATTTAGTTACATAAGATACTTTTTAATCCCCGTAGGTTAATGTATTTCCACGGAATCGAGAACGAGAAAACTATATCGCGCGGGCGTAAAAAATGTAATGTTTTTGCGTTTGTCCCCAGCGATGAACATCTCTATGCAGTTGGCAGTAGTAATAGCAGCAGTGGCGTGCTTATGCGTGGTGGCAGGTGCTCCCGAAGGACGCCTCACTCGAGCCAAACAACAACGACCAACTCGCGGTTTCAAAAATCTCGAGATGATGACAGCACGGGGCTTTGGAAAGAGGGACAGCAGGCCTCATACTAGGACTGAAAGTGAGTATTTATTTTATACTTTGTTGGATTATCGAAGTAGATTGTTAAAAGGAATCAATTCCCATACGAGGTATTTAAGTATACATATACATTTGAGAAAAACGCTTGATAACTTTCCTTGCATTCGAGATGAAAAGTAGAGTTTTTAACTCGGGTAAAAGAAATCAATTCCTCCTCGAACTATGCTAAATACCTCGTATAGGAATTGATTCCTTTCTACCTTTTTGTTTCGGTAACTATCTATATTAATCATCAGCTCAGTTATATTTCCATGAGTTATATAGTTAGTTTTTTAAATTGTATATAATTGGTGTGTGTTGGCTTAGTAAGTAAGATGTATTATAATCTTGCACTACTTTTTTGCACTGACCAGACACATGCAATGGAGAAGTTATTAAATTTCGTATGCTGCCTACATGCACCTATAAAAGTATAAGTTATGTGTTAATGAATAAATAAATACTATAATTATTTAAGTATTTCTTTGTACACTATTTTTGTACGTATATACACAAAGGTGTTATGTGTGTCGGTCTGCATAATTATACAAATACAAATGAATAATTATGATTTTCTTCTGTATTTAATAAATAAATTTATTTTTATTATTTGATACAACAAATCAAGATCACATTAGGTATCTCCATGTCCAGGATATTGGTTAAACAACCAATATAATAATGAATTTGTATACCACACTGTCAGCATACACTGATTCCGCCGGGCGCCACTGGGAATTCTCTCAGCGTTTACCGGAGGCGCTTGGCAATGGACGTAGGTACAGGCGCGGCCAAGGGTTGCGGATTAAAAAAAAACAAAAAAGCATACACTGATCAGCTCACCTGAATGTCAAGTGGATTAACGTCAGATGGTTGGTGTCAAAACAAGCAAGTCGGTACTGTAACTAGAAATCCAGCTCACTTTTATGAAACGTACGTATGTAAGACCAGTTTAGCGAGAATCAAGAGTATACTCCTACAGGAAATACAGTCTTCGATCGTGCCGTTTGGGACGAAAAGGAACAAAATTATGGACCTTGATCTTTTAAGAGTTTTTGTGGTAGAGCAACTAATGACAGACAGAAAAGTCTTTGGCAAGAATAATCAGCACCCAGATCGGCAAAAGGTTCACCCCCGCTCTCTCGCATGGGACCATAAGTGACTGACGAAATGTGGGTGTAAAGAACGCCCACATTTACTCTCTGGGGAATTAAATCATGATTTTGTGTGTATGTCATCCACTGATCACTTTTCCAAACTTAGCTGGGTTGAACACAGTTGGGTTTGGCTTTTTAGTCAACTACCGTATGCTGGACTTGCTAATTTTCCTTGACCTCACTGCCATCTGACTTCTACAACCTATTAAGGGATATCGCAGTTTTTATTTATTTCTCCAAATGTGATATAATATTACAATATCACATCAGGATACTGACTTCATTCAGGTCGCAAGTAACCGACCACAGTTCGATCGTATCAAATGTCAACTTCCAATACACTGTCATGTGACGTAAATAGGCCACAGAATAAATATGTTCAGAGTATTCTAAATCGAATTTACCTTTATTTTATCACAATTGAAGGGTTTCTTGGGAAGTTTTTATTGTTCAACTTCAATATTTATTGTGAATAACTTCGATTGGTTCGATAGCGATTAACATAATTTTGTTTAGTCACAAAATTTACCTATTCAGACTAGGTATCTATTATTATATCTATACCTAATCACACCTGTATCCCAGAGGGGTTAGGAAAAGGTAGAAATATATAGAGCAGATATTAAGTGTTGCAAGAAGATGTGCAAGAAGAATGCAAGAAATTATTATTATTAAAATTCGCTTATTTCTTATTTTTAACTAACGCTTTTTGGACAACGTTGATACGTCTAACGACACTATTGTCGTTAGACGTATCAACGTTGTCCAAAAAGGAAGTTGTAGGCATCTACCCTATGGTAGATGCCTACAACTAAAATAAATAATTTAAATGTATTTACTACATAAAGAATCCCAAAGTATGTAGGTTTATTATATTTAATCTAATTATCATTATTTTATTTATTTTTAATCATCAATTGATTCACTAATAGTCACAGATTTGACGCTCCATAATAGTGACCTCATTGTTCAGTTTTTCATACAAATTTCTATGAGGCCTATCGTTGTGACATTTAATAAAAAGAAGATGATTTGATTTGACAGTCATCTACCCCATTATCTCACCTTACATGATATTAAATACTGTTTCTTAAGGGGACGTAGAAGGTCAAGCGTCATCAAGCCGAACACAACGCAACAGTCCAACATTTAAGAGTCCAACAGTTGGTATCGCAAGAGATTTCGGTAAAAGAACTCCAGAATTTGATAGTGAAGGTATCACAAAAAACTTGATTGGGTTTCCGGCCTCGCATCAATGTGAATGGCAAAATTACGTTAAAGCCAGCCGAAATACCCGACCGTGTAACATACTTATACACAGTCTCAGCTTTCGTTTGGAAATAAAAGATAAATACATCGAGAAACTTACTTTAAAGCTTTCGAAGGGGTAACAAACTGTGACGCTTTGCAATTCTTTGTGTAAAGTAACAAGAAAATGCTGAAAATTTTTATGAGTGTTTGTTGATCTAGTTTTACTTAAGGCGCCTTTTAATTAGGCAAGTCTTGCATGGAAGTATGATGTCACGTTTGGCACTTGCATATAAGTTGAATAAATCTGTGTACAAGCTACAACTTGTATGAGAACAAGTGCCTATACAAGTAAAGCCTGCGTGTAATTTGCATACTCTTGAACACCCTGTTTTCAATGCAAGCAATTTGTACGCAAATGTGACATCATAGGTAGATATTTGTATGCAACACTTGCATAAAGAATTAGCGCTAGAGAGATAAGCAGTCCAGTTACTGATGTAATAGCAAGCTTACTACAATAAAGATTCACAAGTATAAAATTTAATTGACGAAATTGGTTTGCAAAAAAAAAACATTTATTTATTATTCAAGCAGTCAAAAGCGGTCATAATTCAAACTTTAGAATTGTGTGTAAATACGAGTACTATTTAAATTAACATTAATTAAACTTTGAATAAATTACTGAAAATATCAACATTTATTCAGTAAAATAAGTATCTAAATTACTTACAATATCCACGTCATGGAAATATTCCTATAATGCTCGCAGCTAACCATAGTTGATAGGCAATGCTAATTCTCTGAATCTGACTGTAACCAGCCTTTAGTTTTTAAAAGCTTCGATCAGGACCTTGTCAACTTAAAAAACCATTTTGTCAATTGAATTTATTCTTCTTCACAAGTCACAGAACTACTAAGAAGAATAACTAAGCTTACACAGTTCCCTATGCAATGCAGAAGAACATAGCATTATGCAAAATGCCAAATTGACTGGCTTGAAAATTAATTGGTCAAACTTGCTACACATATTGAAAAAACACAAGAGTAAACCTGGTGGAAAAGTATAACTCAGTTTTCCACTAGTTTTACTCTTATTCTGACCAGTAGTACCTAATATTTTAATCTCTGATGATGCCGTGAGGCGAAACTATTAGAAATGTATGTGTATTTTTCAACATAGGTAACTACCTACATAATATATTTAATCCTTACATCATCATACATTTATATAAGTTATACATAAACACATACCTGCCTACATCAACAGATCAAATCGGCCACGTCCGTAGGAAGTTTAATCCCAAGAACAGTCTGATGGTGGCGTACGATTTTGGCAAAAGGAGTGGTAATGATGAGAATTCCGATGAAGGTAAAATATTAGCAAAATAATCATGCTTCCAACGCTTCGGAATCTTAAAGCGGAAACATAAAGAATAGAATAAAAATGCTTCTGCAATAAACAAGAAAAATAATAATGCTTCTTATCGCTTATGGTGAAAATCTACTATCGTTTTAAATGTGAAAGTTTATTGCTTTTTGTTATTCTTTTCACACAATTCTAAACGTGTAAACTATTGATTCGGCTGAAAATTAGCAAATTGGTATTGGATAGACCATCTGGATTAATATGGCTAAAGTTCCATCAAGGTTATATCTTCCAGAATATCGAGTCGAGAATCGCGGGCTTCAGCTAAGAGACAATTACATTCTAATGCATATCTATGAAAGTCGTCCTCAGATTTTTCTATTGGTATAAAAAAGCATCATGTAGGTAGTCTAGGCTCGATAAAACTATGTTTCACTATGAAAAAAAAAAATTATCGCCATGATTTAATATTTGACAGAGGAAGAAATAAGAGTGACCAGGGGTACTTTCAAACCCAATTCGAACGTACTCATCGCCAGAGGTTATGGCAAAAGGGACAGATTGTCAAATAAAAATAGAGGTATTATTTACACAGATAATCTCTTATCCAATATTAAGGGTATCGTACACTTTCAGTGATCATTGTTTTCTACTAACTCACAAAACAAAAAACATCGACCAATCGTGCCGACTGTGTAAAGCCTAAGGGACTGGCAGACATGAAAACCCACGATATATGCCAATGAATACATACATAATGAATGACATATAGTTCTGCTATTAGATAGAAAAAGTCATGTAATCTACATCTGAATGTAAATATGTACATCATTATCATTCACTGAGCCTTTTCCCAACTCAGTTGGGGTCGGCTTTCCAGTCCAACTGCGATTCGGCTGAACTTCGATATTTTCCGTGAAGCGATGTAAATATGTACATACTTACAATAAAATCCGACTAATACCAATTCATTTTTTGTTGTGTTAACTGTGACTTTTCTATTTAATTGAATTGACATAAGAGCTTTTTAAAATATGCAGTTGTTTAAATTTAAAAAATGGACTTGGGTTTTTGCGGAGCGCGTGGCTGGTAGCCTTTTAGGTTACCTCTAGTGCTGGGCAAAAACCCAGGCCCAAAACGCTCAAATTACAATATCGAACAAAGATTCCTTGTCCCGCACCGCGAACTAGTTCAGTTTAACTAGTATTTTTTGCGGGAAAAATCAAACATTACCTTGTCATTGGCGAAATCATCGATGAATATCAATGTAGCCACGTTTTTTTTTTAAAGAAGAAGAAATTATAAATTAAATTGAATAGAATTAAAGTTGACATGGAATTAAGTCCTCTAACAACAACCTATTGATAAAAGAATATCAAGACACTACTTCATGTTTTAATAAGCCCTAACCTTAGTAATATATTCGACAGAACACGTAAACTTGACAACAATACGTGAGATCTTGATCACAATATAACACAGCTTATTATTGCCCGCTTTTTACGAAATGAGGATGTGGAGATGAGAAATATAACATCATTACTTCTAACAAGCTCTTACACCCATTTTGGAAGAAACATAAGTGATCGTGGACCTTTTGTACATGTGGTGTCTCTGTTAATGCTGTATTTATGTGCGTGTTGAGCTTAGATATGGGCGAAGACTGTGCCTTTTGACATACCTTAATTTCTGTTTGAATTGAACGTTTGAGGTGTCATCTTGAATGTATATTTGTTGCTTTTTTGTGTGAAACGAGAATTCTCGATTCAATGTTACTGATTCCGTGTTGTGAATGCTTTATTGTAAGATTAGTTAATTAAAGGAGCAACCGTCGATTGTGCTGGACATTTTATCCGCCATTGAAAGGTGGACAAATGTTTTGTAAGCATAAGTTCTTGTAGTGCTGAACTTTTGTTAGCGACAATTGAACTTTTCTGCTGCGTATTTGATAAACAAATAAGTTTATGCACCAAAGCTGAGATTCTAAGACTACATTTTTGTTGTTTTTATCCAATTGCTTTAGTTTTCTTTGTAACCTTTTTTTTTTTTTTTTTTTTTTTTTTTGACTTTGACCACCTCTGTGGTCTCTGCGGGGGTTGGGTCGGGATGAGAATCCCGCGTCGTTGGGGGTAGGGTTTTATCCCGCGTCAGTGAGTGAATCTGGTTGCGTGCTATGGGGCAAAGGCCCCGCAGCACGCAACCCTTCTAGCCTGCTTCTGTAAGGACGACGGGTGGCGATCCCGCCGTCCTCAGGCCCCGATCATTGAGGTCGATGGTCTTGGGCGTAGATGAGTCTGCGGCGGCCTCGCCGCTGACTACGGCTACTAACTCGGCGGGGAGGGCACGCTCCCTCTCCCTCTCGGCCGCCTCCTTCGCGAGCACGACTTGCTCGCAGAAGGACACGGCCGCGTTCCACCTACTCCCGCTGGAGACTATGGCTTGAAGCATGGTCTCCAGCGAGAGGGTATCCACGCCCAGACCCACTACGAGGTCCCGGCGCTGACTCGCCCACGCTGAGCACTCCACCAACGTGTGGAGTGCGGTGTCGTCGCCGGAAACCTCGCAGTGTTGACACCGGGGTGTAACCTCACGATGGATGCGAAACAGATAGCTACCGAAGCATCCATGCCCGGTAACGATCTGCGTCGCACGATACGTGAGGTCACCATGCTGCCTCTGCAGCCAATCGTCCATGATCGGTCTCACCGCCGCGATGATGGTGGCACCCCACTTGGGTTGCTCAAGTCGCACCCTCCATGACTCCATGAGATCCTGTCGGAGTTGGGACCGCCGGTCATCGATTTCTCGAGACGCAGGCCTGTGGTCCCGCTCCAGCGCCTCCTTGCGCCATTGGAACAATGACGCAAGGGCTCTCGCTTCCAGGTCCCATGGAGGGGTCCCGGCTAGGAGACATGCAGCCTCTCCGGAGATCGTGCGGTAGCCCCTTATTGTTTTGACGGCCAAGGTCCTCAACGGTCTGTTAAGTAGCGTTGAGTTGTTGGCCGTCAACCGCGCCGCCCATACGGGAGCCCCGTATAGGGCCATACTCCGCACGATCCCCAGGTACAGTCTCCTGCAGGAAGCGTTGGGTCCCTTTAGGTTGGGCATCAGTCGCGAAAGCGCGACCGATGCGTGTGTCACCTTGGGGACCAAACTTCGGAAATGTGGTCCGAAGTTCCATCGGCTATCAAGTACGATCCCTAGATACTTCATCGAGGGTTTGATGCCGATGCTAACGCCTCCCACATTTATGCTGGAACCTTCAGGTGGACCGTTCCGAGGTCTGTGAAAACACAGAACCTCGGACTTGTGCAAGGCCACCTCCAGTCCCAGCCGCAGTATCCGACCCACGACTTGAGCAACACCCGTCGTGACCTTGAGTGGTGCCTCCTGGTACGTTGCACCCCGCGCCGTGACGAGGGTATCGTCAGCGTAGCACGTTACGCCGACGCCCTCAGGCAACGCACCCCGCAGCACCCTGTCGTAGCCGATGTTCCACAGAAGCGGCCCCAGGACCGACCCCTGTGGAACACCGCACGACACATCCCGCCGTGCTGGCCCGAGCCAGCTGGGGAAAGCTATGGCCCTCTCCGAGAGATAGGCCCCGACAATACGACGGAGGTAGAGAGGCGTTTCGTGATACACGAGCGCCTCCCTAACGCAGCTCCATGGTAAGGTGTTGAACGCGTTGGCGATGTCAAGAGACACCGCCACCACCACCTTGCCCTGCGAGACTGCTTCCTCCGTCAGGCTCTTGACGCGCATGATCGCGCTCACGGTGGAGCGTCCCCGACGGAAACCGTACTGGTTGTCCGCCAGGTCTGGCCCCACCGTCGAGTGATGCTCGACGAGGCGTTCCGCGATAATTCGCTCAAAGAGCTTACACACCTCGTCGAGCAACACGATCGGCCGGTATCCGGACGGTGAGTCCACCGGCCGCCCCACCTTACGGATCAGGACCAGCTTCCCCGTCCTCCACACCTTGGGAAACTGGCCCCTTTCGAGGCATGCGCTAAAGAGCCCCATCAGTCGAGGCCCGAGTTCTTCGAGGGCCAGGACCCATGCACGGCCAGGAATGCCGTCGGGTCCGGGGGCAGTGATTTTCCGGCGTTTAAGCCGGAGTACTGCCGCCCCTAGCTCCCCCACCCTGACTTCGGGTACGTCGTCTTCGCCGGTGCTATCCGCGTCGGGCAGAGACGGAGCCATACGTGGAGGGACGTGCCCGCTTTATTGTCTCCTGGAGATTACCTTTAACCTCCCTGTAAGCCTGATAAAGCTCCGCCTCTCGGGTTGCCGCGTCGTCTGGGCGGCGATGCCTCCGGCGAAATCTGGTGTACTGACGGCGGGCGGAGATGCATGCTGCGCGCAGCTGTGCAATCTCCGGCGACCACCAGTACACCTGCTTCCTTGCCGGTCTGGGTGTAACCCTAGGCATCGCCGCATCACAGATTTGCGACATGGCTCTCCTGAACCACTCCGCCTCGGCATCCACATGGCAGGCCGGTCCGGTGCCGGAATCCAGGCCTGCACGATGGAAGCCTCCAGGAGAGCCTCCCGATCCAGATGGTGAAGTGCCCAACGCGGATCCGGGGGATTTTCTACCGGCTGTGGGAGGTCAGGTGGGGGGACGACATCGAATCGGATGTACCGATGGTCTGAGTGCGTCTCCTCACCCTCCTCCACGTGCCAGCCAGTAATACGGGCGGCGAGGGCAGAGGTCGCGAACGATACGTCCACGACTGAGCTGGTCCCCCGCCGCCAGAAGGTGGCGACATTCCCCCGGTTGAGGACCTCCAGACCACGTGTTCTGGTCCAGTCCTCAAGAAGCCTCCCCTTGTCCCTGGTTTCCCGGGAGCCCCACGCCTCACTCCAGGCGTTGAAGTCTCCCAGGAGCAGGACTTCTTTGTACCCAGTTGTAAACAGCCGAATTTTAACGAAACAGCGCTCAAATGACAGGTAAACTATATTATAATGAAGTTTTGTGGCGTCGGGGATCCTTTATTGCCTAAACTGGACTTGTATCTTTGCTAGTTGTTTGCAATGAAACCTTTAAAGTGAAAAGCTGTAAATAAAATTATTAATTCAATTATATAATGTTACTGCAGTCTCTGAATCTCTGCTTTAAACGTTATGTAGGTACTGTGCGATTATAATGAGTATTTATGTTGCAGTGTACAATCTGGACAACGTTTGGGAGATGCTGGAGAATGGAACCGAGAGGGAAGGCCAGGATGGTACTGATGACAAGACAATGGAGAGGTACGCAATGACTTTTATTTATTCAAAATTTTGCACATCAATAAACCCACGTACTAACGAGCCATTAAACTGAATATATGAAGATATATTAGTAGAGTTTAGAGGCATACCGACTTTTGAAAAATTGTAATGGAATCATTGTAGAATGGCAATAGTCATAAAAATTGCTGAGTGATTTTATAATGTATTTTATTCTAATTAATATATACTTAAGTATGGCTTTGTATTATAAATACATATTTAATAGGTAAACCTTTCCATAACAAATATGTATATACTGCCTTTAGTAGAAACCAATAGCGCACGAAATTAACTTGACTGCCCAAATTCAAATTTGCCAAACCGCTCACTAATTATTAATAGTGATGGCGTTTGTAATTAATTAATTCAAAATCAATTATAAAACCACTGTTAAAGCGTTCCGTAGGTGGTTGGGGTAAATTTATTTGAATTAAGTTTGGGGAGAAGGGAAATTTTCCGATAGGACGTCATTATTATTTTCGAGTACGATATTCTATTATTTACATTATTTATTTTGTTGTTGAATAAAATTTTTGTAGGTTTGCAATAATATGGGGTAATTTATAATTATGGGGAGCACCTTGCATCCTGTACTTTTGTTAGTCTTAGTGGTACCCATAGTGCTTTTAACATGGGGATTTTTTTCCCCGGTCATCGGACCGCCCGAGAGAGAGGTCGCATAATCTGTTCGTCGGACCTGTGTCTGGTGCGTGTTAAAACATTCATTATAAAACCATACGCCACCGTTAAGCCGGTGAACACGACGCGGTCCGTTGTCATACATACATACTTACAGTGACACCTCTATCGTATTCGGGTAGGCATAGACTATGAAATTGCTACGGTCCTGGCATACTTCTTTTAGGTCTTCTTATATATCGAATAATCGCTTTCTGTCAACAGTATTCCCGTGGACTGGTTTGTAACTGAATTGTTGAACAACCCGGAGTTCGCGAGGTCTCTGGTCCGCAAGTTTATTGACCTTGATCAGGTAACTATTTATTATTTAAGGTTTGGGCATAATTAGGTATGTGTAGTATTTATAGTAAGTAATACTGGTGGCGGCAAGGAACAGTTTTATTGTGGAGCAAGGTATGCAAAAGGCGTGGGTAAGCCGCACACTTTTTCTTTTGATCTCTGTAATGACTGTACCGAATTTAACGGGAGTTTTACTGGCAGATAGCCAATGTTATAAGGAGTGTCTAAGGCCATTTTTGTCCTTTGTGTATATATTATATAAATTCCCGAGTGAATTTGTGGCTAAAAACTATTCTAAGCTGGCGAAACCTTGGGTATCAGCAAGTATAACAATAACATTGATATCGTAATTGTACCTATATATATATAACACAGACATAAAATAATTTTTCTATCTTCTAAGGGATAGACTTAGGCTATTAGACCCACATTTCGTCAGTCACCATCGGTCCCATGTAATAGAAAGCGAGCTTATTGTCGTTTCCAGGCACTTTGGGTGGGTTCTGGTTTACGTTCTTATAAATTAATCGTTATAAACAGTTTCAATATTGTTTGAGAAACCTTATCAATATTCGCAGTAAATTTTTTGATTAATCGAATGTGACCTAATATACTTACTTATGTTTCGAAAGTGAAGTAATACTTGATTAAAACTTTGATGGATTTGCTAACGGACTTTTTTGTTACCTTGGAAAAGTTTTCTGATGAAATTGTTCAAATATTACTTAACAGTATTTTGTACGGCTTCATTGCTTAAGATTAAGATTATTGAAAAAGTTTATCCGTATAAAGCTGCGACTTTCATTACTTACACGTTGACCGAATTTAATAAAATTTTCTTATAAGGTAAATCGAGATAGACCATCGACCTCCATGATCGGGGCCTGAGGACGGCGGGATAATAGTCACTGTTATACAACGTGTTTTATTGTATAGTGTAAACCTGAAAGTTCTTTGCTCAAAATCAATGTCACTATCTAATAGACTGGTTTTTAAACTATGTTAAATTTTATCCCACAATTCAACTCTGTCCATTCTTTCGGGCTTCGAGAATTTAAGTATCAAAACTTTGTTTTTTACACTCGATATCTACGATTCCGTCTAAGTATATCTTACACCCTCACGTCTACCACAGAACTGATGCATAAATAGGACTTCGGTAAACAAGATAGGCTACTAAAAGTACTCGCAGAGGGTAGTACCTACTTATATACCTGCTTCTAAATAGAAAATACGTTATACAATATGCCGAGTGTCATCCCATATTGTGCGTCGCAATTTTTACAAATTACTGTACGTGGGTACGTGTGAGTTGTTTGAAATGCGAAATTTATTTCGGCCAATTTAGGCAATAAATGTAGCAATTAAATAATATGTTGTAAAAACGCGGCACGTGCTTGCCACGTATTTCCTGCCACACATACGTCACTTATAATTGTCAAACCAAACCACACTGTCAGTTATTGGGACGCGACCGTGTCACTTACGTCAATTTTACGGCCATCGTGACCACAGGATAAGTTATATTTTTCTTTGTGTAACGTTGAGTGTAAAGTTGTAAGGCAACAATATAAAAAAAATCTTCTTCTTTCTTTATTTTAGTCTTGGATAGGAATTGAATCCTTCCCCTTCGTGTCTAGTATTTAGTTATTAGCAAGTTTCGAACTCGACACAAAAGGTTGTCAATAATTCAATTATTTTTCTGTCCACAGGATGGCATGCTCTCCGCAGACGAATTACTCAGGAACGTAGTTTAAACACACATTTGGTTACTTTAGTACTAAAAGAGCAAATAAATTATATAATTTAAATTCTTTATTCTCAATATGTTTTATATACAATTATAAATAACTCGCTGTCTTCAGTTACAGAACTAGTAGCGTTACTGTGATATCAAACAAAAACGGTTTAAAACGGCTGTTTGAAACCAAAGATGTTCTATTGAACACTGTTGGTTTTAAACCGTGTAGCCAGCAAAGCGCTCCTTTTAATACCACGTTTAAAATCGTGTGTCCCTTTAAAAAGTTACTAAATACATTATATTTATTTCAGTATTAATTTTAAGAATAATTATTGTTGTATTGTTGTAAATAATTTAAAATTTATGATGACGTAATTATCGTCTGTCCATAGATGTACTCTTTGTATCTAAATTGTAGACTGTTGGTGGATATCTTGAGGTTTCCTAGTCTTATGTGTACCATACCATAATAATGACAACATTATTTATTTATTATTGATGATTTTTTTTCCTAATAAGATAATTCTTTACAGTATGAAACGGATTAAATGATTTTATTTTAAATCAATAATCTACATTTTATTTTAATTACTTAGTTAACCCTACAATGTATAAAATTAACACTTAACTTAACCAAAAGTTGCAAAAACAAAGAAAAAAGTAATATCGAAGTTGATGTTTCAGATTGGTTCGTAAGTTTTCTTTACTCAGATTTGACATGCTAATTATTTTGCTTGCAATTTCGTTTCATGTTGTAAATACAACTGCATTTACGATAGTATGTTGTTTTTCGGTTCAACTCTAAATCAAACTAATTTAAGAGGTACAAGACTAAAATGTATTTAATTAGATGATATTTGATGTAACACTACCAAATCTGCATGTCGTTTTTCTGTATCTAGAGGGGAAAGGTTAACCAACCATTTATTATAGGTTATATTATCTTCTATTATGTTAGGCTGGATCTATACAAGTCAATTTTCATACTTGGACTACTAGTATTAGAAAGTTCTTGTTTACCTACTCGCTCTACATACATACATGTAATAAATTATGATAATAAAATAATATTTTTAGGCAAATCTGAATGTTTGGATATCCATTATATTTAATTAGTTTGTTGTTAACTAATACTGTCGATGTTACGAATAAAATAAAAACAAATGAATATATGGAACACTGAATTTTTATTTAATCTAACATTGTCACTCATATTACTTTTAGGAATACTTACGATGTATTGTTTGGAATTCCGATATTTCAGCACAATTATCCTCCGCAATACATGGTAAATATACCTAAATTTTTTTTTTTTTAGACATTCACACACAATTAACTTATTTTTGTATTTTAAAACAATGAGTTTGCTTAGACTATTCTTAAAATATTAAGAAAGAAATTATAAATATATCACAAAAACTGTTCTGCCGATGACATCACTTTTTGTGATCTATTTATAATTTCTTTACTTTTAAAGAACGGATAGTGATGCTGTTTTCACATATATATAGACTGCTAAGTTTTGGCAACGCGTTTGTTTCATTGAAATCGGAAGGCAGGTTCAAAACGTATTGTATGTTCTTGATGATAAATTTGCAGGCACTATAATAGGACACTGGAGCATTAAAATAGTTTGCCGCACACAAGTTCTAATAGTATTTATACACGCAACGATTGTTGGCAAATACAAGTCGATAAGTTGCGACATGCAAATCTATTAAAATAACTTAATAATTTACTCTACCACTTGATTAATTTAAAATATTGTAAAACTAATTTTTAAATATTACAAGAGACGCATATTGGCTCCATTACCTACCAGTGATGCATTTTTTTTATCCTTACCTACGTCCATTGCCGAGCGCCTCTGGCAAGCACTACAAGAATTTTCCAGCGGTACCCGGTGGAACTTGGCCACCTGTGTGGCCGCTGCGTGGTGGTCGGATTTACCCCGCATCCTTGGGGTCGGGTTTTTATCCCACGTCGGTAGGTGAAGACGTGTGTGGGGTGATGCCCCATAGCACGGAGTCCTTCTAGCCTGTTTCTGTAATGACGTCGGCCAGTGGTGCAATCCAATCAACAGACTAGGCAAAACCCCAACTGCAAATACAAAAAAAATCGATTAGCGTCAAAAATTGACGAAATTTTGACGTATTCTTATGTCTCTAGTCTCTATGGCCTGAAACAGGAGTGATCTATTTATTTACACTTTTTGAAGTATTTATATAATGGACATTTAAAACAAGAACGAAGTCGCAGACAAACACTATGTAATAATAAAAATAAACATATTGAATGTACATATTCCAGCAATATATTAGTTTTATTGTCTTACTTTTATTTACTTACGGAAAATGACCTCACTATTTTACGAAACATTAGATGACGCGCAATTTAATTAAGTAAAACTTGAACAAATAGTACCGACAGTATTTACAACCCTTCAAAATTTTAATTAACTAAATGGTATGTGGTTCATACAAGTGAATTACTTTTTAATATGACACATCTAGGGAGCTGTTTGCGACGACTTCATTGAAAGTCACACCTACCGAATTTATTTAATGTCTGCTTCATATATATTATCACGCCTATATTCTCGAAGCGCACACCCACTTTTTGCCAGTTATGAGGTCCCACGTAATAGGGGGTAAACCTATTAATTGACATTCCCTCGGGCACTACAAAAAAAATCAAAACCGCTCTGCAATTATAAATGCCATCGACCAGGATAAATAGCACATACCACTAAATATAATCTCCTCCCGCGTGGATTATACCTTTTAATGGATAGAGAAGTTCTTAAGGAAGGTTTTCGTGTACCTATATAATTTCTCAAGCGGGCAAACGCTAGTTCCATGTATAAGTATTAAGATGCATCCCAACAATCTTGCAGGCGAATTGTTGAAGCCCACTAGAATATTTAGAATCATAAAAGGAGAGTTCCGCTGGACTTCCTACACATATAGAAACGCCACCTAAATACCATCTTTGCCAAATATCAATCTCCTAACCACCAGCTAAATGCCAAGACAAGGCAGATTGCAGGATTAAGGGAGTTAAAAAAAAGTATTTAATAGGTAGATAGGTACTGTCATCCCATGACGGTAAATTTTTCCCGAAAATGTGTTGCTGTGGGAATTAGAAATTAAGAAACTAGTACATATATAAAGTTCTTGTCGGGTATAGGCAAGTGGCAAACCCCCGAAAAAGTGCTTATAAATAATAATAATAAATAAATAATAAATATTTTTGGACATTCTCACACAACGTCATCTAGCCCAAATTAAGCTAATATAAGCTTGTGTTATGGGATCTAGACACCTGATAAATATACTTATATATTTCTAAATACATACATATTATACATAGAAAACACCCAAACTCCGAAACAAACATTTGTGGATCACACAAATAATTCGAATCGACCCGGAATCGAACCTGGGACCTCAGGGGCCGGCAGTCGCATACTCATACCACTGAGCCACCGAGGCAGTCTGTCAGAAATGAAAATGACTGACCAATCAGTGAAAATGTGATTGATTGATCCCCTATACAAATTTGTACTTTTTGTAAACCTTGGACCAAAAAACCAAAAGTTACAACCATTTTAAAGCGCAAAAATGGTCACATTCAACATTTTTTATCTCGCCAAGTTTTGGTCGAATTCAAAAAAATCCTACGGCAGAATACTTATCAGATCTTAAGCTTCAACTGACTATTTTTCAAAATTAGAAGATATAAATTTATCCAATCTATAAATCTTACCAATCGACGCCTTTTGGTTAGATAAAGTACAAATTTGTATAGGGGCAATCACATTTTCAGTGATTGGTCAGTCATTTTAGTTTTTCACGGGGGTTGCCGCTTGCCTAGCATGGCATGAATACAGGCGCATCAATGTACAGTGCCGTTGTCGCATCCCTCGAGAGTCAGCAAGCGCAATAGGAACATAGTACGGCGCGCGGTTGAAGCTCGCAGGGCGTCTCTGGTGACACTAGAAGGTATTCAGTACAGGTGATCCGATATTGACGCTAGCGAACCGCTTGTAGACAATAGACAATAACAGACATAGTTTGAATTGTGAATCCCAATATCCGTTGCAAACAGTAGGACACTTCATATCGTTCCTCACTATACGAGTACAATTGAATACTATGTAACAAGTTTAATATAAATATAGGTATACTACGATTGCTTTTCGTGGTTATTGAAGTGTGAACTTGCTGCAGCTGCAGACAAACAGACGAGGCTCTGGATTATGAAGGAGCTCACTTCGATAAGTGAGCTCCTTCATAATCCAGAGCCTCGGATTTGCTGATGCAAATCCGTGGGACCAACAAAATACTATACCCCCACGTTTCGCCAGTATCTTGGTCCCCTGTATTAGGCACGCCTACTCTAAACTTGCGTGATTGCAACGTAGCAATGCAACCAGCTTTCTTGTAACATTGCCAGTCAGCAACCATATTTTTACGGACCAACTTACTTACTGAACTTACTGACGTATGGTACCTAGTCAATTCTTTCGTTCCATACTTAATTTATTAAACAAAATAAGATTACTATTCTAGTGGTTGCCCATACACGATCGAGTAGACCTACCGAACTTTAAAAAAATATTTGGGCTATTCCCCGTAATTCTCTCCGCCTTCCCAATCAAAAAACTCACCACGAAAATAATGTTTTAAATCAAAGAAGACAATGTGTCAAATTTCGTAGAGATTGAATAACTAAAAGTCGCCGCTATCCCGGAACACACAAGCAAACGAAAGGAAAATTGACCATATTATAAATGTAGACGCTTCGTTGGCTACGCTCGCTCGGTCAAATATTATCGGGTAGCTATACATATACAAACCACATCATGAGTAGAAAATTCTTTCTGATCTGTGGTTATAATTAGTATGAATTTGTCAATAGTCCGATACGCCCAGGACTTCAATTGGCTCATGCGCGGATCCACCGTGGTGGGCAGTATGGGCATGCCCACCACCTTCATTGAGAAAATGACGTCACACTTTCACGGTATTGAGATTTATTCTGGATTTGGAAAAAGAAAAAAAAAATCGTGCGTTTGGAACGCACCAAATAATATTAGACGTGTCATAATGCTTTATATTGATCACAAGCGTTTTCATATTCCGACTCACATTTCACCAATTTCGACTGGACATACCCACAACCTTTTTTTAAGGTCTGATTCCGCGCCTGAATTGGTTGTGCCATAGCGGCTGGCACTTAAAATTTTGTTGCCTTTCATCAACATTTCATCGCAAGGCAACGGGTTTCAATTCTATTTTTTTTTTCAAAACTACAATATAGCTGCTATTTTTTATTCAATTTATTCGACCATTTTGGACATAACCCATTATTTGTGTGCCCTGTGATGGCAATAGGCTTGCCCACTATTACGTGGGACTAAAATACTGGCAAATTGTAGGTTTGTAATGCACCTCTACCTACTAGCTATGATGTGTGTGTGTGTGTGTGTGTGTGTGTGTGTGTGTGTGTGTGATTTGTCAACACCAAGCTATAACATCCTGAATCATGAATTTGTCAATATAACTTTCATCGTAGGTGTATCAAATAACCAACTCAACCATGCAGTTCTTGTTATCATGATGCGATACTGTTGGGAGGTTTGTAATTTTAAAGTTCGCGCCACACATTTGTTTGATTTACTCTTATTGTATCTAACCAATGAGAGTAAAATCAAATTTCAAATGACGTTATGTTACTCTAGTAGCATAATGTCATTTGACTTTCAAAAAAATACTCTGTTACTCGACTATAAACCGATTAATTAACTTTGTTTGTTGTCTGATATTTTAGGAGTTGATGAGACTTTATATTATTGTGAATGAACACATCAGAAACAGTGGTACTTTAGAACGACTATAATTGACCGAGCGAGCGAAGCGTCTACATTTCGAGATTGGACAATTTTGCTTTCGTCCGAATGTCTATATGTGTTCCAGCAGAGGCGGATTATCCGTAAGGCAAACTAGGCACGTGCCTAGGGGCATGTAGTTACAAGGGGCGCGCGAGCTCAGAATTTTTAAATAAATAAAGAAAATAACATATCGACGATTAAGAACTAAATGCTGGTCTATAATCTAAATCTATAATGATTATATTGCACAGGCATCGATATATTCGTATTATGCAATATTGCGCGTTAAGCTTTTTTGTCGTCAGTCAGTTACGCGCGCTTCTATTGTTTACGTTCTCCCTGTGGTATTTGTGTGTATCCATTACCTTTTAGAGTATTTCTCATCATATAAAAGGAAGGCTAAAGAAAAAGAAGAAATAAATCAAAATGTAACTAGTAGTTCTGCAAACCGTAGACTTCGCGTTATTTTCGCATTTTCCCCCATTTCTCCCCCATTTACCCCCAAATCGAAAAATCCCTTAGACAAAAGTTGCGCCTTGCAAAGAACACTAGTGCCAAATTTCATGAAAATCGGCTGAAAAATGCGGCCTGTAGACCGGAACTGACACATACATACAGGCAAACAACGTCAAATCGGCCAGTCCTCGAGTTGAAACTAAGACGCTTCGCTCGCTCAGTCAATTATTTAAGCTTTTACATTCGATTGTTTGTTTATAACGAATAAACTCAAAAACGACTAGACTTATTTCAAAAATTCTTTCACCTGTAGAAAGCTACGCTATTCCCACGGTAACGGGATTTACGCGGGTGAAATCGCGTGACGTTCTCTAGTGATATATTCATAACGCACCATCATCTGTCAACACACAAATACATTAAGGCCTATTTCCCAGAGCAGAGAGGAATCATGAATTTCGATGTTCGTTCTGTCGTCCCTCTTGATTTCTTCACAGTTATAACGTCACGTCATATTTCATTCAAGCATTAGCGTAAGTACAAGTGTCTTCGTCTACTAAAGTCTAGGGTTTGATGATGCAACGTCATCGTAATTGCAAAAACAACTAGTCAATATTTATAGTATTATGATGGGCATTTATGGCCGATACAGGGGCGCCGATAAAGTGATTGCCTAGGGCGCTCTGGACCTTTAATCCGCCACTGTGTTCCAGGCTAGTAGCCACAGTTTGTATCCGATCTTCACGAAACTTAGCACAAGTGTTCCTTGACTTAATACATTTTTTCGTCGTGAGCTTTTTGGATTGGAGGAAAAGGGGTAAAAAGCTCAAATAATGTTTTTAATGCTCGCGAGGTCTACTGTTCGACCATCGGGGGACCACTAGTATTATTATATACCTACATAGATAAATATGTTAGTGAAAGAATCTGCTAAATCAGGTCAGTAGATCCAAAGATACTCCCTACAACCTCACATACAAATAAAACTTTAGTCCGTTATAATAGTACATTTAAATAACTGTTTTCGTCATTCGATTTTGATCAAATAAAACCTACTCGTATATTTTGCCTTAAGCTGAGTTTCTAGCTGTGAAAACCGCATCATAATCAATTGAGTAACTTCGGAGGTTATCTCTTACCTACCTAATATAGACAATAATATAAAAAATAATAATTTGTGTTGTATTGATATTTTACCTACACTAATTTTTTGTCGCTTTAATTGTAAAAGGCTTCAAAACACTCAGGAAATGTACTGACGTCTGAAACTATCAAATTCGTGAATTTGGCGTTGTGCCAGTCGGTGGTTGGATATTGCATATCGGTATGGGGCGGAGCTTCTAAAACACATCTTCTGAAAACGGGCGCAGCGGGCCATCCTGAACATAATGACAAGGAAACATACAAGGTTATTGTACTCTGACTGCAAGGTACTCCCTGTTCGTCAGCTCTTTGTTCCCCGTTCCATCGTCAGGTACCACAAAACTCTGGCTCCACAAGATCCTAATAAGCGTACAAATTATGCCAGAAGTGTCCTTCACAAAGTCACATTTGCTGAACATCATTCACCGAGCCTTTTCCCAACTGAGTTGGGATCGGCTTTCCAGTCTAACTGCGATTCGGCTGAACTTCGATATTTTCCGTGAAGCGACTGCCATCTGACCTTCACAACCCATGGGCGATATCGAAGTTCTGTAGTTAGACCGGTCGGATTTTTGATTTAGGGCTCCAACTACCCGTAACGACTGCCATAGATGTTAGTATGACAACCGGGACCGACAGCTTAACGTGCTCTCCGAGGCACGGAGGGGTCTCAATGTCTTAAGAAATGGTCACCCATCCTAAGACCGGCCTGAGTCGATGTTGCTTAACCTTTGCAATGTGTTAACATTGTCGGTTACCATTAGACCACGAGCCCCTCTGCTTTTGCTGAACATCATTATTACTACATTATTATTACATGTTAACAGACTGGCTGGTTGGGAATTGATTATGGCGCAACAGAGTCCCTGTTGCAATTCATAAAGTGAGAGTATAATAGGTACTTACTACTTATGCACTAATGACGTTATACATAATTATGCTAAGTTACGCACACATACACACATACATACCCACACACGCACACACACACTGTAATGTTTATTATTTTTGATGTTAGGATGTCAAAGGATAGAAATAAAGTTTTCATTTAAGCCACTATATTTTTATTGTAAGAACCTTCTAAGATAATATAGGGGAACTGAGGGTTCCCCTCTGCAAGGATTTAATGTACTTTTAGCCTAGGATACAATTTAGGTCTATTCTAGGTGCTATGTTATTCAGTAATACAGGGTATATGGTTGGTGCGCTTGGTCGGTAACGTTAGTGTATCTTTATGAAGATACTGTGGTAATTAAGGGTAATAGGTTAAGGGATTTTATAAGATACTTTCCCGGTGAAATACGCCACTCCTGCAAGCCGGCAGACACCGTCTCTGTTCCGGTCTCTGCCCACTCCAGGCAGAAGGAAGCTGGTTTCTCACCCAGGTAGTATGGTAGTACCGTAAGCCTCCTAGAACAGGAGTCAAAGACTTATTCCATGCATCATGGCCACAGTTATTATCTAAGTACGCCGTACATATTATGTGTACATACCTTTCGGAGGCGAATATCCAAGCTTCACCCGATTAAATCCGGCTAACACATGCAAAGCACGCATGCGTATCGTGTAAGTCGGTCTCTAGCCAATCCTGGCCAGATCAGGCAAAGATTCCTGTTTAAATTTAGTGAGACAACTCCAGACACGTGTGCGTTCAAACTCAAACCTGTAAGGAACGAGAACCCACTGTCAAAATATACAGTACATACGCTAACTCACGCTAGCACAACAACATTTTATCTAAAACTTACCAAACTTCGAAATAAATTACAATAAATTAAATTGTAATATAAATATGTGATGCGAGCGTAGCTCGCTTGTATAAAATGGCTGTCACACAAGTCACGTGGTCCAGCGTCCAATCAGGAGAAAGCCAGTGTTGCCGCTTTATTATGCAAATTTCAACCAACTAAAATGGAATACTGCCACTACAAAAATTACAACATTACAACACCCCCCCAACCACGCAAGAATTCACGTAGGGAATTCGATCCGACGCCCACGTCGGTACTTAAATTAAGGACCTAAAACAAGGAGAAAACAACAACAATACAGCACTAAACACTGTAAAACAAAAATTAGGAATAGGAAAATCCTAAGCAGATAAGTAAATATGAAGGAAATAACTAGGGTGACTTGTCCTTGGCATCATGGTCCCTATAAGGAGCCACGCATCGAGGCCTACGAACTAATTCACACGAACTAACCTAACATGTTAACTTAACCTAATACACAAACAAAAAAAAACATCTGAAGAGAAAAAAAACCTTGTCAAGGTTGTAATCGGGAATACTAAGTGTGAATACACACAGCACTAATCCTAACATGCAAACAACAATACGTAGAAATTTTAGGTGGAGCCTAACGTAAGGTACACACTGTTTAACAAGGTGTGGGTCGTCCTTGGCATCATGGTCAGTCAAGAGACCACGCATCGGGGCCTACGGACTAATCTACACGATTACTCAACTACGGCTAGATAGCCGTAGTGGCAGATGCCAACACTAGTTCAAATAGTAAATGGCAAGAGAGAGAACAAAAAAAAAATGAATATAAGGAAGCACCGAAGTTAACTGTCTCACGATGTGCTCCGCCTGCCTTCTTTGATGCTCGGAGAGAGAATCAAAATCGCGCAGCTCTCGCACCTCCGAAACATGATCAAACTTTGGTGTCCAAAGTGGTCCCATTGCACATTGATACAATTTCAGGGGCAATATTGAAAGCTCTCCAGAAGTTAATACCCAGTAGTAGGGCCGTAGTAACTCCAGGGATAACGTAAAACTTTACAACCTTGGTATTGTCTCCCACCGTGACCGGTAAAAGTACATAACCGGTGACGGGGGAAGACGAACCATTAGCAGCAGTAATTGTATCCAAATCATAAGATACATGAACCCCAATGTTAGCGAGTTCACTTAAAATAACATTATTAATAATTGAGATTTCAGAGCCTGAATCTAACAGGCCTTCGTAATTAGCTTTATTAATGGTTACGGGTAAAAAGGGACGAGTATCAGAACCGCCAATCACGTGAACCAAGGGCTTGTCCTTAATAGGGAGCCCGCGAAATGTGTTATGCCTTTTGTGGGCAATACACTTATTATTATTATTAAAAAAAAATTTTGTACGATTGGTAAACGTTCTACTGGAAACTGTGGAACGATTTCCCCGGTTCACGCCTACACGTTTTTTTGAATTAGTATTCCTCGGTAGTTGTTGCTTCGTTGAACACTTGGGGCACGTTGAGGCAGTGACGTCTGGTTTACCACATCTATAACAAATCACTATCTTGGGAGCCGTACATTCCTCTAGCGAATGTCCGTTAATACGACAACGAACGCAAAACTTAATTAATGTATTTCTTACCGCCGCACATGTTGCAGACTTATTAGGTTTGTAAGTGTTCGTGTTCGTTGAACACTTAGGGCAAGTTAAGGCAGTGAAGTCTCGTTCCCCACACCTATAACAAATTAATATCTTGGGCGCTTTACATTCCCCAAGCGAATGTCCGTTAATACGACAACGGACGCAAAACTTAATTAATGTATTATTTACTGCCGCACATGGTACAGACTTATTAGGTTTGTAAGCCAAGTCGCGTGCGAGCATTTTGTCGTGTGGCCGCGGTGGTTCGATAAACATACCGGCCCTATACTTTGCATGTTCAAGTAGACGACAATATTTCTTTAGCTCAGACCAAGTACTGACTTGCTGTAGTGCCAGCTTTGTGGAATAGAAAGGCCTAATATTATAAGTAACTATAGTTAACTTTTCAACTTCGGTAATAGGAGACCGTAGTCTCGAAAAATAATTCTGCATTATGCTTAAATAAGTAACAATGTTTTCATCGGGTCCTTGAGTTCGAGAACGGATTTCCTGTAAAAATAGATGGTCGAAGTCGAAGGGTAGGTATTCGTCGAGCATAAAACTCTTTAGCTGAGCCCAGGACGCGACTTCCGTCTTGATGCCTCGGTACCAGAACAATGCCTCCTCTGTAAATAATTCAGCAGCAGATGCCAACAACTTTTGGTCTGATATACCCCGCGACAAACAAAGCTCCTGTACACGCTCAATAAATTCGATGACACAACCCTTGCCATTAAACTTCAAGCCTAACGAATGTACATTTGAATATCCATCGCAAGTAATCACTGGGTGTATAGTTGTCTCGGCACCTGTAAGTGTGAGCTCACCCTTATTTATGGTTGAAGGTGTGTGATTACCCTTATTTATGGTTGAAGGTGTGTGATCACCTTTATTTATAGTTGAAGGTGTGTGATCACCTTTATTTATATCCTCCATCCTTCAGTAGGACAAAACTAACGTAGGTAAAGTAAAGTAAGTAAAGTAAATTATAGGTTCAAATACCTAGCGTGACCGACCAACACACAATTCACCATGGGTATCTCTAAGACCTCTTCTAGTTGTACACAAGTTAATAAATGCGCATAAGTAGTACACTCATGTTAAAAGTTATGATAATACACAGTTATCGAAATACACAACAAAAAAACACATTGTTACAATGATAAAAAGAAAAGTAGGGTACAATTAATGTCTTGTATATAGAACATTTGTAAATTGTCAAATGAGACCTGTATATGGTACACCTTTCAATAGAACAAACAAAAAATAAAGATAGTACATAGTAGTAGTATTTAGAAAATAAAAATAGGTTCAACGTTTGGTCATGGTGACACACATCTATGGTTGTGTAATTGTATAGGTACGTTTTCAATGAAAACTTAGATTTAATTGTTAAATTACTATTGACAAAAAGTCAAGTCTTAATTTGGATATGTAGTGAAAACAATACAAAGAAATTTGTATTCATATAGGTAGTTACCCAATCTCCTGTTCAACAACAAAAAAAAATACAAACAGGGTACCAATACTAGCAACCAATAATAAGTAGGTACCAATAATAATATTATGTAAAACAACAAAAAAAAGTATGAATGTCACCAAAGTAGTTTTTTTTTTTTTTAACTTGTAGGTTAGTTAGGTATAAGCTTATGTCTAGCATTGTTTAGTAACAACTCACCAAGGAGTGTGTATTTGTGTAGTACATCTATTTGAAAAACAAATTAACACTAATAAATACTATGTATTTGTATCGTCACCGACCAACCTTTCAGTAAGCAATGATTACTGACAGGGAAAATATTCGCACATACCAACAAACCAGTTCGAGCGCCATGTAATGTTTATTATTTTTGATGTTAGGATGTCAAAGGATAGAAATAAAGTTTTCATTTAAGCCACTATATTTTTATTGTAAGAACCTTCTAAGATAATATAGGGGAACTGAGGGTTCCCCTCTGCAAGGATTTAATGTACTTTTAGCCTAGGATACAATTTAGGTCTATTCTAGGTGCTATGTTATTCAGTAATACAGGGTATATGGTTGGTGCGCTTGGTCGGTAACGTTAGTGTATCTTTATGAAGATACTGTGGTAATTAAGGGTAATAGGTTAAGGGATTTTATAAGATACTTTCCCGGTGAAATACGCCACTCCTGCAAGCCGGCAGACACCGTCTCTGTTCCGGTCTCTGCCCACTCCAGGCAGAAGGAAGCTGGTTTCTCACCCAGGTAGTATGGTAGTACCGTAAGCCTCCTAGAACAGGAGTCAAAGACTTATTCCATGCATCATGGCCAGAGTTATTATCTAAGTACGCCGTACATATTATGTGTACATACCTTTCGGAGGCGAATATCCAAGCTTCACCCGATTAAATCCGGCTAACACATGCAAAGCATGCATGCGTATCGTGTAAGTCGGTCTCTAGCCAATCCTGGCCAGATCAGGCAAAGATTCCTGTTTAAATTTAGTGAGACAACTCCAGGCACGTGTGCGTTCAAACTCAAACCTGTAAGGAACGAGAACCCACTGTCAAAATATACAGTACATACGCTAACTCACGCTAGCACAACAACATTTTATCTAAAACTTACCAAACTTCGAAATAAATTACAATAAATTAAATTGTAATATAAATATGTGATGCGAGCGTAGCTCGCTTGTATAAAATGGCTGTCACACAAGTCACGTGGTCCAGCGTCCAATCAGGAGAAAGCCAGTGTTGCCGCTTTATTATGCAAATTTCAACCAACTAAAATGGAATACTGCCACTACAAAAATTACAACATTACAACACACACATTGACGGTGTCAATCTACCAATGCATCTCGAATACCACAATAGTGAGGGACAAATGTATATCTTACTGATATACACGCGTTGCAGTCGCATTTTTAATCGAATCGATTTTTCCGTCTAACAGTATACTTACTACGTGGACTTTATTTTTATTGTATCAACAATGGAAACTGTAGCGTACTTATCTGTACAAGACTTCTACTGCTTTATACAATTTAGTATATATTTTGTACGGTACCTAAGCACTCCATGCTCACGCTATAGTTACCTTGCTACCTAATCACAAAGATAAGGACCCCTATACCCTTTTCGATTGATAATAATAGAAAGCTATAAAGATATAGATGCACTTGACCGCCGCCGTCTATTATTACGTCATGTTACGATTGCCCAGGGGTAGAATTTGTCAAAGCAAGTGTCTCAACTCAAATTCAAGAGGTTTATATGCTAAATTAGCTTTTTTGACGTTTTGCTCTTTTGACGTTTATGTTTTGTGAGAATCGTTCCAAGTTTAAACTAGTGGTTCTGTGAACCGTAGACTTCGGAAGCTTTGTTTAGAAAATTTATTTTTCAATTTTCTTTATTACTCTTTCATTTTTCATCCAATCCAAAAAATATCATTCACATGTTATTCATTGTAAGCAAGGAGTGTGTGTGTGTAAAGTTTCATGAAAATCGGTTGATAAATACGGCCGCAAACATGATCTGACAGAACCCGCAGATAGGTACAGACGAAAGAAATTCTCCCCAGTCTGCAAGTTGAAACGGAGCCTTCGGTCGCTTCGCTCCCTCACTCAATTAATTTCTAAGCAATTTAACCTAGATAACTTGTTAAAATATAAAGAGACAATCACTAAATATAAAATAATATCAATAAATAAAAAAGAATGTTAAATCCATAAATTAATAGGTAAATATTAATAAATTCATGTAAAATATCGTCTTGAGGTAAATTTCCTGTCTTTTTGTATTATCATTCTTTATATTGCGCAGACACTCTTAATTTTCTTAAAAGTACGGACGCACCATTTCTTCTGTTTCACTATAGAAGGCGATGATTAAGTAGAATGGCTTTATAAATATGACGTAGGTAGTTCCTACCCTATCACACCTATCACAATATCGTGAGGAAAATCTAATAACAGAATACAGGTAAGCACCTTAAGCGTTGGCAAAAACTTTTTGAAAAAGAAGGATTAGTCGGTTCTTCATCAAAACGTAATCTAAGAATGAAGTGGAGTTATTACACTGGTTTTTTTTAAATATTTATTTAGGTAAATAAACAATGACACAATACCTAATATTAGAATAATATTAACAAATGTACTGTACCAATTGTGACACCATCGACATTTACCACGTATTATCTGTATAATAATATTTGTTTGTATTTAAAAACAAGCAGTGTTCAGCAATTCATAATCTAATAAGTAATATACTATTATAGGTAGGTTGAATGTACCTCCATGCATCCATGCACCATCATGCATGCATAAAACAAGTTACAGGATCGCTAATTTCCCCAACAATATTTTTTTAAAGGTGCTAGGACGCGTCGCCATAATATCAATGTCGTTGAAATGTGTATGGTCCCACTATAAGTTTTGCGTAACTTAAAAAAACAACATGTTAAAACCAAAATATAATGTTTATTCCTTTTCAAAATACTCTCTCGATCGAACCATTTTTTAAAACAGGAGGACCACAGATCTGAAGGCATTTTTTCTACGTGCTGATTGAACGCTATCACTGCCTCTTTGGAGTTGGTAAAAGTGAAACCTCTTATCAAATCTTTGATTTTGGGGAAAATACAGAAATGACAGGGTGCTAGGTCGGGACTATGCACAGGATGGGTGACGAGTTGTACTTTTTCGGAAGCTAAAAATTACTTTATTTGTTCTTCTCCTTCTTCTTTTAAACACGTGGCTCCATCGATATTGATCGATGATTCGCCAATGTCAAAGTAATGCTTGATTAGTTGATAGTCCCGCACAGAAGAACTAATTATTCCTAACTAGCTCCAGGTGCAGGACAAGAAACGTTGTTCGGTATGTGAGGTAACCTAAAAAGGCACCAGCCATGCGCTCAGCAAAAATCGAACTCCCCTTTGTTTTGTTGGCCGTGTGTGAAGAAGCGTTGTCATGATGTAGGAGAACGCGGCTTTTGGGTCGTCTTTCGCGAACTTTTTCTAACACCCTGGGTAAACTAATGGTAGACCATTTGTTTACCCAGGGTGTTAGAAAAAAGTTCTAATACCACTCGGCATTAACACTCTTTTAAACTTCAAGTGGAATTGTATAGATGGGACCCGTAGTTGAGAAAAAAAACGCGATCATTTTTTACCAACGTTTCTCGCCTGCCTCACTTTTGTTGGCTTGTTCTCATTTTCAAACACCCATTCAAAGATTTCTGTTTTTTTTCGGGTGCAAAACAATAAATCCACGTTTCGTCTCCTGTGACAATGTCATAAACAGCATTAGAATGTCCGTGGTTGTACTTCAGTAGCATCTGTGAGCACCATTCCACGCGAGCCCGCTTCTGCTCCGCTGTCAGTTCATGAGGGATCCAACGACAACAAAGTTTCCGAACTTTCAATTCTTCGTGTAAAATTTTCTGGATTTGACTCATACCAATCCCCTAATAGTCCTCGAATCGTCTCATAAGTAATCCGCGGGTTTTCTTCAATTAACCGCTTAACAGTAGCCACATTATTTTCGTTGACGGCAGTTTAAGGCTGCCCTTCACGAAATTTGTCATGTAAAGAAACTCGACCTCTCTCAAATTCAGCAAACCATCGCCTCACGGTGCTTAAACAAGGTGCTTCTCTCCCAAAAGCATTTTGAAGACGAGTGGCACAGTCTTGCGGAGAGAGAGAACTTTTAAAATCATAAAAAATCATCGCTCTAAAATCTTTTCGACTTAATTTAATTTTCGTTGCATACGTTGAACTTTGATGTGTGATTAAAAACAATTGACAAATGATTTCCCGCCAATTGTTTTTTTTATTACTAAGAAGGTTGCAACGTTTAAAAAATAACATACATAACATAGCATCACGCCTTTTTCCCCGATTAACTGATGCCGGTAGGCAGAGGTGTGCAAACACACCCACATCTCGCCAGCTATGTTAGGTCCCATGTAATAGGGGGCGAGCCTATTGCCATCTACCGGGCACAAGTTCCAGACTCTGGGATAATTATCTAGATAAAATTCTAATAATACGTTTAAAAAATATTACATTCGAAATTCAAATAGCTAGAAGTGCAAAACTTTTAGTGTGCCCCATGTATAAGATTCTACCAGGCGATACATTGACGAGCGTTTACCAGCATCAGTTCGACATCTAGCAGTTGCAAATACTTTTTGTAATTTACGACTATGGGTTCTAGTGGGTACTCGGTAACATAGCTTCCTAGTGAGTGGAATACAATCATAGTAATTGTTACAAAGGTCATAAAGCAAGCTAGCTTGCAAATACAGGTGTCTATGTTCCAATGTCATGTATCTATATTCTGATAGTAGGTCTTCGTATGAAAACCTATTGTGACAACACTTATACTGCATACAGCGTAAGAATTTCTTTTGAACAGCTTCTAGGGCTTTGTTGTATTTATTATAAAGAGGATTCCAAATGGGTACCTACTGCATATTCTAGTTGTGAACGGACCAATGAATTATACAAGTATAGGTAAGTAGACGGTTGCGTCGTAGCACCTCTTGTTACGATGTGCATACATCGACAAGGTACATTTTGCGTTTGGTCACGTCACTACATTTGAATATTCTAGAATGTAGGAAGACCGGTTTACGAAGCAAGAAATTCCTTAGTCCTTTGGGTTGTGTGCCGGCTGAGATCGCACAGATAAGGCTCAGGCGTTTAACCAATGACGGGGCGCATCGATACGTGGAGCGTCGCATCACTAGACACCAATGGGCGGAGCCGATATGATTTATTGTCGAACCGAAGTTATATAAGCCAGCGCAAAGCGGTCGGAGACACAAAAAAATAGTATCATAGAAATCTAAACTACGCACAACTGTCGTAACCACCGTTAACGAAATATTAAATTATAACATTTAAAATAATAGTTAATTAATCAAGTAATTCCGAAAAATATCATTAATTGGAGTGGTGCAGTTAATTGTGATTCCCGGATACGGGGTAAGTGCTGTGAACTATAATTCGCGCAATCTATAATTAGAATATTACCAAATAACTATTTCATAGATTAACTTTATAGATTATTAGTAACCTAAAGCCACCTATAATTGTTTAGATTAGAGCCACGGTCATTGTAGTTCCAATCACGTTTAAAGTAATCAAATATTTTATAAACTTGTATCGAAGTAATTGTCCAAATCAGACAGGCTATAGGATGTAGGATCACAAAAATATATCTGTGAGCGGATGCGCTATTGTATTAAGTGTGTCTACTTTTGTGCCTTCCTCCTGAACTGGGTCGGGAGCAAAAGAAAAACGTCGAAGCCATCCAGTTGCCTCTCATTTTTTTTAAGGTTAGGCAGGTGGTAAGAGCCCACCCAAAACCTTGGGCCTTATTTAAGGACCCACATTCTTTTTTTTTCTTTTTTTTCTAGATTTTTCAAAATTTTTATAAGGCACAAGGGTAGACGCACAATTTTGTGTGTGTCCTCCATTTTGCTCTCAATTTTATTTTTCATGCTGATTTTGTGTATGTAAATTGCAGCAGACTCAACGGTCGCTGTATATTTTTTTTAAATTTTAGATACCCACATTGGTATTGCACATTGTATTTTTTTTTAATTCTCGACAGCTGTATTATAATTTTAATTTTATAAAATTGCCATGACTTGAGATTAGCATACCGACAACGGTTGCTATTTAAATATTTAGACGATTGTAATTTTATTTTGTGGTAAAGACTTTCAGCATTCGCATTTTTATTATTAATCTTGTAGAAGGAAGTCTGATATATATATATAGTTTAAATCTCTCGGTTTAGACCGCGCGGCGCGAGAATCCGATTAGCCATGTTTAATAAAGGCACCAGTTTAGCATGCCCTAATCTTTATCTGCCGTTCGGGGTGCACACAGATGCGAGCGGCCACGGGTCAAGTGGTATGTTATCCCTATATGGAGTTAGCAGACTCACAAGACTCGTAAGTCGCTCCATATCAGGCCGGAACGCAAACTTTAGGTTACGGAACGGGTAGCCCTCGAACGGGTGTTATAATAGGAGACGGAAGCGTTTCGTAGTAATATTATATTAGTAGGTATCATAAGATTAGTTTACTTTAGCGGACATGGTGGGAATTTAGCACGTGTAGGACTTCGAGATGACTTTCTTTTGGAATTAGCTTATTTTAATTATTTTTTTTGACGAAGTAATTTAATTTTGACTTAGGACTTATTATTGACTTTCTTTTTTTTTTATTGACAACTCTTAGCTTGTTGGTGGAGCAGCGTCCATAGGGATTCGTTGTTCTATATGTATAGTGTTTTTTAGCTTCATCCCATTTATTGTGGCCAGGGCCCCCGTAGTTTTAATCCGATGCCTTATGTTTTTGCTAGGAGCTACGTTTGGATTGGTTTTCCTGTGGACCCACAAATGGGTGGATTGAGGCACACTTCATACATTTGGATGCAGTTAGAGTTCATCACTTATTATATATACATGTGGTAGAGTTTCTGTGCAGAACTCGAGCTGGGTTGTAGACCACCATCTTCATCTATCGCCGTTATGCGGTCGTTAGGGTTGATGAACCAGACTAACACGCACACAGGGTTCCACCCTGAGGCACGGACCACCTTGTGCCTATATCGTATTTATGTAGTTTAAGTATTAGAAATATATATTTAAGTTTATTGTGGTTAGGAGATTCAGTCCGATCGTTGTGAATACAACACTCCAGGGCAACCGCAGGTAACAGGAAGAACGTCTAGTCTATGCTGTATTAACTGCCGGGGGTAAAAATAAGCCTTCACTGTGTTTTGGGAAGCTTCCTTAGGAGAAGTTTTCCCTGTATCTAGAGGAGCCTCATGTGCTCCCTGGGTCCCGAAGCACGTCAGAGCGGTTAGTGACTCTGTTGCCCAGTCGTTTAATTTCAGTTGGAAGGACGTGCCGACGAAGTAGGCTATGGCCTAAATCAACATCTCAACGCGCAGGTTGGATAGGGCCGGACAGGGTATGTAAGACTCGTCTTCCTGCCTCCGCGGGAGGAAGACGTTGAGTGTTAGGTAGTACGTAAGGTTGCTTGCATTGAGTGTGGAAGGTTGTATGAATGGGGACTTGCGTCAGTTGTTTCAGGAAGTTTCGCAGTTTATAGGCGGATTTTACTGGTTTCCCCAGTTAAAATTCTTCTCCCAGTTCGTCGGGTACTGTTACGATGTGCATACATCGACAAGGCACATTTTGCGTTTGGTCACGTCACTACATTCGAATATTCTAGAATGTAGGAAGACCGGTTTACGAAGCAAGAAATTCCTTAGTCCATTGTTTTGTGTGCTGGCTGAGATCGCACAATAATCAAGCACAATAATCAAGTAGTGCAGTTAATTGTGATTCCCGGATCCCGGGGTAAGTGCTGTGAACTATAATTCGCGCGATCTATAATTAGAATATTACCAAATAACTATTTCATAGATTAACTTCATATACTATTTAGATTAGAGCCACAGTCATTGTAGTTCCAATCACGTTTAAAGTAATCAAATATTTTATAAACTTGTATCGAAGTAATTATCCAAATCAGACGATGCTAAATTTCTTGTCACAAAATATACGAGAAAACATTTAGGACGGGGAAGTTAAAATTACTCCACGCCTAAATGCGATAATTATATTATGTATTGTATATGTATATGTGTAGTATACGTAAATACTTATTTTATAAACTGGTAGGGGATGCTGGAATATAGTAACAGAGCCCTGTCAAGGATAATGATAAATTGTTAACAATATTTCTACATAAAAATTCTCTTAAGGGCTATTCACCTGCGGCCTTAATCAGTAATTTATATTATTATAATTATAATTTGTGAATATCACGAAGGAGAATCCGGGTTGAGAAAATACATCTACCCGACATATTTTATTGTGAAGCCGTACCAGGCCTTAAGCGGGAAACCGTTAATTTTCTAAATTTTTATTATTGGATAACTTAAGGTCATATACCTGGATCATATTCCACCTATCCGGAATATTCCCTATTATTTAGTATTGTGTTGTCGAGACGGCCATAGTGGGACCGTCATTTTGGGGTTCCCTAAATTGGTGAACCATTAGGAGATACTATTCAGTAATTCATGAATTTTTTCAGGTTTTTCACGCCAGCCGTTTAGAATTTAGAGACGCGCTGTTTTCGCCAAAACATGCTCTTCAAAGCTAAATATCTCGCAAACGGATACTCAAATCAAAAAATCATCGTATCAACCTCTCGATATTTTTAAAAGATCTATCTAATGATACCCCACACTCCGGAGTAAACGCAAGAAAAAGGGTTACCTAAAACAAATTTTGACGTGCATCGATTAGGCGTTTAGCAATGTCTCTATAAAGGCGGCGAGCGATTTAATACAATAATTTATTTTTTTTGAATGTTTTTAGTTTTAGATAGTTTAGTTTGTAGTTATATTAGTTATATTAGTTGTTTATAGTTTGTAGTATAGTTGTAGGTTTTCTTAGATTTAATTTTCCAGTTCCTTGTATAATATTCATAAAATGTGTTATTATAAATAAAAGTTGTTGTCATAATATAATGGGAAATAAAAAAAACACTCGAAATTCAGTGATTGCAATATTGAGGAAATGGTCGTTGGAATGAGGGTTTCGTACCCAAAGGATAAAACCGGATCTCTATTACTGAGACTTCGCTGTCCGTCCTTCCGTCCGTCTGTCTTGGGCTATATCTCATGAACCGTGATGGTTAGAATTTTGAGTTTTTTACAGATGATGTATTTCTGTGATTCTGTATTACAACAAATGCTAAAAAACAGATAATTTAATCGACTCGCACTTTGCCCGTATTTTGTTAGTCCTCTCTCTATGCCGGGCGCCACGGGAAAGCCGGGCGCCACTGGAAATACCTTCTGCGTGCGAGCGAGAGACGCCCAGCAACGTACGTGAGAGCTGCCGCGGACAAAAAAAGTCCTCTCTCTGGGTTTAGGTCGGGTTTTCGTTGAAGTCGGGTTATATCCCGCGTAGGTGAGCAATCCTTCTAGCCTGCTTGTGTAAGGACGGCGGGAGGCTAGCCCGCCGTCCTCAGGTCCCGATCATGGAGGTCGATGGTCTTGGGCGTAGATGAGTCTGTGGCACCCTGGCCGCTGACTGTGGAACTCAGCGGTAAGGGTACGTTCCCTCATTTTCTCGATCGCCTTCTTCGCGAGCATCTGGAACGTGGCTGTGTTGTGTGTGAGCAGGTCTCGCAGAAGAACACAGCCACGTTCCACCTATTACCGCTAGAGACCATGGCTTGAAACATGGACTTCATGGTTGGTAGGGGTAGGTACTATAAATAGTTTTACGAGCAAACTACATAAGTATTTGTTGACTATTTCGTGTTTGACTGCTTCGGTGGCGTGGTCGGTAGTACATCTGCTTTCGACGCCGGAGTCTCGGGTTCGATTCCCGGTCGGGATAAACTTTGTGTGAAGACAGGTACGTTTGTACCGAAGTCTGGGTGTTTCCTATGTATAATATGTATGTATTTACTAAAAAAATTGTAGTATTTATATCAGTTTCTCTAGTACTCATTACACAAGCTCTGCTTAGTTGCCGGGCGCCGCTGGAAATACGTTCTGCTTGTAACCAGAGTCGCCCGGCAACGGACGTTATAGCGGCCGCGGCCTTAGGCCGCGAAATTTAAAAAAACAAAAAAAAGCGCTGCTTAGTCTGAGACTACAGATGACGTTGTGTGATTTGTCCTAACATATTTATTTATTTATTATTTATCTATACTACTATTATGAAGAGGAAAGATTTGCATTTTTGTATGTTTGTAATTAATAAACTCAAAAACTACTGTGCCGATTTCAAAAATTCTTTCACCATTGGAAAGCTACCTTCACCCTGAGTAACAGGCTACTTTTTATCCCGGCTTTTTATCACGGGATCCGGGAACGAGTAAACTAAATCACACAGGCGGAGCTGCGGCGATCAGCTAGTATTGGATAAAATTCTTGTACTTTTCTAGTTATTTCATACCGACCGCGGTTTCGCCTCACGGCAAATACTGCTTAGTCTAACACTCTATAGTACTGTGTGCTGTGAGAGTCTAATGATACCCCACACTCCGGAGTAAACGCAAGAAAAAGGGTTACCTAAAACAAATTTTGACGTGCATCGATTAGGCGTTTAGCAATGTCTCTATAAAGGCGGCGAGCGATTTAATACAATAATTTATTTTTTTTGAATGTTTTTAGTTTTAGATAGTATAGTTTGTAGTTATATTAGTTGTTTATAGTTTGTAGTATAGTTGTAGGTTTTCTTAGATTTAATTTTCCAGTTCCTTGTATAATATTCATAAAATGTGTTATTATAAATAAAAGTTGTTGTCATAATATAATGGGAAATAAAAAAAACACTCGAAATTCAGTGATTGCAATATTGAGGAAATGGTCGTTGGAATGAGGGTTTCGTACCCAAAGGGTAAAACCGGATCTCTATTACTGAGACTTCGCTGTCCGTCCTTCCGTCCGTCTGCTTGGGCTATATCTCATGAACCGTGATGGTTAGAATTTTGAGTTTTTTACAGATGATGTATTTCTGTGATTCTGTATTACAACAAATGCTAAAAAACAGATAATTTAATCGACTCGCACTTTGCCCGTATTTTGTTAGTCCTCTCTCTATGCCGGGCGCCACGGGAAAGCCGGGCGCCACTGGAAATACCTTCTGCGTGCGAGCGAGAGACGCCCAGCAACGTACGTGAGAGCTGCCGCGGACAAAAAAAGTCCTCTCTCTGGGTTTAGGTCGGGTTTTCGTTGAAGTCGGGTTATATCCCGCGTAGGTGAGCAATCCTTCTAGCCTGCTTGTGTAAGGACGGCGGGAGGCTAGCCCGCCGTCCTCAGGTCCCGATCATGGAGGTCGATGGTCTTGGGCGTAGATGAGTCTGTGGCACCCTGGCCGCTGACTGTGGAACTCAGCGGTAAGGGTACGTTCCCTCATTTTCTCGATCGCCTTCTTCGCGAGCATCTGGAACGTGGCTGTGTTGTGTGTGAGCAGGTCTCGCAGAAGAACACAGCCACGTTCCACCTATTACCGCTAGAGACCATGGCTTGAAACATGGACTTCATGGTTGGTAGGGGTAGGTACTATAAATAGTTTTACGAGCAAACTACATAAGTATTTGTTGACTATTTCGTGTTTGACTGCTTCGGTGGCGTGGTCGGTAGTACATCTGCTTTCGACGCCGGAGTCTCGGGTTCGATTCCCGGTCGGGATAAACTTTGTGTGAAGACAGGTACGTTTGTACCGAAGTCTGGGTGTTTCCTATGTATAATATGTATGTATTTACTAAAAAAATTGTAGTATTTATATCAGTTTCTCTAGTACTCATTACACAAGCTCTGCTTAGTTGCCGGGCGCCGCTGGAAATACGTTCTGCTTGTAACCAGAGTCGCCCGGCAACGGACGTTATAGCGGCCGCGGCCTTAGGCCGCGAAATTTAAAAAAACAAAAAAAAGCGCTGCTTAGTCTGAGACTACAGATGACGTTGTGTGATTTGTCCTAACATATTTATTTATTTATTATTTATCTATACTACTATTATGAAGAGGAAAGATTTGCATTTTTGTATGTTTGTAATTAATAAACTCAAAAACTACTGTGCCGATTTCAAAAATTCTTTCACCATTGGAAAGCTACCTTCACCCTGAGTAACAGGCTACTTTTTATCCCGGCTTTTTATCACGGGATCCGGGAACGAGTAAACTAAATCACACAGGCGGAGCTGCGGCGATCAGCTAGTATTGGATAAAATTCTTGTACTTTTCTAGTTATTTCATACCGACCGCGGTTTCGCCTCACGGCAAATACTGCTTAGTCTAACACTCTATAGTACTGTGTGCTGTGAGAGTCTAATGATACCCCACACTCCGGAGTAAACGCAAGAAAAAGGGTTACCTAAAACAAATTTTGACGTGCATCGATTAGGCGTTTAGCAATGTCTCTATAAAGGCGGCGAGCGATTTAATACAATAATTTATTTTTTTTGAATGTTTTTAGTTTTAGATAGTATAGTTTGTAGTTATATTAGTTGTTTATAGTTTGTAGTATAGTTGTAGGTTTTCTTAGATTTAATTTTCCAGTTCCTTGTATAATATTCATAAAATGTGTTATTATAAATAAAAGTTGTTGTCATAATATAATGGGAAATAAAAAAAACACTCGAAATTCAGTGATTGCAATATTGAGGAAATGGTCGTTGGAATGAGGGTTTCGTACCCAAAGGGTAAAACCGGATCTCTATTACTGAGACTTCGCTGTCCGTCCTTCCGTCCGTCTGTCTTGGGCTATATCTCATGAACCGTGATGGTTAGAAATTTGAGTTTTTTACAGATGATGTATTTCTGTGATTCTGTATTACAACAAATGCTAAAAAACAGATAATTTAATCGACTCGCACTTTGCCCGTATTTTGTTAGTCCTCTCTCTATGCCGGGCGCCACGGGAAAGCCGGGCGCCACTGGAAATACCTTCTGCGTGCGAGCGAGAGACGCCCAGCAACGTACGTGAGAGCTGCCGCGGACAAAAAAAGTCCTCTCTCTGGGTTTAGGTCGGGTTATCGTTGAAGTCGGGTTATATCCCGCGTAGGTGAGCAATCCTTCTAGCCTGCTTGTGTAAGGACGGCGGGAGGCTAGCCCGCCGTCCTCAGGTCCCGATCATGGAGGTCGATGGTCTTGGGCGTAGATGAGTCTGTGGCACCCTGGCTGCTGACTGTGGAACTCAGCGGTAAGGGTACGTTCCCTCATTTTCTCGATCGCCTTCTTCGCGAGCATCTGGAACGTGGCTGTGTTGTGTGTGAGCAGGTCTCGCAGAAGAACACAGCCACGTTCCACCTATTACCGCTAGAGACCATGGCTTGAAACATGGACTTCATGGTTGGTAGGGGTAGGTACTATAAATAGTTTTACGAGCAAACTACATAAGTATTTGTTGACTATTTCGTGTTTGACTGCTTCGGTGGCGTGGTCGGTAGTATATCTGCTTTCGACGCCGGAGTCTCGGGTTCGATTCCCGGTCGGGATAAACTTTGTGTGAAGACAGGCACGTTTGTACCGAAGTCTGGGTGTTTCCTATGTATAATATGTATGTATTTAAGGTTTGTTTTATTTCAATCGGTTCATAAATAAAAAAGTTATGTCGATCTGGCGGAGCTGCGGGCAACAGCTATACATAATAAATCAGTAACTGGTGATCAAGAAAACTATAACACGCAGGCGGAGCTGCAGGCAACAGCTAGTAAATAAATAAATGTGGAAAAGTACAAGAGATTTATTTATTCAATACATCGAGTTCTCTTTTATGTTTTATCGGTTTTAATCCCGGTAATGTGTTCCCACGGGAACCGGGAACGAGTAAACTAAATCACGCGGGCGGAGCTGCGGCCATCAGCTAGTTTACTATATTTCTAAACTTCGGTAAACTTCTATTGTTTATGCTTGTTTTAAATAGGGTAAAATGCCCAATGGTGGGTCTAGTATTTTTGAAATATAGGTAGATGAGTAGTTATTTACTTATTCTTCATCTTTTTTTGTTTTATTACAACAGGGTAAATGCACCAACACTAGACATACAAGGGGATCTATGCAAATCGATCACACTACGTAAGTGTCTGCAAATTATAGGAACCTTAAATAGATAAGTACGATGGTACTTTTATATTGGTTTAAAATTAGAGTAAATTGTTCTGTATTGGGTCTTTTTTTATATAACGTGCTTACGAGCCACGCCACCCGCCTAGTGGAAAGTCGTTGGACGGACGTCTGGCAATTGTGGGCGACTCTCATAGTACACAAATAAGAGAGGGAGCGTTCCCTCCCCGCTGAATTCCGAAGTCAGCGGCCAGGGCGCCGACTTTTCAATCCACCCTCGTATATTGTCGAGCTAGGTGTCAAAAGGTGTACTATGCTTTTGTAGACTTATAGAAGGCCTATGATGAAGTGAGAGGAGTGAATTGTAGTCAGCGCTGTCCATATATGGAGTAAGCAGCAATCTGAAACGAGCAGTGCAATCACTTTATGAGGGTTCCAGTGCTTGTGTCCGCATAAACGGGACTTACACGGACTGGTTTGGTATCGAACGAGGTGTCAGGCAGGGCTGTTTAATCTATACATGGATAACTGTCTGAAAGATCTGAAAGCGAGTGTGTGTGGTTTAAGAATGGATGAATTGACCATCAAGTGCCTTTTATATGCTGATGACCAGGTAATACTTGTGTCGTCGGCAGAGGAGTTGCAGGTGATGGTTGATATTATGAATGAGTATTTGAAAAGGAAGGAAACAAAAGTGAATGTAAATAAGACAAAAGTAATGATATTTGAACGAGATGAAAATATGTCGAACTGTGCGGTTGTTATTGAAGGAGAAAGAGTGGACCAAGTGTAAAAGTTTGTGTATGGTTCAAGTTTACAAAGGAAGATGTGAAGAAGGGTTATATGGCCGGAAATCAATTGAATGGGGCTCTGCATAACTTTATGAACAGTCAGAAGATTTCTCGGAGGGCTGGTCCCTAAACTTATGTATGGCAGTGAATGTTGGGTTTGGCAAAAGAAGCATGAAAGTAAATAAATGCAGTGGAAATGAGGAGTTTGAGAAGTATGACTAGGGTGACATTGGTTGATAAAGTAAGGAACAGCGTGATACGAGAACGTTGTGGTGTGTCAGAAGATGTAAGTAAGATAGAAAAAGGGACGCTTAGAGGGTTGGGGCACGTAGAAAGAATGGAGGAAAGAAGATTGACGAAATAGATACATAAAACGGGTGTGAATGGAAAGGCAGGTAAGGGCGACCTAGGCGAACGTACTACGACCAAATCGGAGATGTTTCGACCAAGAACAGGTCAAGAGTACCCATAACTGGAGAGTGTGCATGAAGATAGTTATGGCAGTGGAAGAAGCGAAAGAAGTATGCCAAGATCATAGCAAGTGGAATTCCATAGTCTCTGCCTACCCCCATGGGAAAGAGGCGTGACAATATGTATGTATGTATGTATGTAGGTGTCCATCAGCATTCAAACACACACCCACGCGGAGAAACACATACAATAACACACACTTACACACCTACACACACACACAGGCATACAAATTTGTTTGTACGCCTGTGTGTTACCGCTAACTGCTAACTGTAGCGACCTACCTTCATAAAAGGAGGAGGTTCTCAATTCGTTCGTATTTTCGTTTTGCGTTTTTTTATGTATCTTTCTTCTTCATCTCAAAAGGTTTTTTAGATTTTTTAGAAAATTTCTTTCTTCATTTCAAAAGGTTCACTTTTCAAGGTTTCACATTTAAATTATTGAAATCAATAAAGGAGTTTTTATATTGTATGCAATTGCTTCGATTGGGAGAATTTTTGCTTCGATTGGAATTGGGTCGTTTACCCTAGTAGTATATACCATCTTGACATTTAACAATGCATTTTTTTGCTTGAAAGATTTACCGTTTTACGTTCACCTACCTTCCTCTCGCTGGAGACCATGCTGCGAACCATGGTCTCTAGCGGGAGCCAGTGGAACGCGGCCGTTTCCTTCTGCGAGCAGGTTATACTCGTGAAGGAGGCGGCTGGGGGAGGGAGCGGGCCCTTCCTGCTAAATTCTGAAGCGTATGGCGGGGACGCCGCAGACGTGAATACGCGCAGGACCATCGACTTCCGTGATCGGGCCTGAGGACGACGGACTAGCAACTCACCGTCCTTACAGAAGTAGGCTAGAAGGACTGCGTGCTGTTGGGACTCACCCCACGCACATCTTCACTCACTGACGCGGGATAAACCCTGGCCCTAAAGATACGGGATGAAACCGCACAAAACCCCCGAAGAGGCCACACAGGTGGTCAAAGTCCGCCGGGCGCCACTGGAAATTCCCTGGGACTTCAACAGAGGCGCTCGGCAATGGACGTAGGAGCGGCCGCGTCCTTGGGCCGTGGAACTTAAAAAAAGTTCACATATCCTATTTTCAACTTTTCCATGTGTAGGTATGTACCTACAGTATTTCAAGGGTATATTCAAGGTATTTCTAGGTACATAGGCAGACTATGTATATAAAGATAGTGAAATAAAACCTTTTATGTTACTAACTTTTATTTCTTATTATTTTGGTTTTTTTAACTTGGGTACCTACTAAGAGAATTAGAAGAGCTAAATGATTTTATACCAATTCACCATAATTTCAAGTACCTAAGTATGTGTATTTAGAAGACACTATAAGGAAGTCCCTACTTTGTATTGATATGTACCTATGATTTTTAGGTGAGCCATTTTTATTTGATGTAGACCTATTTCTAGCCCACTGACAAGCTAATCTGCCCTTTGCTACATGTAATGTTTATAATAATATACCTAATCAAAATGCAAAGAACGGTAGCTTGATGCGTCGTTGTCTAATAAAGTTGTACTCGCTCTGTCCCCGTCGCACACTCTCCGCGCGCCGCCTCTGGCCCCTCCGAATAATCACGCGAATCGGTACGAAATCTGAATTTTCGCTGACCGCCTAACCCCTCTTAAGGCTTGAAGTGCAAGCGAGAGCGCGGAACGAGCGACAAAGAGGCACAATCGGCCTCCGCGTTCGGCAGTTATGACGTTTTTTTTCATAATTTTCTTTTAGCACTTTGTCAAAGTAGTAAATACATTTCCATGCAAAGTTTCATGTTTCTATCACTCACCGTCTAGGAGGAAAGTCAAAGAGTGGCGGACGGAGCTGCAATATTCTAATATTGAAAAAAAAAAAATATTTTAATCCCGTTGCCTTGCGATGAAATGTTGATGAAAGGCAACAAAATCTTACGTGCCAGCCGCTATGGCACAGCCAATTAAAGTCCTGGGCGTTTCGGACTAGCTATTGTCAGTTTCGAGTCCCCGAGTTTCTCCGTTGCCACTGATCACAAGCCATAAACGTTTGCCTTCAAAACAAACCGAGACAAATGTTCTTCAAGGCAGTTTCAATACCTTGATTTTATCAGTCAATTTACAACTGACATCAGGTATATCAAGGGAGAGAAAAATGTAGTCGCCGATACCTTATCCCGAATCGAAGAGCTGACACAGCCTTTAGACTACAGTGCTAAGGCACTGTAGTCTAAAGGCTGTGTCAGCTCTTAGCTAAGGCTAAGAAACAGCTAACAGATTCCGAGCTACGTCCTCCTTACTACCAGCCCGCAAGATCCAGTGGACATGACAGAGCTAGTCGACTTCGCCTACATATGGCAAAGCTCACTCCACAGCCAACTTCATGGCACACCAGCTCTAGTAGAACCTTCTACGTCCCCAAGAACTTGCCTACAGCCACTCATGTCTTCTTACGCCAAGGTCCTATAAAAAACCACTCGAGGCACCATACTCTGGACCATACAGAGTAGTTCTGCGCGACGAGAAGACATACGATATTGACGTGCAAGGCAAGACACAAAAGGTCACTATAGACCGTTTAAAGCCAGCTTTCTTGGCCAGCTTTCTTGGCCTCCCTCACGAGACACACGACCAGCTACAGGTCCAGAACTACCAGCCCGCAGATGACCTCACAAGGAAAACAAGAAGTGGACGCAGAGTGCGATTTCCAGATTACTATCGCCCGTAGTTACGGTCTCACCGGGGGAGTAGTGCTACCTAAACCAGTTTTGTATCATCGGGAATATTCTAGTACTATAGGTACTTGTATACATTATTATAAAAGCGAATGCATGTCAACAATAAATGTCATTCATCCACATACTGTGTTACTGTAAACGTCCCAATAATACCTCCCAACAACCACTACACTATTATATTATATCTATTTGTAGTTTATGGTTACAAAAAACCATAGGTTGCCTCCCATTACGTAGGACCAACTTAACTTCTGGCAAAATGTCGGTATGTAATGCGCCTCTGGCTATCCTCTCAAGGATAATAGGCCTTGATTATATGTATATGTCTGTATATTGACCAGGTTTGAGACATACGACCAAACGCGGCGATGGGGTAAATCTAATACACGGAAAAAATAATAGAGTGACTCACACAATTGCTATTTGCTGTTAACAAACACAAGGGAACTGCTTAGACAATAATCTCATAATCGTCTACGTCTGGTCACGTTCAACACCCACAAATCTGAACCGAAAAATAGCGCAAATGTTTAGGTTACATCGACTTTTCAACCGACTTCCAAAACAGGAGGAGGTACTTAATTCGACTGTATGTTTTTTTATGTTTGTTTATATATCTTTAGGCTGGGTGAACTGATTTAGATTTTTTTAATAAAAGCTACTACTTCCTAAGTGTTCCCATTTCAATTTGGTCCCATTCCGACAATTATTTGGTCCCATTTGGGTAATTTAAAGTCGGTTGTTGTGTAAATTTTTGACGTGTCTTTTTTACTATTTTACTCGTATCTTGTTCACGACACAGTCATATGCCGTATGGAAAGTTTTCTTTTCTGATTGCATGGGCTACACAAATTAAGTAGGTACCTAGATACTGGCAAAATCTAGGAACAGGAACTAGGGTTTTTGAAAATATCTATATAACTGTGAGGTCTATCTATCCCGGACTTACCCTACATACGTGATTTTAAAATCACGCCAATGTAATGTAGGTACGCACTGTCTTAATAATAGCCTCAGGGCTTAGTCTGTTGAACACATTTATGAATTATCGATTTGCTACTCCTGAGTTACAGGTATCATCTGCAAATATCTGTAGTGGTTGTTTTAGTTTGATTTATTAGCATAATAATTAGGTTAGTTATACGTTACAAGACAAGTTAAGTTAGCTAACGACGAAGAGCGTAATTTATAATTATAATGAGCTTGCTGATGCCTGCGGCTCTGCCCAAGTGGTAGTATTGGTTTTGTCGTTCAAACTTCATAAGAACTTTCCTCTTGAATCACTCTAAACTATTGCTGAACACTGGAGCCAGGCGTAAGCTGAGCTTTGCATTTGTGTAAGTACACGTACAGGAACGTATAATATGACTTGTTTTACACTCACATGTGTTGTACACACAGCCGCATTCAGCTTTTTTACTCTACTTTTCGTGATCACCCACACAAATGCAAAGCTCAGCTTAGGCGTCGCGAACTATACCTACCTAAGCTAACAGTTTAGCGACTATTAATATATTAGGTGCGTAAAGAAGATGCAGACCTCGACAATTGGCAGAATTTTTGCTGTTAAGGTATCAGAATATTCTGTAGGTGCGTCGTTCTGTCGGTCGCTGATTCGAGTTTCATTGCTAATAGATATTTCAGAGAGGCGTTCTAAAATTGAATTGAATCTGAATGTATGTTATCTGCAAAATTAATACCTATTCTATCTCGTAAATCTTTAACTGGCGTGGAATTTATACAGATTTTGTCGTGTGCTAATTAAATGTTTACTTAGTCAATGGCGTAGGTAATAACATATTAAATTAACAGTAGATGAAAATACTATTTAGGATACTATTTTTTTTGGAAGGTACATTGTCCATCTATGTCCTAGATCCTCCCAAGGGCGTAGCCAGGATTCCATCAAGGGGGGGCAGACTTAATCCTAAAATAAATCGGGGGAGGGGTGAGCACCCCCCTAAAGGGATAAAACTTGTTGTTGTCCCCCCCCCCTTAAATAGGGGGGATTTTAAAAATATTAAACATGATGTCAAGACCTTTTTCTTTTTTAAATCCGCGGCCCTAGGCCGCGGCCGCACTAAGTCCATTGCCGAGCGCCTCTGGTACGCACTAATAGAATTTCCAGTGGCGCCCGGCGGACCATGGCCACCTGTGTGGCCCCTGCGTGGTGGTCGGGTTTTTTTATAGTCTTCCCATCCATCGATCGAATTCATCATCATCGATTGAATGAAAAAATTTTCTCCTGAAATAATAGCAATACAACTAAATGTGTAACTGCGCGAACTAATGCAACAAAATACAATAGAAGGTGGATTACGTGAAATGGTTTCATGTCGGTTCTGCACACAGATGTTGTAAAGTCAATCTTTTATGGCTTCATTCATTGAACCATGGTAGACAAAATATATCCTATGATTCTTTATTTGTTTATAGGATTCCGTACCCAAAGGGTAAAACGGGAATCTATTATTGAGACCTCACTGTCCATGTCCGTCCGTCCGTCTGTCTTGGACTGTATTTCATAAACAGTGATAGATGAAAACAAAAATTGGCCATATATTTTAGAGTTTTCGAAAGTTTTTTCATAAACTCTAAAAAATGTCACATGACGTGAAGTTCAACATCATTTTAGAGGTCTTTGACCATACTGAGTTGATTGCAGCTGGTCTTGAGTCTCTAACTATTACCGTTCTCGATTTGACCTCGTTTTGACCTTGACCTTTAGATCAGAGGTCAAAGGTCAAGTTCATTTTAGAGGTCTTTGACCATGCTGAGTTGATTGCAGCTGGTCTTGAGTCTCTGACTATTGCCGTACTAGATTTGACATCGTTTTGACCTTCAGATCAGAGGTCAAAGGTCAAGTTCATTTTAGAGGTCTTTGACTATGCTGAGTTGATTGCAGCTGGTCTTGATTCTCTAACTATTACCGTTCTAGATTTGACCTCGTTTTGACCTTGACCTTCAGATCAGAGGTCAAAGGTCAAGATCATTTTAGAGGTCTTTGACCATGCTAAGTCGATTGGCGTTTACACTGAGTCTCTAGCTCTTACTGTTCTCGAGTTGAAAGTTGTTCACGGGCGGAAGGACGGACGGACGGACATTACTGTTGTATAAGAGATTTTTGTTTCGAAAACTCTAAAAACAGAATATAATAAATTTTCAAGGGGGCTCCCATACAACAAACGTGTTTTTTTTGCCTTTTTGGTATAGCTTTTTTATAAACGTCTGTACATAATTTTAAATTCATAGACGTAAGTAGGATTAGTTAACCAACAACAAATTAGTAACCACTTAATATTTAAAATGTAACTAAAAAAAAGAGAACTACTTGCCTTGTGATGAAATGTTGATGAAAGGCAACAAAATCTTACGTGCCAGCCACTATGGCACAGCCAATTTAAGTCCTGGGCGTCTCGGACTATTTAAAAAAAATCACCTGAAAAGAAATATACTCGTAGTAAATTAAGGCTTAGTTTTGTAGAGATCAAAAAAGAACTTTACTTTACTTGTACTTTGTCGACGTGGTAAATACACATACCCATGCAAAGTTTCTAGAACTTTCTAGAACTAACCGTTTAAGCCGAGGATGGACGGACGGACATGACGCAACTATAAGGGTTCCGATACTTAGACTACGGAACCCTAATTAGCACTTAAAAAAAGTAAAACAGTCTCGGATAAAATGTCTGTGGTATGAAAAGACAGAAGTTGCAACTTTCACTACTGAAAGCAGTTCCATGTCGCGTTGACATTTTGTTTATTGCACACAACCTAAGGACCCCTAAACTAATGGACCGTTATATTTTTAAATTGTGAATTCTTCGTTTCCGGCACAAGACAGTGTGTATCACTTACGCTTACCTATCATGGGGTATCACAATCATTAGTGATGATTATGATACCCCATGATAGGTTATACTCGTATAATTGTAAAACAAAGTCGGTTCTGTCCGTTTGTTTGCTTTTAGATCCTTTAAAGAACGCAAAGTGTAACAAGTTACCTAATAAATAATATTTGTTCCTAAAATAGTAGAGATCTGTCACCTAATTTATTGAAAATAAATAAATTATAATAATTTAAATATAAATTAATTGAAGTATGTATCACTATGTAAGTAAAACCGCTCGTTCCATAGTTTCCCATAAAAGCCTCTATAACTCCTGAACTAAAGAGTTATACCATCCATTATAGTTATACCCTCTCGCTGGAGACCATGCTTCAAGCCATGGTCTCCAGCGGGAGTAGGTGGCACACGGCCGTGTCCTTCTGCGAGCAAGTGATGCTCGCGAAGGAGGCGGCCGAGAGGGAGAGGGAGCGTACCCTCCCCGCCGAGTTCCGTAGTCAGCGCCGCAGACTCATCTACGCCCAAGACCATCGACCTCCATGATCAGGGCCTGAGGACGGCGGGATCGCCACCCGCCGTCCTTACAGAAGCAGGCTAGAAAGGTTGCGTGCTGTGAGGCCTTTGCCCCAAATCACGCAACCAGATTCACTCACTGTCGCGGGATAAAACCCTACCCCAACGACGCGGGATTCTTATCCCGAAAAAACCCCCGCAGAGACCACAGAGGTGGTCAAAGTCTGCCGGGCGCCACTGAAAATACGTTCTGCTTGTAACTAGAGACGCCCGGCAACGGACGTTAGAGAGGCCGCGGCTTTGGGCCGCGGAATTAAAAAAAATCCATTATAGTTTTCCTCCAAATTTCGTTACATGGATTACCATCATGATTTTTTTCAGGTTCTTCACGCCAGCCGTTTAGATTTTAGAGGGAAGAACGCACTGTTTTCGCAAAATGGGCTTTTTTAAACTAAATATCTCGCAATCCAAAGTCCAGTGGCGCCTGGAGACGGGCAGCCCCAGTAAACAAAATGCAATCGCTAAGCCATTGAACTGTTAAATTTCTCATCAAAATGTTGGGCATTTAATAAGGGTTAAACCGCGTATACCGACCGTCACTTACACTTACCTTTCTATATACCTACTTGCGTTGAAGAAACGGAAATTCATTGAAGGATTTAACTCTGATAGTCATCCTTTCATTTCAAATTTTGATGTAAAATTTATAAACAAAATAAGCGAATATCGGAGAACGGCTTTCTGCCGATTACACTCCGGTACACTAAATTCCCGGTCACAAAATGTTGTTCGTCCAGCGCAACATTTTGTCCTGCTTTTTCATATTGTCCTGCTTGATAAGAGTAGGGTCACAAAATGTTGCGCTGGACGAACAACATTTTGTGACCCTACTCTAATCAAGCAGGACAATATCTATACTTATAATAAATCTGTTGAAGTGAAAATTCTGTACATTGAAAATATCAAAAAAATAAATGGCAGGGGTGTTCCTAGACCTACACCGAAACCAAAAATGTGATTAAAATTTTTTTTGGCTGTCTGTTTGTTCAGGCATCACGCAATAACTACCGGTTCGATTACGATGAAACTTGGTACAATTTTTTTTTTTATATCCTGGGCACGTACTGGGTACTTTTAATCCCGGAAAAGTATCTTCTCTTATAAATAAAAATGAATTGCTGTTCGTTAGTCTCGCCAAAACTCAAGAACGGCTGGACCGATTTGGCTAATTTGGGTCTTAAAATATTTGTAGAGGTTCAGGGAAGGTTTATAAGCAAAATTTCAGGCGGTACGAAGTTCGTCGGGACAGCTAGTGTAAAAATAATTATTTAAGTAAATTACATGTTTCGAGATGTGGGTGGCAGACAACAAGGAATGATAGTATCCCCTTAGGAGACGGCAGGATACAAGATTCTTTTAGGGTAGGTACCTCATCATCCCAGCCCATTTGACGCCCACTGCTTAGGCATAGGCATACCCCAGAGAGGGGAGAACTCAGCCTACATATACCACGTTGGCAGGTGGGTTGGTACCTATAGGGTTTTGTGTCGAGTTTTCTTTATCGGTTTACTAATGAAAAGCATAAAATATGTAGACATAATTTACATTGGCATAACGAAATGAAGCATAATGATCATAAGGCCTAAAATTATTAAAAATAAATATTTTGGTATAATACTTGTTGTCATAAATACTAATAATATAATAATAATGAAGCATAATTTTATAAATTATAATGTTAGAAAAGCATAATGATATAAACACATGTTCTTTAGAATAAAACTAAAATCACAACCATGAACCTAATGTTTATCGAGAACAGGTAAGTTTTTCATTTTTACTGTCTACTTGTTTGATTATAATTCATACAAAAACAAACATGTTCACGGCTCATGGGTGGCCCAAGGGCCACCCTCGCCGCACCTTAACCTATTCCAATCGAGTAATTCGCAAATTATAATAAATAACCAATTATGACCTTTTATATTTATGGTTCATAATTAATAGACGAATAAACATTATGCCTTTAAAATTTATGCAACTCCTTCTTATGGCAAAACATATTATACTAAATGATAGTTATGCTAACATTTGCATTATGCCAAAGGATTATTATGCAGTAGTATCATTATGCTAATAAAAGTTATGCGAAAACGTTATGCCAAACTATATTATGCCTTAAAATGTTATGCCAAGAGGAGGGATCCCTTCTTTATCTACCTAAGGGTGCCTATTTATTTCTTTCCACGTGACGTGAACCGGTTTTGTCTACCACCCTACGAAGACAGCGCAGTGTCTTCCCCATTTCACGCCTCGTGCCCCTGAATTTCGACAGGGCCATATATATGTATAAATAGCAAGCACCAGCCAGCACCGCCGGACCCACCCAGCATGCCACCCAGCTCGACCCAGCTTCGAGGAGGGCCCTCGCCCGGTACCCACCACTCATTGTGGAGGTACTACCGGAGTGGCCCACTCACTTCCGCGAGCTGCGGAGGCTGCTGGGCCACGCACCTAACGGACGCCCGTTTGGCAAGGGCGTCCGTTTCATCCCCAAGTCGGACCAGGAGTTCCGCACCATCCAGAGGTACCTTACCCAGCTGGAGAAGGACAGCGGAATCTCCTGGTTCTGCTACTCCCTGCCGGCGGAGCGGAGCCTGAAGGTGGCCATCCGCGGACTTCCGGCCAACACCGTGCCGGCGGACGTCGAGGAGGAGCTGCGCGAGCTGGGGTTCGTCCCCGAGCACGTGCGGACCATCCCCGCGCGCCCCGGGAGACCGGGCTGCCTCATGTTCGCGCAGCTCCAGAGGACGCCGGACATCACGCCGGGCATATATGAGGTGCAGGAGCTCCTCTGTATGCCCGGCATCAAGATTGAAGCCTGGAGGGGTCGAAGAGGGCCTGCGCAGTGCCACCGCTGCCAGCAGTTCCGGCACTCCTCCCACAACTGCCACAGGCCCATTGCCTGTGTGCGGTGCGGGGAGAGTCACCGGGCACAGGAGTGCCCCCGCCCGCGTGAGGAGCCGCCCACATGCGCCAACTGCAGCGGTGGGCATACCGCTAACAACGCCAACTGTCCGGTCTTCCGACGGGAGTTCCGTCACAAGAAGGCCGGCACAGTCGCGCGCACCGGACCATCGAAGGCCTCTCCAGGCCTCTCCAACGAAGAGAACGCCCCGGGCTCACTGATGGCTGCTGCCAACCAGCCGTCGCAGTCCGGGGCGGCTCGACGACGGCGGCGGAGACGCGCGGCGCGCACAGCGCCGAGCACCACCGACGCCGCCAAACCTACAACGACACCGGCCGTGGCCGCGCCCAAGGCGCCCAGGCCAACCAAGCAGTCCCAGACACCCGCCGTGATCGCTGCCCCAGCCAAGGGGACGAAGGCGACACGCGCGGCCCCGCCAGCACCACCGGCGGGAACATCAACGTCTGTGGACTCCCGGACCGCCATCGTCATCGGCATCCTGCAGCGGGTCCTCGTGGTGATCCAGGAGCGGAGGGACCCTATCCCTCTGATCCTCGGGTGCATCATGGAGTTGTGCAACTATGCCAGTTGAGCTCCGTGTTGCCTTCTGGAACGCCGACGGGCTCTCTACACAGAAGACCCGTCTACTGAAGCAGCTGCTGTCTCAGCGTCACGTGGACATCGGCCTAGTCAGCGAGACTCACCTCCGCCCGGCCGACAAGTTGAAGGTTTCCGGATACTATGTCTACCGGGTGGATCACACCTCGCCGCTGGGTAATGCCTACAGGGGATTGGCATTACTGGTTCGTCGGAGAATCATACATCAAGTGCTGCCTGTACCACAACTGCAGTCGTCGTACGCCTTGGGCGTGGAGATCTGCATCGAGCGCCAACCCACGCGTGTCTTCGCGTTCTACAAGCCGCCGTCCTGTCGGCTGGCGGTGGCTGACGTCCACACCTTGCTGGACTCGCCACTGCCCACGATCATCGCCGGCGACTTCAACGCGAAGCACACGGCGTGGAACTCCAACCTCGTCTGTCCAGATGGCAGGCGCCTACTGGACGATGCAGATCGCCGCGGGTACCAGGTGCTAGGGCCAGAGGCCCCGACGCACTACCCGTACAACGCAGCACACACCCCGGACGTCATCGACATTGCTGTCCTGCGCGACTGCGCGGCAGCGGCCTCGATAGACGTCCTGGACGACCACATGATCTCCGACCACCAGCCGGTACTACTGACGCTGAAGACGGTGCCGACGACGATGACCGCACCTTCTCCTCGATCCCGCCACGACTGGCGGGCCTTTGCTGACCACATGGCGACCCTCAACCACGCCGTCCGCGTGGAGAGTGCCACCGATGTCGACCAGCTCGCGGAAGACCTCAGAGCGTCGATGACTGACGCGCTTCGAGTATCGACGGTCGACACCTCGCACGCACACAGGCTTCCCCAGCTTCCCGCTCACCTTCGTGACATGATCGAGGAGAAGAGAAGACTGCGCAGGCAATGGCAGACTACCAGATGCCCGACCATGAAGACCCGGCTCAACGCTCTGGCAGCCAGGATTTCGAGCGAACTGGCGACAGTTTCGAACGAATCCTGGCAACGTTTCATCGAGCGAGCCGGCGAGGACTGGACGGGTATCCACCGCCTATGCCGCCGCCTCTCGGGGACCCCCAGCGCCAATCCGCCACCTCAGTGCCAGTGACGGAACCCCCCGGTACCGTGCCGAGGACAGGGCGGAGATTTTCGCTGACTCCCTGGAGGCGCAGTTCGCGCCGAACCCCGACCCAGACACGCAGCACCTTCGAAGCTACTTCGAGAGACCGATAGCTCCCACCGAGGACCCAGTGGTGTTCTCCCCCGGACAGGTCCAGAGGATGATTCGCCGCACGAAGCTCCGGAAGGCCCCCGGGCCGGATCGAGTCACAAATGAAGCCCTGCGTCACCTGCCACCGCGCTCCATCGCGGCGGTGACGCGACTATACAACGGGATTCTCCGGACCGGGCACTTCCCCACTTCATGGAGACTCGGGCGAGTCATTCTCCTGCCGAAACCCGGCAAGAACACCCTGCTACCTGGGAGCTATCGCCCCATCACGCTGCTGTCTACGATCTCGAAGGTCTTCGAGAAGCTGCTGCTGCTGCACATGATGCCCCACCTTCAGCCACGCGACGAACAGTTCGGTTTCCGTGCCGAGCACTCCACCACGCTGCAAGTCACGAGAGTGACGCACCACCTCGCTGCAACTCGCAACAAGCGTGAGTGCGCAGCCATGGTGCTGCTCGACATGGAGAAGGCGTTCGATCGTGTCTGGCACATCGGCCTGCTGTACAAGCTGTCCACGTCCACTATTCCACGTCGAATAGTTAGGACTGTGGCCACCTTCCTGCAAGACAGGCGCTTTCAAGTGGCAGTTGAAGACGTCCTGTCTACGGAGCGGCCCATCCGTGCCGGTGTGCCCCAGGAGAGCTGCCTATCGCCCGTGTGCTACAGTAGGTACACGGACGATATTCCAGTCGCTGACGGCGCCATGCTGGCGCTGTACGCCAACGACGCCGCCTACATCACAACATCGCTCAACGGCGCTCACGCGGCGTTGAAGATGCAGCGAGCACTGGATGCACTCCCCACCTGGCTGAAGGACTGGAGACTGAAGGTCAACGTGGCGAAGACTCAGGCGATTCTCGTGGGAAGCGGGGCGCCCCCGCCCCCGCTGAAGCTGTTGGGACAACCCGTCGAGTGGTCCGCTACGGTAAAGTACCTCGGCGTGACCATCGACCGGAACCTCACCATGCAGCCCCACGTGAAGAATGTGGCCGCGCAGGCGCGCACCACGCGAAGCCTCCTGTACCCGATCCTGGCGTCACACATCCCCACCCGCGCTAAGCTCGGGGTGTATAAGCTATACGTCCGCACACGGCTCTCGTACGCCGCCCCAGCGTGGTATGCGCTGACCTCCAAGAAAGCCCGCGCCACGCTGCGCACCCAGCAGTCGTTGGCCATGCGGACGATAGCTAAAGCCCCGCGCTACGTGCGGAATGATGTGATAGACAGGGATCTTCGCTTGGAGAGCCTCGATGACCACATTCGCCGCCTGAGTACCTCGATGTTCGAGCGGGCCGACGGAGCGCAAACCCGCAGCTTGCGGGACATTGCGCCATACCATCGGCGACCGCCGGACAAGAAGGGACTACCACGTGACCTCGTCTCCAGGGGCACCCCCCTGACCTGACACCGCTCCTCGCCGCTGGCCGACGGGCGCTCGCCACCCGGTGAGCTTGCCCTCCGCTGAGCGGCGGGTTGTAGCCTACCTGCTTGGACCCGTCGTCACCTGCCGCTGGTCGCTCACGGGACCTCCCTGAACAGGGTCTCCTCCTGTGGGCTTGACCGCGCCGGCCGCCACGACAACACACCGGAATAGACAACCCCAGGACTCGTTTACGAGTCCGACCCAGTGACCCGCCTGTCATTGCAGGCGGCGACCGAGACCACCGAGATGGGCCTACGCCCAGAACTGGTTACCCCGGGACCCATACGGGTCCGCGTGGATGATCACGGACGCTAGTCGACCTCGCGCCGCGACGGACGGCACTCAGGTGAATTAGCTAGGTAACTATTCTTAGTGCTTGCCCCTGAGCTCTGAGACCTAGACCGTTCTAAATCTAAATCCAGCTAGAACCTACGACAATCACTGTCTGACTATCTTAGACTAATATTAGACTTGTGGTCTAATATTAGTCTAAGATAAAACAATATGAATAAAATCATTCTTGAGTTCAACAATTTAGCTTCATCCCGAGGATTATTCTGGTAAAGCAAGTATCTAGGAATCCTATGTTATAATTAATGTTATAGTTAATCCTGTTAATATAGTTAGTCCTATGTCATAGTTAATATAACATCTTGTAACTGTTCTCATGTAGCCTGAAATAAACGATAAATAAACAAATAAATAATCAACTAGTTTTAATTTTTTCTAACACTGACCGGTTTCTTCTCACGGCGTCATCGGAGATTATAATTACTTACTGCTAAACCATTTAATGCGTGAATTTGGATTTGATGTTCTACGTTTTTATGTTTTTACGTAACGCTCTTTTCTGGATTCAGAATGGCTAGATGTCATATATTGTAAAGTATATTTATTTACAATAAGAATTACAATATACATAATTATACATGTATACTATTGTATACTAAAAATATTTACATTACAAAATATAGTTTAAAAAAATCCTCCAGGTCATTACCGACTGGAAAGGTTCCCAGAATGCTGGCTGTGTTGCCACGTTGGATGGCGATACATATTCTTTGGGCCAGAAAATAGCCAGCCTTCTGGTCCTGAGAAGCATCGATTAAGCGTTTAGCAATGTCTTTATAAAGGTGGCGAGCGCTCGGACCCCATGACCCCATTGTAAAGTAGGTATTGAGCGTGTTTAATAATTTTATAAAATTTTGCGTAAATTATGTTAGGCATAGTGACATGTGGGATACGAGTCGGTAAACAAAGGGACAACTGTAACAGTAAAATTGAAGTTAACGACTTGATGCTTCAAGTACAGGGTAGGTACTTGCTTTTCACTGAGCGTAAAAGTATCTAATTACGAGGTTTACCCTTTTTGCACACCTGAGACAATCTGTTATAGGATTATTTTTAGAGTCCTTAGTGTACATTTTAAAGTACTTAACTTTTTATATATTTTTATAAGTAAGTAAGAATGCTAGGCTTAAAAATCAGTAGAACCAAAACTGAGTACATGTTCTCTGATTTCGGCGGTCTCTCCAGTCCTACACCCATGGTGATAGACGGCGCACCAATACCAGTTTGCTCAAGTTTGCGGTACCTGGGCACTCTTATCCAGGATGATGGGGAAATCGATCGTACAGTGAAGCACAGAATTGACGCAGGTTGGATGAAATGGCGGCAAGTCAAAGCCACTATATGCGACCCCCAATTTCCTCCGAAACTTAAGGGGAAAATTTACAAGACTGTCGTCAGACCTGCCGTCCTGTATGGACTTTCATGTTTGGCCGTAAAAGCGACGGATGAAAGACAATTGCATGTAGCGGAAATGCGAATGTTAAGATGGATGTGTGGTGTGATAAGAATGGTAAGGAACGAGTATGTTAGAGGAAGTTTGAAAGTTGCACCAGTGAATGAAAAATTGAGAAGCGAGCGGCTGTCATGGTACATGGTATGGACATGTTATGAGAAGAGAGGAAAGCAATGTCGTTAGAAAGGTGCAAAGTATGACTGTAGAGGGTTTAAGAAGTAGAGGCAGGCCAAAGAAAAGATGGATGGAATGTGTGAAAGAGGATATGACAAGGAGAGGAGTGAATGAAGAGATGACGTCTGACAGAGGTGTGTGGAGGAGAAAGACTTGTTGCGCCGACCCCAAATAATTAGGATAAGGGCAGGTAGATGATGATGATGATGATGATGATGAAGTATGCTAACTTTTTGTCATAAAATTTTACAATTTGATTTATAATAATATATCATGAGTTGTGTCTCGGTCAGTTGGTGGAACGTTCCTCCTGGAAAGGGATCGGATGCTGGTTTCAGTCCAAGACTATAAGTTTTTGTGACACATATTGTAAAATTATACTTAACTTTTGTTCAGTAAAAAGTACCTACTAACAATTTTAACAACGGCTTGGAGAAAAGAAGTCCCCCGTATCATCGCAGACTGAAAAGGTTCCTAGCATGCTGGTAGCTTTGTCACCGTGAATGGCAATGCTAACTCTCTAAACAAACAAATAACCTTCTGGTCCTGAACCCTGGACCCCAAGACGTTAGCGTCACGCTTTTTCATGTCAGGGAATAGGTAGATGTGTCTTCCATAAATTCATCAATAATTTTGGTTTCACATGAATAGAACACGGACTTTATTGTTCTTAGACCGGATTTGACCAAACTCGATCTTACACTGGTGTTATATTATCACGGTAATAATTAAACTCCGACTAAAATCTATAGGATATTATTTCTACTAGGTCTATGAGTATCATAATAATTTAATTTTGTTGTATAATAGACAATACAGTTTCAATAGACAATTTTTACATTTTATACATTTCACTGTATTATCGAACAATATTCAAGTAGAGCAATAGAGAAACAATATACCGCAGATTGTAGAAGGAGTAACATTATAACCCATAGTTTAACACTAGTGTAGCTTTAAGTTTGATCGAATCGGGCCTTAGATAAATTACAATAAAGTCCGTGTACAGAACACGGGCTTTATTGTATACTAAGACCGGATTCGACCAAACTTGAAAATGATACATTTGAAATTATGTGAAACCAAAAAAAAGGATACATTTATGGAAGAGTTTAATTTCACTACTGTCATAGTAAAATTAAACTATAATTAATAACTTTTAAATAAATAATAATAAATAATATATAAATATTTTTGGATTCTCACATAACGTCATCTAGCCCAAACAAAGCTATAACCTAGTGCTATGTAAATACCATAGTTAGACAACTGATTGATAAACATACTTATATATTTCTAAATACATACATAATAAGTATATACAGAAAATACCCAAATTCCGAAACAAACATTTGTGGATCACACAAATTTTTGATTCAACCCGGGGAATCGAACCCGAGACTTCGGAGTCGAAAGCTGATGCGCTACCGATCACATCACCGAAGCAGTTAACTGTACTATATACTCGTATTTATACTGTGCTATTGCTATATACCTAAGTCTTACATATCACCTATGCATACTTATTCATAGAGCGTGGACAGTGAAGCGTCTACATTTCGAAGCTCGATTTTTTCGTCCGTCTATACGTGTGCCATGGTAGTATACGACGACCGCTTATACGACGACCGCGTATACAACGACCGCGTATTCGACAACCGCGTATACGACGACGACATGATAGCAGCCACATCTTTTATCCGATCTCCGCGAAACTTGTTACGATTTAAAACAGTTTTTTCATTGTAAGATTTCTTTGATTGGACCATTCAATAAAATCAGGGTAAAGGGGGAAAATAAATATGTTTTTAATCTTCGCGACATCTACTTACTGTTCTTTTTCTGTGTTTTTTTTTATTTTTTTTTATTATTTGTTTTCAGGCATTATATTCTAATGATTCTGGGATAAAAGAAGTATCAAATTATCTGTATTTACTTCCTCCGGGTAAGTTATGAAAACTGCCCGAGATTTTAATCTTTATAAATCTGAGTTGGAAACTTCGAGCAAGCTCAATGATATTAAATTACTTTATTAATTAATTACTTTTGTTCTATTAGTTTCGTACGATACTGATATTTGACCATATTTGTTACAAAATAATATCACATTACAAATTTGTATTTATAAAACAGTATAAACTACAAATACCTTTCTGATGTCAAAAGTTTAAAAGGTACTTTAAACTTTTGACATCAGAAGTTTAAAGTACCTTCCTCAACTACTTACTACTAACTACTCTACTAACTATTCTAATCGTAGTTACTACTAACTACTCAACTATTCACTAATCTTACTATAAATATCTATCCCTTATACCTCTCACAGTTGGAGCGTTTGTAGCCTGCTTGCGTTTTGACGAAGTGAGTTCAACCCCCAGCCAGAAGCACTTTTATGAAATACTAGTTATTAATATTTGAGATAATTAAATTTCTTGAAAATGGTTACAAAAAAAAAACAAAAAATCTTGTTTGTTTTCTCATGTAGGTACCTATTTATGTGTTTTATACATAATATGTATCTAATATGTTTTTATATATATATACAAATCTAAAAATTTTAACGTTTGGATGAACATTAAACTAATAAATTAATATTTTGGACTTTGCCGATGAATTACCGACCACGCTACCGAAGCAATTATTACAAGGACCTTCTCTTGAGCGTGTCATCAACATAGCTTATTTTATGGACCCAATATCCTATATAAAACACCTTTACACACAAAATTCACTCATGATAATACTACAGCGATGATATTCATATTAAAAAAATAATTTACGGGGTTATTCTCTCATTATATGCCTTATGAGCTCGTAAACTTTTCTGATTAAGGTAAGTGTGGGCCTTTACTTGTAATATTAACTACTGATTATTACACAGAGTCACGGAGGGGGCAGAAAGCGAGTTTATCTTGGCGCAAAGAACTTGTATCGCTATTCAACGTGGTAACGCAGCCAATATTTAATATTTGTTAATAACAACTATTAGTGGTCGCCCATAGGGTCGAACAGTAGACCTCGCGAGCATTAAAAACATTATTTGAGCTTTTCCCCCCAATTCAAAAAAGCTCATGATGAAAAAAATTGTATTAAATAAAACACTTGTGCCAAGTTTCGTGAAGATCGGATAAAAACTGTGGCTGACTAGCCCGGAACTCACATACAGGGAGACAGGCGAAAGCAAAACTAAACATTTCAAGATTGGACACAATCTTGAAATGTTTAGCTTTAACTTATGTATATCCTTATACTCGTAATACTTCAATTCGCTCCTAAATCCAATCACGTCATTTACCTAGATCGGCAATTAAACTTCACTCTGCATTCAATCGACACTGATCTGACGTCCACAGCAACGCTAGTTCTTGCTTCAAATCAGAGGGTAACAGCGTCTGTAATCACACAAACTGTTCTCCCAAAAGCGGTTTATAATCGTATGCACGGTAAGCTTTGATAGGGAATATGTACATCAAGGAAAACAACAAATGGTAATTGGAAACAAAATTAATTGAGCTCCCATACAGCGACTCCAATGCGATTTTTTTTTTTTTTTTTTTTATATTTGGTTCGCCAAATTGACGCCGCCCGCCTGGTGGTAAGTCGTGACGACATCTAGCGATTGTGGGCCACTCTCACAGCACACATTACTATTGAGAGTGGCCCTCAACTTGACGACCTACTGATGTGCCTCTTCACGCTCCGCTTAAAGAACCCAGGATTATATGTGGGAGGAAACACGTGCACAGGCAGGGCGTTCCAGGCCACTATCGTTCGGCAGAGAAACGAACGTTTAAAACGTTCGGTTCTCGCGAACATGCTATCCACTGTGTGGGGGTGGCATCTCTGCCCGGCACGAGTCGTTCGGGATCGGAAGGAAGAGGGTGGGATCAGATTGAAGAGCTCTTCAGAACACTCGCCGTGGTAAATACGGTAGAATGCGGCCAAGGAAGCTATTGTTCGGCGCTGAGCTAGCGGCTCAAGGCTTCCCGTTACCTCCGGACAACCTATAATACGGATAGCCCGTCGCTGCATAGCGTCGAGAGCGTCCAGCAGATACTTCGCGGAGCCGTCCCAGAGGTGAGAGCAGTATTCGACGCAGGGTCTAATCTGCGTCTTGTACAGCAGACACCTCTGGTCCGGTGTAAAGAATCTCTTTACCTTATTCAGTATTCCTAGTTTCCGCGAAGCTAGCCCTATACATCTTTCGATGTAGTTTTTATTATTGAGCTCTCGACGAACGTCTATGCCAAGGATATCAAGGTTGTCCTTCATTGGTAATAATGCATTCTGAAGAGAGGGTAGGGGAAGGAAAGGGGATTTCTTCGCAGTAAATGCACACGCCTGTGTTTTGCGGGCATTGAACTCGACCAGGTTCTCGGTACCCCATTGAGAGATACTGTCGAGGTTACGGTCGAGATCAGCCACGAGTCGTCGTCTCTCCTCCTCAATCTCAGATCGCCCCGCCGTCGGACGAACCGAGTAACTCCCGTGCAGTGTGCTGTCATCTGCATAGCAATGAATGTTCCCGAGGGATAGCATATCATTGATATGCAGAAGAAAGAGAGTTGGTGATAGTACGGACCCCTGCGGTACCCCGGCATTCACTTGCAAGAAGCGAGAAGCCTGGCCATCGCAGAGGACCCGCACTCGGCGCTCGTTTAAAAAGCTGGCAATCCAGCTGCACAGTTGAGGAGGTAGACCATATGCCGGAAGCTTGGAAAGGAGCGAAGCATGCCAGACCCTATGGCTTTGGCGATGTCCAGGCTAATAGCCAAGGACTCGCCGTGCCTTTCCATAGCCCCACCCCAGACATGCGTTACGAATGCCAGAAGATCACCCGTTGATCGCTTTGGCCTGAAGCCGTATTGTCGATCATTGATTAGCGAGTGATCCTCTAGGAATTGCATGAGCTGCTTATTTATAAGGAGCTCAAGCACCTTGCAAATGACTGAGGTGACAGCTATGGGTCGATAGTTGCCTGGATCGGACCGATCCCCTTTCTTGGGGATCGGTTGTACGTTCGCCTCCTTCCAGACCTCCGGCACGAGCCCTGAAGAGTATGACAGGCGGTACAGACGCGTTAATACTGGAGACAACTCAGCTGCACATTTTCGTAGCACCACCGCCGGAATGCCGTCAGGGCCACTGGCTTTCCGCGTGTCGAGTGACCGCAGCACTGCCCGTACATCACATTGCCTGATAACAATATCAGGCAATGTGTGGCCACAGTTGGCGATGGCGGGGGGCTGCAGGCCACGGTCGTCGACCCGGGAATTAGCCGCAAAGAGGTCTGCGAGCATATCCGCTTTCTCTTGGGCTTTGTGAGCCAGTGTTCCATCTGGGTAACGCAGCGGTGGCAGTGAGAGCTGACAAAAGTTAGATTGCACGGCTTTGGCCAGTTGCCAGAATCCACGGCTGCCCGTGGGATGGGAAGTGAGCTCCTGACCAAGCCGCGCGACGCGCTGGGCATCCGCTCTCTTAAAGGCCCTCTTACTCGACTTTGTGGCCCGGTTGTACGCTGCTTTGAGGTGGCCCACGTTAGGGTCGCGCACAGCCCGGGCCCTGATCCAGGCGCGATATGCCGACTGTTTTTGTCGAACAGCTTTGGCACAATCTCGCCCGAACCAGGGACGGGCTCTGCGGATACTGGCGACATCAGTGAAAGGGATGTAATAATCCATCCCTAAACTGATCTCGCCAGCAATAGCAGAAGCACTATCCGAAGGAGCCTTTCCTACAAAGCAGCGCTGGCTCCAGGGGACGGACGCAAAATAATCGCGTAGACCGTCCCAATCCGCTGACGAGTAGTGCCATAGTCGTCGTGACGTTTGTACAGGACGTGCAGGAGGTGACACCTTCATGCCAGCGTGAACAACACAGTGGTCGGAACTACCCAGTGGGGCTCCTACCGAAACACTGTACTGGGCTGGGCGACTCGTCAGCAGTAGATCCAGCAGAGCGGGCGCGTGATCTGACCTGTCTGGTATCCGGGTGATCCCGCATACCATCTGGGTCAGACCGTGGGAGAGAGCGAACGCATGGGCGGCTCTACTCGCATGATCAGTCTTGAGGGACCCCAGCCATTCAATGTGATGGCCATTGAAGTCCCCCAGAAACACTAGGTCAGCGTTCGGGAACCGCACCTGCGCTTCATCAGCCGTCTCGCTGAGGTACTGGAAGAGCTTTGTTGTCTCAGAATCCCCTGTGTGGGATCGGTAGACGCACACGTAGATCTGGCTCATAGAGCCATGGTCTACGTGCAGCCAAAGGACGGAATTGGAGGGGTTCTCTAGGCAGCGCAACCGGCGGCAGCAAACATCCGCCCTAACGAACACGCACACCCCGGCTTTGTCTCGAAATTGTTCCTCGATGACATAGCCGGGGTAACACAGGTAAGACGTGTCGTCAGGGCGGCGTATTTGTGTCTCCGTGAGGAACATCACAGCGGGCCGTGCCGTCTCAAGGTGGTGGTGGACGGTATCGAGGTTCGCATGGAGTCCACGGACGTTAGTGAACTCCACCTCGAAATGTGAAGTTGTGGGGTTTCCTAGGGCCGCTGTGTAACGTTTATTTCTTTTTTGTTGCACTGCCATTGTAGATTTTGAAGAAGAAGCGTGAAGACAGGGCGACATTTGGTGCATCAGTAAGTGACAAAGCGCAGGGGCTAGCTTTGTCTAGAACCGTGTGGTTAGGTCGGAGCCGACTCGCCGGACGGAAGGGCTCCCAAACCCCCCTGATGCAAGGCCGCCGCTACCCCACACCGGTTACCACCCGGAGCGGCGATCCCACATCAGGATTATGCGCAACATGTGGGGCAGCCTCCTGGGGTGGTTGGCCCCAGGCGGGCCCCATGACTGTGTTGGGGTGGGGGGGGTTACTTGGGGGGCTTTAGCACAGCTGCACGGTGGTACCCCCCCGGACCAACACTGTTGTACCACCTGGTACCCACGTAGGGGCCGAAGCCACTCCATAGGTACCGTAAATTAACGAGCCTCGTCCGTTTATCAGCAGGTGCGCCACTAGCAGGTGAGGTCGCTGGGGCCCTATAGATGTTGGTAGAGCCCCTTTGCACCCAAAAATGATACGAACGATTAAATGTAACGCTGTATCTCAATAACTACTCGGCGGATTTTGGAAATTTTTGAAGTAAATTAAACTAGATTTAAGTGCAAAAAATGTCACGGAGTCAGAAATTTAAAAAAAGGCGCCAAAAATATTTATTTGAAGAACCAAAATTTACATGTTAAACCTATAGGAGAAATTTCGCGCGCTTTTTGTACTGTTGTGGGTGAGATCTGCTCGCTGGTGAAAAACCGCATGACAGGAAAAGCGCCCTTATGAGCAATACGGTTGATTGTGACGTAAAACAATTTACAGCAACTCAAGGCGACAAGAATCAATTTATGTTTTGCAATTTATTCCCGATAAAATTCCTCTATTTTCCTCTACTAATTGCTCTCTATTAATGAATTCGTGTTGCCCAACAACTATTGCTCTTCAATAAGCGTAGGCAGGTCGACCTTTAAGTCTACTTTTAATGTCTATTCTCATAATATTGTTTCAGCCACGTAGATTTTGACGAAAGCCCGCCTTGAGTTGGCATTAGTCTATCTATAACGCCTACACATTTTATACAATGTATAGCCCACTATTTCTATTATCTTATTATACTAGCGGACGCTGCGTCTCCACCCGCAAAATATTTTTCTAGGTCCGTACTGTATACCGTAGAAAATCTATAGGTAACTCTATAATCTGCATCTATATTATATATATATTAGACCAGGACCGAGCAGAAAAAGTTGAAAATAAAAATGAAATGAAATGAAATTATTTATTTATTTTGTATACGTCACTAATGTCATAATATTATATTAGCTTGTAAGCCATAGCCTAGTTTAGTCTATGCTTAGATTATATCAATATTGTCTTGTCTATGTTCACTTCCTTCTTCCTTCACTTTGTAACATGGCCGACTGAAATACACGACACGTATTATTACAAGCTCCTGTCTTTTACTCCAAAAACCAACAAACATCAGGTGTGGTGTAAACTGGCGTGTCTTAGGAAGAACTGGATCAACCAGAAGAAAAAAATGGACGAATCTTCAACGTCGTCGGGTCGCCTCAAGCACATGGACGTTCATGCATCCAACATGCCGCTCACGTGGAAAAATTGGATCACCAAATTCAAAATATATCTCAAAGCATTTAAATATGATCAAGAAAGCGAAGACAGGCAAGTTGCACTTTTATTACATTATATAGGACCAGATTGCCTTCACATATTTTATTCTTTCAACCTAGATGTCGAAACAGTCAAGCTACAAGTGTTGATCGACAGATTTGCAGGTTATTTCAGCCCAAAAGTCAATATAACCATGATAAGGCATAAACTTTTTAACAGAAAGCAACTGCAAAATGAACAGCTGGACAGTTATATAACAGATCTCAAAAATATAGCCCATCAGTGTAATTTTGGTGAATTGCAAGACGATTTACTAAAAGATATATTTAGTTGGAATCTAAATGATCAGAATCACTACATTAAAGAGAAAATTTTGCAAGAATTGCCTACCACTTTAGATGCCACTATAAATATTGCTAAGTCACTAGAATCGTCCCGGAAAGAAGTTCAAATATTATCAGGCACAAATCCCAATTCATCTGTAGCTAGTATAGATAGTATACATAACAAAAGTAGTCAACAGTCCAGTAGAAGTCATTCACAACATCGTCAGTCAAGAAATCAGTCAAGAAATCATAGTCGTAGTCAACAATCAAGGTATAATCCGCAGTCACAGGACCGTCAATCAAGAATTCAGAGTCACAGTCAACAATCAAGGTATAATCCGCAGTCACAGGATCGTCAATCAAGAAGTCACAGTCAACAGTCAAGGTACAATCCTAACCAGTCATACAATACATCCCATTCATCGAGTTATAGCAGTCCCAATGGTTATAAAGGTAACAATCAGTCTATGAATAACTCAATGTGTCCAAAGTGTGGTCAAACACATCGTTTTAAATGTCCTGCTCTTGGTGCAAAGTGTAATTTCTGTCAAAAACTTAATCATTATTCAAAGATGTGTAAGTCCAAGCAAAAACATGTTAATTATGTACAAGAAGATTTTTCTAATGATGATCAAGCTTTTTTAGGTGCTGTTTATCAATGTAATTCTGTAAATTGTAGTGACCAATGGTCAATAACCCTAAGTATCTGTAGTCAATCTGTTTGCTTACTTATTGATTCAGGTGCAGATGTGAATTTGATGTCTAAGAAAGCATTTGAAAAACTAGCGTTGCAAGAGATAAATCTTATACAAACACCATTTAACTTGACAACATTTACAGGTCAAAGTATACCTACAATCGGTTATTGTACATTACCATGTAAGTATAATGACAAATCATACAACTTGTGTTTCCATATTACACCGTTAGATTGCAAAAATATTCTGGGTAGACAGTCATGTCAACAGTTAAAAGTCATAAAAAGAATACATTCAGTAACCTTTGATGAAAACATATCTGAACACAGTCCAAACTACACACTTAGTCAGCATAGCCAGAACAACAATTTACAGTCAATGTCAAGTCAGTCTAACAGTCAAAGTCAAGTCATATCACAGTCAATGTGTCACAAAGTCCCTGCAGAGTCAAACAGTCTGTCAATACTAAAGAAATATAGTATGGTTTTTAATGGAATAGGAGCTCTTAAAAACTATGAATGTCATCTAACTCTCAACGAAAATGTCAAGCCGTCGGTAGACGCAAGTAGAAAAATTCCTTTTAAATTACAGGATAAAGTCAAGGCAGAACTTGATAAGTTAGAAGTCACTGGTATTATTGCTCGAGTTGATGAACCAACTGATTGGGTCAACTCTATGGTAATTGTCTCTAAAAAGGATGGAAGCATTAGATTATGTTTAGATCCACGTAAGTTAAATAAAGCTATTAAACGTTCACATTACCCATTTCCACATATTGATGAAATTAAAGCAGAACTAAATGGTTCATGTTATTTTTCAAATTTAGACGCTAAGTCAGGCTTTTGGAATCTTGTCTTAGATGAAGAATCATCCAAACTATGTACTTTTATAAGCCCCTATGGCAGATTTAGTTTTTTAAGGTTACCGTTTGGTGTCAATGCATCTCCAGAAATCTTTCATAAAGAAATGATTTCCCGGTTTGGTGACATACAAGGCATTAAAATAATGATGGACGACTTTCTTATACATGCTAAAACCATTCAAGAACATGATCAAATCCTAGAAAAAGTTCTTTGTCGTGCAAAAGATATAGGTCTAACATTTAATAGTAATAAATGTAACATTTGTTAAAGTGAAGTCAAGTATTTAGGTTTTATATTCAATAGAAATGGAGTGTCTGTAGATCCATCTAAAGTAAATTCAATTTGCAACATGCCACAGCCTAAGAATGTCACAGATGTCCAAAGATTCCTGGGCATGATTAATTTTCTTGGCTCATTCATAAAAGATTTATCAAAAGAAACATCAAACATAAGACAGTTACTTAATAAAAACACAATATGGTCATGGAATGACAGTCATGAGAAAGAATTCAATAAATTAAAGTCTCTAATTAGTTCTTCACCAGTCTTAGCTTACTTTGATCCTCAAAAACCACTTACTTTGTCAGTAGATGCTTCAAAAGAAAGTTTATTACCACATGATTACAAATACATTCCTTGGCATAAGGTTGGTATAGATTTCTTTGAGTTCAACAAGCATACATACTTAATTGTAGTCGATTATTTCTCAAAATATGTTGAGATAGCAATTTTAAGTAATGGTTACAGTGCAGACCAAGTCATAATCAAGTTAAAATCAATATTTGCTCGTCATGGTATTCCCCATACATTAATGTCAGATAATGGTCCACCGATGAATTCCAAATCTTTTCATGATTTCACACAAGATTGGAATATTCACCATGTCACTTCCAGTCCCTATCACAGCCGTACAAATGATATGGTAGAACGGACAGTAGGCATAATTAAAAATATGCTTAGAAAATGTTTACTTGATAATACTGATCCATATTTAGCATTACTGCAATATCGCAATACTCCCAAAAACAATTTATGTTCACCAGCACAACTTTCCATGTCACGTAGACTTCGTACAAAGCTACCTATAGTAGAAAAACTTTTAAAACCAAAATTGTGTAACTATAGACATCTTAAACAAGTCAATAATCAAAATTTATATAAGATGAAAGAGTATTACAACAAAAATTCCAAAGATCTTAAACCCTTGGAGGTAAATAGTCATGTTATGTTTCAAAAACATCCACAATCGTCTTGGTTTCCAGGTATTATACAACAAGTTAGTCCTGAACCTAGGTCGTATATCATAAAAAGTAAATTTGGTACATATCGTCGCAATAGACAATACATAACACTTAGACCAAAGTCTCAATATTCTTTTCATTCACATAACACACAGACTAATAATTTTCACACTCAACCAGTCAGTTCCAATCAAACTCATATCAGTTATACTCCTTGTTATACAAATGATTACTCTAAAATTTCTCATAGTCAATCTCCTCAACGTACTAGCAGTCAACCAATTAAGAAATATTCTAGTTCAGGAAGAGAGATAAGGCAACCACAACGTCTTATAGACACAGTCTTATAAACATTGTTTCGTATTCATTGTCATGTACTTAGTCATAAGTAATTAATTAGTAAACTAAAATGTTGTAAACCATTGTTTGTTTACATTTAGAAACAATCGTCAAATTGACAACGTCAAATTATGTCAACTGTCAGAATCTTTTAAAACGTCAAATTGTCTCGTGTCAAAACACTAAAATGCGTTTTGTTATTTTTATATAAGAATCTAAAATATAAGTTATAATAAAGTTACTTAAAGGGAAGATGTCATAATATTATATTAGCTTGTAAGCCATAGCCTAGTTTAGTCTATGCTTAGATTATATCAATATTGTCTTGTCTATGTTCACTTCCTTCTTCCTTCACTTTGTAACATGGCCGACTGAAATACACGACACGTATTATTACAAGCTCCTGTCTTTTATTCCAAAAACCAACAAACAACTAAATGGCTCTTACAAACGTCAGTAGGTATTTAAAATAAAAAAAATGTCATTGCTTCTATATTTACATGTACTGCCAGATTCGCAAAGCAATAAGTAGAACCGAGAGAAAGAACCTGGCAATAAAACTCTCGGTCAGTCTTTTGCAATAATTAACTCATTTACACATTTTCTTAAGACTAAATGTGGACGAATGTACATTGGTCCCGTGTCAAAATCAAAAAGGGCGTGTATAATGCACCAAAAAAAAAAGTATATAGTCACCAAAGTACAAAATATGGAACAATTACGGCATTTTAGGAGGCGCCTGCACCATGCTCAAGCCATACACTTTTATCGGTTAAAATCACACAATACTAACTTTTTCTGCCCGGACTGCAGAGATATTTATCATCTGTAAAGCATTGTAGAAGGTTGAAGAAATAATTTCCTGTTAAACACCCACACTGTGCAAACAGAAATTACTCAACCGTTGTATTAGTGAGTTTACATTGACAATTTCTGAAGGAAACTTCGATTCCCGTCTCCTTACAAAATTATGTCGACCTCAAACAAACGACTGTGTTCCCAATGAATACATAATTGTCGCAATCGAGAAATTGTTTTATTTGCTTCTGTTGGTCTTGGGAACATCGTAAATTCAGTCCATTATTGTGATCTTCAAAGAGTACTTACTTATGCCTATTTCATACTGTCGATTGATGACTCTTATCTTGCTGCCTACACGTTTCACAAAAATACAGTGATGTACATTTTCTACTAGTTTTACTTTATTTTACACTAACCGGTTTCGCCACACGGCATCATCAGAAACTTTGTCGAATTAAGACTTTATCTCGACGGGGTGGTCATGGCCAGAGATGTGATGTGAAGCCCATTGTCGAACCTTTCTAAAAGTGAGTTTATCGATTACGAGTGCGATAAGCAAGCTGTAAATAAGTATATCTGTATTAAGGCAAGGTTTAAGCAACCCGAAATTTATATAGTCCGAGATGCTCAGGACTTTAATTGGCTGTGTCGACCATTTGGACATAATCCATTATAAATGTGCCCGGTGACGGCAATAGGATTGCCCTCTATTACGTGGGACAAAAAAAAATACTGGCACATTGTGGATGTGTAGCGCACCTCTGCGTACATCTTCGGGGATATAGGCGTGAAATGTGTGTGTGTTTAAGCAAACATATTTTACAATCAGGGTGCATTCTATAACTCGGTCGCATGCGAGTGCTATAGCATGCGTGTCAGAAATCTTTCGCATGCTACATTCGGGCCCTAACGACGAATGAAAAGGAGCTCGTTGTTATTACGTTTGTTTAATACTACGGAAAAAGAAAGCAACGGATCGCTTTGACTTATGTCCTTATATTAAAGTGATTCATCATTCACCCATTCCGTATTTATTCTCCGGCTGTAGATAGAATTGTTTTTAAAAAGATTGGCATCAAAATGTATCACTTTTTTTTTTTTTAATTCCGAGGCCCAAGGCCGCGGCCGCTCTAACGTCCGTTGCCGGGCGTCCCTGGTTACTAGCAGAGGGTATGTCCAGTGGCGCCCGGCGGACTTTGACCACCCCTGTGGTCTCTGCGGGTGTTTGATCGGGACGAGAATCCCGCGTCATTGGGGTCGGGTTTTATCCCGCGTCAGTGAGTGAATCTGGTTGCGTGCTATGGGGCAAAGGCCCCGCAGCACGCAACCCTTCTAGCCTGCTTCTGTAAGGACGGTGGGTGGCGATCCCGCCGTCCTCAGGCCCCGATCATGGAGGACGATAGTCTTGGGCGTAGTCGCGTAGTCTGGGGCGGCCTGGCCGCCGACTACGGAACTCGGCGGGGAGGGTACGCTCCCTCTCCCTCCCGGCCGCCTCCTTCGCGAGCATGACTTGCTCGCAGAAGGACACGGCCGCGTTCCACCTACTCCCGCTGGATACCATGGCTTGAAGCATGGTCCCCAGCGAGAGGGTATCCACGCCCAGACCCACTACGAGGTCCCGGCGCTGACTCGCCCACGCTGAGCACTCCACCAACGTGTGGAGTGCGGTGTCGTCGTCGGAAACCTCGCAGTGTTGGCACCGGGGTGTGACCTCACGATGCATGCGAAACAGATAGCTACCGAAGCATCCATGCCCGGCAACCATCTGTGTCGCACGGTACGTGAGGTCACCATGCTGCCTCTGCAGCCAATCGTCCATGATCGGTCTCACCGCCGCGATGAAGATGGCACCCCCCTTGGGTTGCTCAAGTCGCACCCTCCATGACTCCATGAGATCCTGGCGGAGTTGGGACCGCTGGTCCTCGATTTCTCGAGACGCAGGCCTGTGGTCCCGCTCCAGCGCCTCCTTGCGCCATTGGAACAATGACGCAAGGGCTCTCGCTTCCAGGTCCCATGGAGGGGTCCCGGCTAGGAGACATGCAGCCTCTCCGGAGATCGTGCGGTACCCCCGTACGGTTCTGACGGCCAAGGTTCTAAGTGGTCTGTTTAACAGAGTCACGTTCCCCTTGACCGCCAACCTATCCGTCCATACGGGAGCCCCGTATAGGGCCATACTCCGCACGATCCGGACTCCAGACTGTACCTGGGTACAGTCTCCTGAAAATGTATCACTAGTGTAATTTATTTCTGCGTAAATTCCGTTTTTTGACGCATGTTAGAATTTAGATGTAATTTTAGTAGGTATAATTAGTATTAATGTACATATTTAGGTAGTTGAAATATATTGTATTATTATGTATATAATAAATTAATAATATTTCATCTAACTAAATATGTACATTTCCTATACCAATTATACCTACTATAATTACATCTAAATCCTAACATGCGTCAAACAACTCCTCCGCCTCTTCCTTTAGTTATTGTGAATTGTATTGTTTGTTTAATTATTATATAATTCTTATTGTACTTTAGTAAATAAATAGAGTCGTTGATAATATTTATTAATCTTTTGTTTTATATTTCATATGTATACTTATCTACTTGCATAATTTTTAGAATATATTTATCCCGATATCCCTCTGATTCGAATTGGACAAAGATAGTGTTAATACTCTAGGTAGTGTGTGTATTTTTTTGGCGGTGGACAGGACATAATGTTAAGAGAAAGTAAGGAGACATGATGATAGCAAAAGAAATAGAGGCAGGCAAAGCAAAAGATGGGACAACGACTTCATAAAAAAGGTTGGTCGGGAATGGACCCGCCTAGCAAGAGACAGGAACACATGGAAATCTTAAAGGAGGCCTATGTCGACAAACAAGATGTTTCACACAAAGCAATTGCTGATCAAGTTCGAATTGATTAAATCGAATTAACTAATAGTAAGGCATGTATTTATATTTAATGTAAAGAAAGAAACGGCAATAAAGGCTATTTTTAGCCCCCGACGGAAACCCGAACGGGGTGTTAAAAGTTCGACGTGTGTGTGGGTGTGTGTGTGTTTGTGTGTGTGTTTGTGAGTCTGTCTGAGGCATCGTAGCTCCCAAACGGATGAACTTATTTTGATTCTGTTTGTTTGGTTTGAAAGATGGGTTAGGGAAGAGTGTTCTTAGCTATGTTTTATAAAAATCGGTTAAGCCATTTCAAAGATATGAGGGGTGAAAGTGGTGATGAAAAATTGAATGTGTTCAAATAAAATATACCCGTGTTGGGTATCAAATGAAAGGTAATAACTTATACATCACGATACTGCAAGTTTTATGTCTTTTTTTTGTGAGTGGGGGGTTTTTTAAATTTTTTATTTAATTTTTATTATTTATTTTATCGTGTGACATTGTCTTCACATCCAGGGATATAAACGCATCAGCTCAATGAGCTGCTAGTGTGGTTTAATAAATAAAAAATAATACTACGCCCACTTCCTCCCTTCTTCCCGAAGGATTAGACAGAGGCGTCCTACCAGACGTAGTTTGTAAGCGCACATATCGCCAGTTGAAGCTATCGGGACTATCTATCTTCGGCATAGACCAACGCGGTCGTCGTCTACGCTGTCGCCGTATACATCTTCGGTAACTCTAGATTGCTCTAGTATGAAGAGTCATATTCATTAGTCTAAATTGACCTAAGGATTTCCGTATATAATTGAAATGAATCGGATATCATCACATACAAACACATACAACACTAGAAAATATCTCGCCTTTATCCCTTCCCTCTGTCAAGAGGTAGAGGCGTTTACTACACCCACATTTTGGCAATTATTTTTTTAATCTCACGTAATAGGGGGCAAGCATATTGTTATTTTGGGGTCGGCTTTCCAGTTTAACTGCGATACGAATGAACTTCGGTATTTTTCGAAACGCGACTGCCATCTGACCTCCAATACCGTCTTCACCATAAGGGCACACGGGGCCCGTGCCCAGGGCCCCTATGCTCCGGGGGCACCGAAGGACCGACAATTTATCTCACACAATTATTCTCAAAACATTTTTGTGTCGGGCACATTACACTTTTTTCACAAATCAATATTCTTATCAAAAGGTATTTACAAGGCATATACTAGTTATACTACGCCATTATATCAATGACTGCGCCTATTCCTACTATACCAATTATTAATATTTCCAAACGCATCCTACCTAATTTACTAAGTACACCATCTAGCGATCACTCACGCAATCACTCCGATTCCAAAGTCAACCTGAACCGTCTAAACATGGCCTAACATAAATGCCGACATTGTCTATGGTTGGGGGAATCCCCGAATAATGTATTAAACTTTCAGTCTGATAGGAGTGAGTGGCATTGCAGATATGCATTTAGGTGAGTATTTAGGTACAAATAGATTTCTGAAGTATCTTTCGGAAACTAGATGGTCTGCACGCGCAAATGCTATGAATGCTTTGCAAAATGGTAATTTAAATATTTCTGAAGCATTGTCTTCAATCGCAAGTGACATCAATCTACCAGGAGACACTAGAAAGGAAGATCAAAACCTAGCAAAAAAAATGGAAAAATATGAGACTGCTCTTCTAACGGAAATATGGAGTGATATTTTGGGAGTTATGAATAAAACAAGTCTAACTTTACAGAATAGCACAATGACCATGAACGTTGTAACGAAACTTTACGAATTTCTCAGTTATGTCAATACCGCACGCAATAATTTTGATCAGTACGAAACGGCTGCTAAAAAAAAAAAATCCACATGCTGACTACAAAGATACATTTGAAAGAAAAAGATTTCGCAGCACACGCATCACTTTTTTTGAAGGATCATCAGAGACTACACAGTTGAAAGGCAAGGAAAAGTTTCGTTTAGATACTTTTATTCCCATAATTGACACATTAAATACACATTTAAAAAAACGTTCGACAGCATACCAAGAACTTATCGGCGATTTAGTTTTCTTCGTCAGTTAACAAAAATCGAATCAGGTGAGTTGATCAAAAAATGTAAAGAATAGGCTTGTGTCCACTAAGAATAAATCGGATTGGTGTATGTTTCTTATGACTATTTCCAATGAATAGACAACAAAAAGTAATATAAATTAGTAGACAGAATAAAGATTACTAATATTTATAGAAAATAAGTTTGTAAAAATTAGGCATTCTGTCACGTCACATCAAACACCAATCAGGAAATATGACGTCACAGGTTGCGCTCTCACACCATAGAGTAAGTATGTATGAAGAACTGACTTCTCGTTCAAGTTGTGTCTGTGTAATTTAATTGTTCGTACGTTTTTATTAAATTACGATTTTTTGTTAATTTTAAAGTTAAATTATTATAAATCCAACAAAAGTAGATTGAACAAAAAGCAGTTTTGGCGCATTATTTCGATGTGCATTTCGAGACAACGCTTGAATCAAAATATTGCTAGGCACCGATATTAAAATTAAAGGGCTAACCAACACAATTTATTTATAACTTTTTGGAGGTTTTTAAATGATTTTATCCTTTTTTCAATTACTTTTTAATTGTCGTAGGCTTTTTCAAAATTATTTATTTTTATTTTTATTTTAAACTTCTTAAAGAGCGCCTTCTAGTAGGTTGCTGTCGTTACACCCTCACTAATCAACTACAAATCCATTCCTAAAAAAAGCCGCATCAAAATTGATTTTCATCACAAATAATGTTAGCTGTAGCGCCCCCTGATGAGTTGTCACCGTAACATCTATCTAGAAACCTGTACCAATCTAACTCAAACCCATAACTGAAAACTGCATCAAAATCGGACCACTAGTTTTTGAGAAAATTGGCAACATTGCTTTTCACAAATAATGTTCGCTGCAGCGCCCCCTGGTGAGTTGTCATCGTAACATTTATCTAAGAACATGCACCAATAAAACCTGAACCCATAACTAAAAACTGCATCAAAATCCGATCAGTAGTTTTGGAGAAAAATGGCAACATGTATTTGCACAAACATCATCTCACCCCAAACCCATATACCATCTCCGTTCCGTCGTAGGTAAAAAGCTATGCGTGTCCAGTCTATAGTGTATAATCCTTACAAGTGACATGTTCTTGGAATTCGTTGAAGGAAACGCGTAAGCGCCATGATATTCACGGCGCTTTTGACCTTTTGGTCGTGAAAAAACTATAACTAATAAGCGATCTTGCGCTTGAATATTTATATTACGATTAGACGACTAATTTATGGCTTAATCGCTGCTGCGAACTTCGTTCGTTTTTGGTCAGGTCAGCTTCGTCAAACACATTTTGATTTGTTTCGCAATGTGTGACATCACCCAAGGCGCCATGACAGATTGGAGCGTTTTCGGTACCAATTGAAATACATTCTTTAGATCGCAAAATAAACTATGTAAATGTTTGTTTTAAATCAAAATAATACATTTTTGTGACTATATAGATTCAAAACTACAGATTTAATCAATTTTTGAAATTTGGGACACAAGCCTATTTGCAGAATTTTATCATGAAGACATTAATGCAGATGAGCTCAAAACAGAATATTTTCATGTCAATATTTAAAATACATAGCAAAGCAATCAGCGGATTTAAATATCTCAACTTTACATAACCTAATAAAATCAAATAAATTGGAAGAAACTTTTCCAAACGTAGAAATTGCTACAAGAATATTCCTTTGCCTAATGGTTACCAGATGTAGTGGAAAGCGGTCATTTTCGCAGCTTAAGAGGATAAAGAATGAATTGTGAACAACAATGTTACAAGAACGATTGAGTAATTTGTCAATTATGTGCTTAGAAAGTGATATCCTTCAAAAAGTTGACTTTAAGTATATATAATAAAAGATTTTGCTCAACAGAAATCCCGAAAGAAACCGTTATCGTAATTGTAACCAAAAAACCAGCAGCATTCTAATATTATTAATGACATATTATATCAGACTGTATTTGATTCCCTATAATAAACGGTCATACTTAGTAAAACAATTTTATTATAATTCGCTTTTTTTACTTTCCAAAAAGGCCCCAAATTCTTGTGTGCCCAAGGGCCCCAGCCTAGTTAAAGACGGCCCTGCTGACCTCCTCAGCCCATTGGCGATATTGAAGATCTGTAGTTAAACCAGGTCAGGTTATTAGGGATTCAACCGCACGTAACGAATGCTACGGTATTTAATATAAAAAAAAATCACTTGAAAATTGAACAACTTGAGCGAAATCAGTGAATCGTTTTTCGTACGGTATGAAATAAAATTATGGCGCCCAATTGAATTATCTATCTTCGAGACTAAATTTAAAAGAAGACGGTTAATAAAAGAAGGTACGTATTTATTCAATAGCCGCAAAGAAAATTTTCTTTAGATATCAAAATCTTGATATTTTAAACAAATATCAGGGGCTTCGTGGCTTAGTAGTAACCGAGTGTGTTAAAAAATTGCAAAGGTCATGCAATCGTAGGTTATGCAACCGGTGCCTCGGAGAGCATGTTAAGCCGTCGGTACCGGTTGTCATACGAACATTTATGGCAGTCATTACGGGTATTTGGCGACCTTTTTTTTTTTTTTTTTAGTTCCGCGGCCTAAGGCCGCGGCCGCTCTAACGTCCGTTGCCGGGCGTCTCTGGTTACTAGCATTTGGCGCCCTAAAACAAAATCCAACTGGTCTAACTACTTCGATATCGCCCATGGGTTGTGGAGGTCAAATGGCAGTCGCTCTACGGAAAATATTGAAGTTCAGCCGCATCGCAATTGGACTGAAAAGACAACGTTGGGAAAAGGCTCGGTGGATGACGCTGAAAACTTTGACATTTCTTACAATACAGCGCTTATAGCGGCTACACACGATCTGTTTTAACTGTCAGTTTAAACTGAACAGTTTTAACTGACAGTCAAAACTAATCGTGTGTACGCGAAAAACTGTCAGTTTTTTTATTATCAGTTAAATCTGATGATATAATTTGGCCATATATTTTTTAACTGAACTGACGGAACAGATCAGTTTAAACTGTGCGTGTGTAGGTGGTGATACGTCAGTCGTGTTGCGATCGTGACAAGGAAACTGGTCTGTACATGTTTGTCCTCTACGCGTGCGTACTCGTAGAGGACACTAAAGTGGGATACTAAAGTGCGTACTTTAGTATGAAAAATGGCGCAAAGACAGTGGTTGAGCGAGTTTATAGAATTATATAAAAATGAGCCTTGCTTATGGCAGAATAAAAGTATGGAGTACCATGACCGGGACAGGAAATCAGAAGCTTACAAGATGTTATTAGAAAAAATGAAAGAAATTGACTCTAAGGTAACTATAGATTCAGTGAAAAATAAAATCAACAGTTTGCGTTGCACATTCAATGTTGTCAAATCGTCGCAAAAATCAGGATCTGGTACGGATGATATTTACATACCAAACTTATGGTATTACGATTTGCTACAATTTATCATAGACCAAGACGTACCACGATCCTCGAGATCAAATATTCTCAAGGATGATGAAGAAACGGATAACGTTAGTAAACAAATAATATTATTGGTTATTTTATAATTTAGTTTATTGATATTAGACCATTATAAAAACATTAACGAATAAAATTACCCTGCCATGGAACTTGTCCTTCATTCACGAAATAGTTCATAAAGTCGTCCCGTGTTTTCTTAGCAGCATTTGTTATATTTCCTTGGTGTCTTCTATCTAAATCTATCATATCTGAACCTGCCGAAGTGAAACCCTCTATAATTGTTCCGCTATCAAAAATTTCCCTATCAAGAGTTTTAGGAGGACTGTAAATGGCTTGGTTTGTTATAGTTAAATAATTGTGTAGAGCACAACATGCCATTACAACGGAATCAATATTTTTTGGTTCAATGTTTATTTCTGTGTGAAATATGCGAAACTAAGACGCTAAAATCCCAAAAGCGTTCTCAACAATTCTCCTTGCTCTTGATACTCGATAATTATAATTTTTTTTCTCATAAGTATTAAGATCTGCTTGTCTAAATGGTTTGATCATGTCTGTTCGTAATGGAAATGCATCATCAGCAACAAAAACGTTAGGTAAACTTCTGTTACTATTTGTGACACGTTCCGCGGTTGGGATGTTTAATTTATTTTCTTGGAGTTTTTCGAAAAATACAGTGTTACAGTGTACAAAATCACACAAAATGAACTTGTATTGCCCATCCACAATAGCCATTAAAACCATACTATGTCGGTTTTTATAATTATAAAGTTCAGATCCACATCCAGAGGGTAAGGCAATTGAAACATCCTTTCCATCTATTGCTCCTAAACAATGTGGAAAGTTCCATCGCTTCTCAAACTTTTCAGCAATATATTTCCAATCTTGTGTCGTTTTGGGAAACTGAAAATAAAACATACAATTTTATATGTGAGATAAAACTCGCAGACCTCTTTGCGGCTAATTCCCGCGTCGATGACCGTGGCCTGCAGCCCCCCGCCATCGCCAACTGTGGCCACACTATGCCTGATATTGTTATCAGGCAATGTGATGTACGGGCAGTGCTGCGGTCGCTCGACACGCGGAAAGCCAGTGGCCCTGACGGCATTCCGGCGGTGCTGTTATGAAAATGTGCTGTTGAGTTGTCTCCAGTACTAATGCGTCTGTACCGCCTGTCATACTCTACAGGGCTCGTGCCGGAGGTCTGGAAAGAGGCGAACGTACAACCGATCCCCAAGAAAGGGGATCGCTCCGATCCAGGCAACTATCGACCCATAGCTGTACGATACCTGGAGGATCACTCGCTAATCAATGATCGGCAATATGGCTTCAGGACAAAACGATCAACGGGTGACATCCTGGCATTCGTCACGCATGTATGGGGTGAGGCTATGGAAAAGTACGGTGAGTCCTTGGCTATTAGCCTGGACATCGCCAAAGCTTTCGATAGGGTATGGTCCGGCATATGGTCTACCTCCTCAACTGTGCAGCTGGATTGCCAGCTTTTTAAACGAGCGCCGAGTGCGGGTCCTCTGCGATGGCCAGGCTTCTCGCTTCTTGCAAGTGAATGCCGGGGTACCGCAGGGGTCCGTACTATCACCAACTCTCTTTCTTCTGCATATCAATGATATCCTATCCCTCGGGAACATTCATTGCTATGCAGATGACAGCACACTGCACGGGAGTTACTCGGTTCGTCCGACGGCGGGACGATCTGAGATTGAGGAGGAGAGACGACGACTCGTGGCTGATCTCGACCGTAACCTCGACAGTATCTCCCAATGGTGTGCCGAGAACTTGGTCGAGTTCAATGCCCGCAAAACACAGGCGTGTGCATTTACAGCGAAAAAATCCCCTTTCCTTCCCCTACCCACTCTTCAGAATGCAACATTACCAATGAAGGATAATCTAGACATCCTTGGCATAGACGTACGTCGAGAGCTCAATAACACTAAATACATTGAGAGATGTATTGGGCTAGCTTCGCGGAAACTAGGAATACTGAACAAGGTAAAGCGATTCTTTACACCGCACCAGAGGTGTCTGCTGTACAAAACGCAGATTAGACCCTGCGTCGAATACTGCTCTCACCTCTGGGACGGCTCCGCGAAGTATTTGCTGGACGCACTCGACGCTATGCAGCGACGCGCTGTTCGCATTATAGATTGTCCGGAGGTAACGGGAAGCCTTGAGCCGCTAGCCCAGCGCCGAACAATAGCTTCCTTGGCCGCGTTCTACCGTATTTACCACGGTGAGTGTTCTGAAGAGCTCTTCAATCTGATCCCACCCTCTCCCTTCCGATCCCGAACAACGCGTGCCGGGCAGAGATGTCACTCTCGTACCGTGGAAACCGTCTTCGCGAGAACTGAGCGTTTTAAACGTTCGTTTCTCTGCCGAACGATGGTGGCTTGGAACGCCCTGCCCACGCACGTGTTTCCTCCAACATATAACCCTGGGTTCTTTAAGCGACGCGTGAAGAGGCACATTACTGGGTCGTCAAGTTGAGGGTCACTCTCTATAATATTCCTGTGTACTGTGAGAGTTGCCCACAATCGCCAGACGTCGCCACAGCTTACCATCAGGCGGGTGGCGTCAATTTGTCGACCTAAATATTAAAAAAAAATAAAAAAATGTATTATTGTTACAGAATGTAGACCTAGATTCTGGACAGGATTCATGTCATGCAGACCTAGACTCTAGACCGGGTTCATCTCTGGCTGGTGACTTAAATTCAAATAAATTTGAATCTGAAACTGGAAATTCAGCATCGTCGTCGGCTCCACCTCAACGTTCAAGACCGATAAAAAGGAATCTCAATCAAACTTTAACCAATGACGTTTTATTAACCGTCCAGGATCATTTTAAACGTCCTGTACAGCGGGATGATCGTATCGATATTTTTGGGAAGAATGTGGCAATGAAATTGCGTGATGTAGCTAAAGAACAGCGTATTTTAGCCGAGGGTATTATAAACGAAGCTCTATTCCTAGCTACTGCAACAACTTTTAATTCGGTTAATAAATTAATGTGGGAATAATGTTTCCTTTTTTTTAAACAATCTTTACACCACTCTTTGCGTTTTTTTAATTTTTTTAAAACTAATAATAATCCAAGCACGGCTAAAGCGCCGTCGTCCGATGACATCTTGAGAATAAAATGGTGTTGTCTTCAGTCAAAAGTGCACGTGTGTGGCCACACAAGAGACGTCAGTTCTGACTGTCATGTAAAACTGTTCAGTTTAAACTGATCGTGTGAAGCCGCTATAAACAATTATTCATAATAATATTTAAACTGCTTCGGTGGCGTGGTCGGTAGTGCATCGGCTTTCGACTACAGAGTCTCGGGTTCGATTCTCGGATCAAATCCAGTATTTCTGTGATCCACAAATGTTGTTTCGGAGTTTTGGTGTTTTCTAAGTATAATATGTATGTATTATTAAAATGAATTATCGTTTCATGTTATGTGGACGTGATAAACAATATTTAATATTTAGCAAACGAACAATCATGGCGACCATGACAGTGTCAATCTACCAATAGTGATGGGACCATAGATTATGCTATAGGGATGTAAACGCGTTGTGTAGTCGATTCGATTTTTCCGTCTAACAGTTTTTAGAAATGTTTATCAGTCGTCTTTAGATCCCATAGCACAAGCTTATATTAGTTTAATTTGGGCTAGATGACGTTGTGTGAGAATGTCCAAAAATATTTATTATATTATATTATATATATTATATATTTATAATTAACAATGTAACTACCTGAATTAAAGTTTTGTCGAAATAAATCCTTTAGCTCTAAACAATTAGTATAAAATCAAACTATTCATTTGGGATCATGTGACCCTCTTAAACTGGACATCTTGACGTTCAAAGGATATAAGCTAACAACTTGATATTTGATCAACCGATGCCACTTCACTGTTGAAACTATTCATCCAATACTTAACTACCTTGTTTGAAGTCAAACTTCGATCTAGGTAGTTATCCCTTAACAATATATAGGTACCTAACAAAAATAAAAAAAAACATACAGTAGAATTGAGAACTTCCTCCTTTTTAGGGTTCCGTAGTTCAAGTTTCAGAACCCTTATAGTTTCGTCATGTCGACAAAATCCGTCTGTCCTCGGTTTTCCTCCTAAACGTGTGTGTACTACTACTTTGACAAAGTGCTAGATACAATAAAATTATGAAAAATATTTTTTTTTTGCGTACGCGTAACCAGAATCTGTAATTTTTTTCTTGCGCCAACCCCGGAGTGTGGGTTATATACGTCCATGGTTATTATAGATAGGTCTTAAAAACATAGAGAGGTTGCTAAAACGTTTTTTTATCTAAGTATTCGTTTGCGAGATGTTCAACTTTATAGCTCATTTTTTTGGTAAAAAAGAGCGTCCCCCCTCTAAAATCTAACCGGCTGGCTCGAAAAGTCTGAAAAAATTTGTGATGGTATTCCATGCAATGAACTTTAAAGGAAAACTATAACGGATTCGATAACTCTGTTAGTTCAGGAGTTATATAGAGGTTATCGGTTAAAAAAGGACTATGAAACGTAGTTGGATCTCCCGGTAACAACTATAGGGACTAGTTTTCTAGATAAAATGTGAACAGAGACTTTTATATTTCTAACAATTAAACTGTCACGAATTTGAAAGCATAATTTTCTTTTTCGTGTTGTAATAATCGGCTTTGCGACGTTAGGAACTTAATATTCACGATATCGTTGCAATAAACACCGAGAATATTATTTTGTCAGACTACAAAATATGTAGCGACTACATAAAAGTACACAAGAATACCTAAATTTGATGAAATTGGAAGGAAACCTAAGAAAAAGTAGCAAAATTATAAGAAATTAGGTAAGTACGTTTATTTTGTAAGTACGTTTATTATTATTTTTTTTTTATGCGCCGAATAATAGCTTCCTTGGCCGCATTCTGCCGTATTTACCACGGCGAGTGTTCTGAAGAGCTCTTCAATCTGATCCCACCCTCTTCCTTCCGATCCCGAACAACGCGTGCCGGGCAGAGATGTCACCCTCATACCGTGGAAACCGTCTTCGCGAGAACCGAGCGTTTTAAACGATCGTTTCTCTGCCGAACGATGGTGGCTTGGAACGCCCTGCCTGCGCACGTGTTTCCTCCAACATATAACCCTGGGCTCTTTAAGCGAAGCGTGAAGAGGCACATTACAGGGTCGTCAAGTTGAGGGCCACTCTCTATAGTATTCCTGTGTACTGTGAGAGTCGCCCTCAATTGCCAGACGTCGCCTCAGCTTACCATCAGGCGAGTGGCGTCAATTTGTCGACCTAAATATAAAAAAAAAAAAAAAAAAAAAAAAAAAACGCGTGCCGGGCAGAGATGCCACTCCCACACAGTGGACAGCGTGTTCGCGAGAACCGAGCGTTTTAAACGTTCGTTTTTCTGCCGATACCGAACGTTCGTTTTTGACCACGATAGTGGTCTGGAACGCCCTGCCTGTGCGCGTGTTTCCTCCCACATATAATCCTGGGCTCTTTAAGCGGAGCGTGAAGAGGCACATCAGTAGGTCGTCAAGTTGAGGGCCACTCTCTATAGTATTTTGTGCTGTGAGAGTGGCCCACAATCGCTAGACATCGTAACGAGTTACCACCAGGCGGGCGGCGTCAATTTGGCGAACCAAATATATAAAAAAAAAAGGTAACACATTCCAGTGTTGAAAGAGTTTTTGAGATCATCACAAACACACAAAAATGTACACCTTTAGCAGAAGCGCAGGTCGTATACCTCGGCACGCTATTCTAAACGACATAATTCGTAAGGCTCTTTCCACCGCAGGTCTTCCGGCCGTACGTGAACTAAATGGTTTAGCACGAAGCGATGGAGAGAGACCGGACGGTATGTCGTTGCTACCGTGGTAGATGGGAAGAACTTTGGTGTGGGACGCTACATGCGTTGACACCTTAGCACCTTCACACCTTTCAAGCACATCTGGATGTGCCGGCGCTGCTGCTGCATCGGCTGAAGACCTCAAACGGCGTAAATATACTAACCTAGCAGGCAATTAGCAACATATTTGAGAAGTTTGGGGTTGAGACACTGGGGTCATGGGGTCCAAGTGCTTGCCGCCTTTATAGAGACATTGCTAAGCGCCTAATCGATGCTTCTCAGGACAAGAAGGCTAGCTATTTTCTGGCCCAAAGAATAAGTATCGCCATCCAACGTGGCAACACACCCAGCATTCTGGGAACCTTCCCAGTCGGCAATGACGCGGAGGATTTTTTAAACGATATTTTGTAATGTAAATATTTTTAGTATATAATTATGTATATTTTGTACATTTTAATTCTTATTGTAAATAAATACCTAGTTCTTGTTTCCTCTTTATGAACAATATTCTATAATGTAAATAATAAATAGGTAGTATTTTCATGCATGTTAAATGTACTTATAACCTTAAATCCTAACCTTGGCACTTCTCTTTTCTACTCCAAATAATTAATTACTACCTCTACCTACCCACCAGGATATTCATAACCTAATTTCCGAGATTTTCTAGCTTAAGAGCTAGAAATGAACTTACAACCCTCACCGGGCCGTCAACAATCAAGCAACTGGGTTATCTATCATAGAACAATATGAGAACAAAGTTTCAACGCCACACGCCTACACAGTGGCACAGAGTAGCACAAACGAAACAGAGAGGCAGTTTCCAAACAACTAAACGTGTAAACTTGCACACAAACACGCACTTATCTAAAGCATTGAACATATTGTCCATGGCATCGAATATACAATTTAAAACGGCTATTTAAAAAAGTGTATCTAGACAGTTTGTGCTAAACCAAATTACGTCATATCCGTACGAAAGTTCTATTAAACACTGTTGGTTTTAAGCCATGTAGCCAGCTAGCGCTCAGATTTGCTCACGTTTGCAATCAAATTCAATGCTTATGAGTGTTCACTGACTGTGCGCGTGTGTGTGCAAACGTTTACGATTTCGAGCTAGTGGACACGCACATATTTCCCGAAGCGGTGCGTCCGATTTCAGCCCTTGTATGACGCTGTTGCTATGTTTCGTTTCTTTACTATGTGGTGACGATACAAATAAGGCTGGTAATGGACTTGTGCTATTGTTCGGAGACAATGTGTCTTCGCCTTTGTCCCTGATGCTTCATGAACGGTCTGCGCACATATGTAGGTGCATTCATAGCTATTCTCGTTAGATACTTATTGAGTTTGCTATTAATTAAAGGTAGGCAAAGTTAAACCTCAGTTTGAAACAAAGTTTAGAAGACATCACGAAAGGAATCGCACTGTGTGACTGTTACAGTGGCGTATTTTATAGTTTACTAGTAAAATAGGTTATTATCGGTTCTACTTTTTGTACTTTAACTTTTTAATAGGGGTCTCAGTCTTGCAATTTTTTTTATTAAACCTAACTAAATACTACTTACTATACCTGTCGTTCTTCCTGATTATAGTAGTGTCTACGGATCATATGGTCAGCTCAAAGCGGCCAAATTTTTATAAGTTAAACTTTAAGTTAAACAAAATGTATACCTACACTAAATTTTTGAAAATAATTTTAGTCAGTTTAAAAAATTTTCACTTTCGATAGCACTGTGTGACAGTGGCACTCAATCGCTAGACCTCGTCGTGGATTACCATCAGGCGGGAGGCGTCAATTTGGCGATCTAAACAAAAACAAAAAAGATTGATGGCCGCTTTGCCTATTGGCAGTTTTGAGTCAAATTCCCTTACTTTTTAATCCCAGTAATGTTTTCCTCTGAGAATTGGGAATAAGAAAACTGTTCTACGTGGGCAGATCCCCAGAGTCCTCCCAGAGAGCCCCAGGGCAAGGATCAGGAAAGTAATTTTGAAGCCGCGGAAAGAAAAATACCAATCTTTCTTACTAATGTGCACCATGTTACCGCAGAGAAAGAAATTGTAAATTACCTACTTCCGGACTAAAACAAGTTTTATTAAACGGCCAAGTGCGTGTCGGGCCACGCATAGAATAGGGTTCCGTAGTCACGTAATACTAGGTAAGTATCTTCTGAACTAACAAAGTTATCTGGATCCGTTATAGTTTTCCTTTAACGTTCATTTGTACATGGTATACCATCATGTCTTTGTTTACATTTTTCGACCTAGCCGTTTAGCTTTTAGAGGAGTAGAGGAAGGCGCCCTGTTATACAAAAAAAATTGTGTAAGTTAATATCTTGCAAAAGAATTCTTGAATCAAAAAATCGTCTTAGCAATTTCTCTCATCTAATGATATGCTACACGATAGCGCTGGCGCAAGAAAAAGAAATCCCTTCTTCACATGTTGGTAGGAACCCCAAAAAAAAATATTTTTCATACCATTATTTTAGCAATTTATCTGTTTTTTTTTAGCTTTTAGCTGAGTTTACGAAGCTCTTTCTTAGGCGACCCGTGTATTTCGTTCGTGATCGAACTCCTCCTAAACAACTGGACCGATCTTTTTGAAATTTGGCACGGTCATAGTGACCATCACCGTGAGTGCATATATCTGAATTCATAAAGATCGGTCCAGTCGTTTAGGAGTTCGACTTGGATCGACAAACTCAGCTCAATTATTGCAACAGCAGAATGTATGTATACCTAGTTTATTAAACAACAACAAGTTTAAGTTACCTGGTATGAAAATAAACTTTGCAGTGTCGATTACAAACAGTTCTCTAAACATTTTCTAGAACGAAGCGTGCACTTTAAAGGATCTCGCATTACAAAGCGTTTGACTCCGCTTGTCGCTTGATAAATGAACTTCTAAGTTGTATGTTACGAGTATTACTATGTTCAGAAATGTTTAAAATATTTGGAAATAATTTACGAAGTCAAAATTTTATAATAATTGACACCACGGTTTCGTCCACGTGGAATCGATTTCTAGTTTCCGAATCCCACGGGAATATTTCGCGGATGAAAAGTAAATTAAGTTACTCCAATTATGTTAACTGCAGCCGAAGGTTCCAAAAAAAACCAATTTATTTATAATAATTTTAATTACTAAGTACAAACTACAAAAGAAATGATATCAGCTCGAAGTGTGAAACAAATATGAGCTGTGACATGTGGTAATTTCCGTTGAAACGTCCGGTTTCGTATTGTAGCACGTTCTGCTGATCTTGCACTTCACGTAGTCGCTATGCGCTGTTGCGATGCACCTACTAGGTGAATGCTGACGCTGCGGTCCCCATATACTAGGCGTACGTAACACCTCCCCCCGAAGAACAGCCACCACCGATGAATTTCGTCGTAAATTGAGGTGGGGGTTGATTTCCGTTTGTCCTTGGTTCTGGAACTGTGTATGTGTCTTGTAGTTTAATTTCTTGTTGTTCAATCTGCTTAGATGCGATTCTTGAGATGTATCTCCGATAAAGTAAGATAGCGATAGTTGCTGAAACGCCAATCATTACTACGTACAGGGGGATGGTAGTATGGTATATCATGGTATCAATTGGTTCGAGGTTGATTATTGGGAGTTGCGAGATCTTCATGTTGGTGGCGTGTAGATGGTCCAGCTTTATAGAGTTTAATTTAAGTGTGGTTTTAGAATAGTTGTACTCTGGTCCTTTGGGTAGATCTGTAATAGTCAGTACGTGTCCTTTGAGTCGGTCCTTGATGTTAGCGATAGTGAACTCTGTGGTTTCTAGATAGCATGCTTGTGGGATAATAGCGAGGTAGCTGCCTTGGTATTCTTTGTAGAAATCTTGTCCGCAGGAAAGATGTTTTGGTTGAAACAGGAAAGCTGATAGTGTAGTGTCTGTCGTCGAGTTCTTCATACGCTGGCTGGTCCATGGCGATGGTGATAGGGTTGCACATGGGTTTTTTCTGTTGGGTAGTGATGAGTTGGTGTATGCAGTCTTGAGAAGATCTGTTTTGCAGACTCCGTTTTTCTTCACATAGAAACCAGTTACCGGTCTTCGGGCATTCAGCCTCTATGTACTTGAAATCTTTCTGATGGACGGCTAGGAATGGAGATGACGGGATCAGGATTTCGTGGTTTAAATTGGGTACAATGGACAATTTATATAAATCATATGTATGGGGTGTAAAAATGGGAAATTTATATACTATAACGATTTCGTTACCTACATAATATGAACCTATCCTAATTACATCATAGTATTCCCTATTTTCTAAATCTACTAACTTATTACTACCATATAAAGTACCTAACCTATCCGTTAAGTTGCGTATTTCCCGGGAATTTAAGAACGAATGGTGCATAGTTGATGTTCTAATAAATGCTAATATATTTTGTAACCTAGTTAATTCCTGTGAAACTGAATCTATGTCATCTCCTAGTATTATTAGTAACTGAGCTAAATGGGCATATTTTATGAAATCGTTTTCCCTACTAGTATCGCTTTTATTTATCTTATTTATTAGTTTCCATTTTCTGTTGATTATCTACTATACTATCTATTATTTTCGAATATTGTGCGGACATATCTTTAGTTAAACTAACATGATTATTGAATTCCGTAATTAATTTGTTCTCGTTACTTTGGATGTTTTTAATAGCCTGATCATAGTGTAAAGCGTCCGTGTAATCTAAATTTCGTCGACATATTGCAAGAACGAATGGTAGTAGGATAGGATCCGTGCTTGGCCTAGTCTAAAAGGGAGTATCCCAGGCCCACTATCCAAATTTTCAAGTTTTATCTCCTGAGTTAGTGCTGGTCGTAGGAACAGGAGTATTATCGGGATCGCTCTGTAACAATTTATTAGTTTTAGGGACACGCTTTAACCTATGTTTTGCCACAGGACTTCGTTTCTTTCGTGTATATATGTGAATGGGAAGGTCTGCCATTACCGTGTCGTGTGTATAACGGGGTGCTAATTTTTGACGGGAAGCTATTGGGTTTTTGACAAAGATTTGTTGTTCGGGAGCATATTCTATTTCCGGTTCACGGTTCTTATTACGATTTTCCATTAAATTTTGACGATTAGAGCTACATAAATCATGAATGGTATTATACGCTATTTTCATTTTGTCTTTATGATTAACCATGTACTGCTGTAACAACTGACTGCTTATATCTACGTCAAAAGGATCACGAGGATCAAAGTGTCCTGTGATTATCTCAATCGGCTTACATTTAGTAAAACTATGAATACTATTATTATAGGCAAGAATAGCATAAGGCATAATGTTAATAACTGAATCTATTTTCTGTACAAGTTTTAAAATACGTAAATGTTCTAAAATGGTGGAATGAAATCTTTCTACAATTCCGTTTTCGTTAGGTGTATGGGGGGCTACCCTATGATGCTGTATTTTATGGAGTCTAACAAATTCTGCCATTAATTGGTTTGTGAACTCACTACCGTTATCCGTTACCATGGTAATCGGTATACCGTGATGAGTACAAAAGTTAAGTATAGCCTGTAAAACACTTACTGCAGTCCCATCTCTCAAATAATAGGCCTGTCCATATTTAGAAAATGAATCTACAATAGTTAAGAATTTTTCACTTTGAATGGTTAATAGATCTAAATGTACTAATTCAAAAGGTTTCGTTGAGGGTGGTACTACTTTGAACTGTTGCGAGTCATGAGGATTGCGGTCATATTTAGCTTGACCACAGATTGTGCACTCGCTAATAAATTTTGTTGTTTGCTCCTTCATTTTCGGCCAATAATACTTATGAGATAAAGCTAAGTAGCATTCGTTAATACCGCGATGATTGGTCTTACCATCATGGTACTTATTAATTATGTCTTGTTGTCTCAGGTATTCTCTGACATTTTCTATTTCCCTTTTTGTTAAGACTATGTTCATGGACGAGTTTTTGAAGTTACGTTGTATAATAGGTATAATCTGATACATAGCTAATGGTGGATTTATGAGCAATCCGGTTTTGATTTTTGGGTTTACATATTCTTTTATAGCGTTAACTACGTCTTCTTCTAAATTTGATTCGGAAATTTGTAAGTTAATTTTAGTGTGTGTAAGAAAAGGTTTGGTTAAGACTGGCCTGGCTTTAATATCTCCTACTAGATTAAAAATTAATTGTTTAGTGTATTTATTTAATGGATCGTCAGTGATGGGCATTTCAAGAATAGGATTTTCGGCGTCGGTATGTACGGTTGCTGTTCGAGAGTCAGCATCAACATCTGAAGCTGTAATAGTTCGTGACTCATCAAACGGAAGTACTGAGCTAGACGGGTGAACTACTATACACGATCGTTCTTCATTATGAAGTTCGATTCGTGAAAGGGCGTCGGCATTGGTGTTATTTTTCCCTTGTTTATAGACGACTGTAAAATCGTATTCACTGAGCTTTAATCTCCATCTTGTCAATCGTGAATTTGGTTCTTTCAAGTTCATAACCCATTGTAATGGTTTATGATCTGTAACTATTTTAAATTTACGTCCGAATAAGTAAGGTCTAAAATATTTCGTAGACCAAACAATTGCCAGAAGTTCCTTTTCTATTGTACTGTAATTTAATTCGCTAGTATTAAGAGTACGTGAAGCGTATGCTATCGGTTTATCTATTCCAATACTACCTTGGGATAGAATGACACCTATTGCTACGTTAGAAGCATCGGTAGTTAAGATAAATTCCTTTGAAAAATCTGGATACTGTAAAATTGGGTCGTTGGTAAGAAGGGTTTTGCAATGTTCGAAACAATTAGTGTAATTTTGATCAAGTGTTATTTTAGATCCTTTCTTTAAGCATTGTGTGAGTGGTTTAGTTATTCGAGCAAAATTCGGTATAAACTTTCGGTAGTAACCAATGAGTCCAACAAAACGTTTGATTTCGGTAGTTGTTTTTGGAATGGGGTAATTCTGAATAGCGTGAATTTTATTAGGGTTTGGTTTAACACCATCTCTACAAATTACATGGCCAAGAAATTCGGTTTCTAATTTTAAAAATTCAGATTTATCCATCTGTATTTTAAAATTCGATTCACGTAGTTTTTGAAATACCTTTTCTAAGTTTAACATATGTTCTTGCAAAGAAACTCCGAATACAATGATGTCGTCTAAGTACACTAGACATATTCGGTTTTGGAGGTCCCTAAGGACATTGTCCATGACGCGCTGGAACGTGGAAGGTGAATTCTTTAATCCCATGGGCATTCTGAGAAACTCATAATGTCCATTTTCTACTGTAAATGCTGTCTTATGGATGTCATCAGGGTCCATCTCCACCTGATAAAATCCACTAGCTAGATCTAGAGTTGTAAAATACTGACATTTACCAAGTTTATCTAAGACATCTGTTATATTGGGAATGGGATATTTATCATCAATCGTTTTCTCATTAACCTTTCGAAAGTCTATGACAAGACGCCATTTAACTTTACCGGAAGCGTCACCTTTTTTGGGTACAATCCAAATTGGAGAGCTCCAGGCTGAGTCTGAAGGACGGATAATATTCTGTTCAAGCATTTTATTTATCTGATCTCTAACTTCTTGCCGGTGAACATACGGATATCTGTAACTTTTAGTGTGGACTGGAATTTCATCTGTGGTTCTAATTTTATGTTTAGTTTTATTAGTGAATGTCAATGGTTCACCATCAAGGTAAAACACATCGGCGTAATTACTACAAAGATTTCGTAAATTAGCAAGTTCCTCTGGATTTAAGTGATTAGTGCGAAGACGAGATAAAATAGCTTCTGTTCGGCTTGAATAAATTTGAGTACAATTTTTATCCATGTGAAATAATTCTGCTTCTACTGGGCGGTCTAGTGAGAATATAATATCATTACGTGTAGGGTTGGCAACTTCTACCCAACCACGGCCATCTATAACGGTTGTTAAGCAATCTAAAATTATGCAATTACACATCATCTGTTTCTCCACTGATACTTCACCATCCTTTGTATTGATTGGTAATCTAACTAATTTAGAAGAATTTGCAGGTATAATCTCCTCATACCAGTTTGCGTTTTTAGAATCGTACATATGTATCGGTATTTGAGCATTTTTTGTTTTTAATAATTTATTTTTCAAATCAATAGTGGAATCCCACTTATCTAGAATATCCAAACCTATAAGACCATCGAAAAAGTTATGAAATTTGTACACAGATAAATTTACACAGTCATTAATTCCATATTCCTGAAAACAAGGTAAGCTAATAGAATAGTCACAAGTTTTAGTAGCATGAATATTAGTTATCTCAATGGGGTCATAATCTAGGGGCATATTACCAAAATATCTATCCACAGCTTCGGGACTGATAGTCGATAAGTTAGCTCCAGTATCAATTAAAAATTTAAGTGGCGGATTATAAAGTTGAATATAACCTAACTGTCTCTGTATCTGAAAATTTACTTCTATATTGGTTTTTCTAACTGGGGTTCTATCTGAAAATTTTGATCATTACATGCTGAGGCCTGGTCCAATTCCTGGATCACAGCTGCTGGTTCTTCATACTGCTCCTGACTACAGTAATTTTCCTGATATGGTTGGTATTCGTTATTATCGTCGTAATAATAACTATCGTCGTAATTATAGTATTCGTAAGAATCGTCGTACTGATTAAAATTAGCATCGCGCGTTTTAAAATAGTTATTGGGGGGTGGATTGCCGAATTTCTGCCAATTATGTCCACTAGGTGGTAGTGTTTTCGGTATAAAATGACTTACGCCGCTCATAGGGCGTGGGCCATTAAACGACTGTTGGGGTTGAGGTTTATTAGGTAACTTAAAAACATTACTCTGGGGATTATAGTTAGGTAAAGGGGCGCGCATCATCTGCTGCGTTCTAGACGGTCCTAGTGGTCGTTGGAACCCGTTGTTATTGCTAGGTCTCCAGCCTTGTATTGGGGGTTGAAATGACTGTTGCCGTGAAGGGCCAGGGGCGTTAAACATTTGTTGTATCGATTGCCTAGGTGCGCTAGGGAAATTAAAGAATGGTTGTTTAGGGGTAAAATTATTAATGGGTAAATTAAAATTATTTGGTTGTGGCCTTGACCAATCCTTTCTATTAAAGGAGCCGCTATCGTTACGATTTTGTAAGTATAATGTGTTCAATTCGTCCTGTACATATTCTAAAGCCTTCTCCATAGAATCGGGCCGCATACAGCGTATCCGGGATCCTAATGGGTCCTTAAGGCCTCTCAAATAAGCCTGAAGTGTTAATTTTTGGTATAACGTTCGTTTAGATTGTATGGTAGTGGGGAAAGTCTCGTGTAGCGAAATATAGGTCATTATAGTACTAAAAAGATTTTGACACCTTTCATAAAATTCTTGAGGGGTGCTAGAACCCTGGGTTTGCATGGACAAATCACTATACAGAGCGGTCTCGTCGCGATGATCAGCAAAATTATTTATAAGTGCGGATTTTATTCCCTGCCAGGTCTCTGGGATACCGTTAGCGTTAATATACCGCGCGGCGGGGCCTGTCACTTTATTTAAAATACCGTTAAGAAGAGCTAAATTAATTAATTCATGACCTGGGTTCGCATTAAAATGGGTTAGTACAAGTTGGTCACATAATTTTACAAATCGTGTTAACACGTGTGGGTTACCATCGAATTCGGGCAATAATCTGAGAGATTTATATATAGCATCAACATCAGGTATGGGCTCGGCCATCATTGTGCTGGAGATACTGTCTAAATTCCTATGCTCGTCAAAAACTCAATTCTTATCGTTATCTAACTTAACACTACGTGACTCTCTAGAGTGAAAAATCTTGAATGATTAAATTAACACACCTATAAAATACACTAATAATTCTATCAAAATATCATGCACTAGATTGGGCAGGATATAGGGTCACACATATAATTGGGACACACAATTAAATATATTAGATAAGACTTATAGGTAAAAGGATAAGGACTTGAAAGATTCAAGTACTTACTGCATTGTTTTTTCTCGGAAGAATCTATTTCTGGATTCGCCTCGTAGCTGCAGCAACGTAGATTCAGGATAGCCGGAGTCCTTGCTTGATGCACTGAATTTACGACTATCCAACCGACTGCGCCAATTATGTTAACTGCAGCCGAAGGTTCCAAAAAAAACCAATTTATTTATAATAATTTTAATTACTAAGTACAAACTACAAAAGAAATGATATCAGCTCGAAGTGTGAAACAAATATGAGCTGTGACATGTGGTAATTTCCGTTGAAACGTCCGGTTTCGTATTGTAGCACGTTCTGCTGATCTTGCACTTCACGTAGTCGCTATGCGCTGTTGCGATGCACCTACTAGGTGAATGCTGACGCTGCGGTCCCCATATACTAGGCGTACGTAACACTCCTTATAACACCAGTTAAGTAGAGCCAGTAAAAGTCCCGCTAAAATCGTTAGTAAGTAAATAAATAAATAAATAAATATGTTAGGACAATTCACACAACGCCATCTAGTCTCAAACTAAACAGAGCTTGTGATATGAGTACTAGATAAACGGATATAAATATTACTGATATATTTACATTTATTTTGTAAATACATACATATTATACATAAGAAACATCCAGACTTCGGTACAAACGTATGTGTCACACAAAGTTGGTCCCGACCGGGAATCGAACCCGAGACTCCAAGCGTCGAAAGCAGATACACTACCGACCACGTCACCGAAGTAGTGACTGTAGTACTGCTCTGTATTATGCATGTAAGGGTTAGGTAGAGGGCGATATAAGCGTGATGTATATGTGCTTAATCCAAGTGAACCTACCCTGCAAGTGGTGCACATGCCGCCTTTTGGACAAGGTTCTGGCAAACATAATAAGTTCCGGGTAGACATCAAACAAAGTGCCGAAAAACTGGGCATCAAATTTCTGCCTACTTGCCGGGAAAACAGGCGTGATTTATAACCAACTTAAAAAAAGGAGGATTTCAATTCGACTCTTTTTTTTCTGTTTCTTACCTACTGATGAAAAAGTATAAAGAAAAAGAATACCTATTGAAAGTGACTGCTTCCTTTGTGTTTTGATTTATTTAATTAAATAATTTGGTGCATTTCAGTAATTTATGTATGAGATGATTAAATTATTGATAATATTAGCGAAATGTGTTCTAAAAGTAAAAATAAATAAAAGTAGTAGAAACCGTGTTACAAAAGTGAATTATATGTGTAGATGGAGTATGAGTGAACACTTCTGATGATGCGATAAGGCGAAACCGGTAAGGGTTAACAGAAAATAAAATATTTGTGGATTGGTGTACAAGTGAGATTTTTTCCAAAAATTTATTACTATAAGTTCCACCAAGTGCCGACAATCGAAAGCATAAATTACATAAATTATTAATAAGCCATAATCAAGAAAACTTTCTGTAAAAATATGAAGTTTATTTTGCAAAAATAATACAGACTCTTCTTCCTTCGTCCTTCTTAACGAGACTCTTGTTGCAATGAATATTTAATTGTTGTTTTTATAAGCAGATAGACGTAAATAAACTTATGTTGCAGATACACATGGTCGTTACTAGCACGAAGCATGAAACATGTCGCTTATGATTTAATTTTATAAACTATCAGATGATTACCTCGGCCCCGCCCGCGTGACATGGAGTTTTCGTTCTAAATTCTCACGGGAACACATTACCGGGATAAAAACCCAAGTATAACACCTACATATAAGTGAAAGAGTTTTCAAAATCGAATCAAATCTTTCCTCTTTATAATATTCGTAGAAGTACGCATCTGTCTCATACTGAGTCGTATCAAAGCATGACGTATAAGCATCAAGGTCTTAGAAATCTAAGTGTTATACCTAACATCAAGGCGCATAACATAATATTACTCGTTTAGCGGTAGGTAATACTAGTCGTACCTATATAACGTGAGACTTTTCTTTTTGAAGCTGTCTAAAAACGTTCCCCCGAATCCAAAAAAGCAAAAAAAAAGTGTATTAAATCAAGGAAAACTTGTGCCAAGTTTCGTGAAGATCGGATAAAATGTGGCTGCTAGCCCGGAACACATACGGGCAGACGGTAGAAAGCATAATTGTCCTATCTCGAAGTGTAGACGCTACGCTCGCTCGGTCAACATGAAGTAGAAAAATTAAACATGCTTGTTTTGTGCATGCTTATATTGTAGCACGTGTATCTGTTGCTTTACACCACATTCTCTACGATAAGGGAAATTTGAATGGTCTAATTTAGTGAATATGCGCTGATTTTGACAATTATGTAAAGTACTTATTAAACTGTGTTAACATAAGTAGCCCCAAATCGTTGCGACTGATGACCAAACATTTAAATTATGTTTTTTACCGACTAATCTAAAAAGAACGTTATGTTTTAATTTCGCCTTCCCTGAAAGAGCAGAGAGCCTTATCCCACCAACATTTCTGCAGTAACTTTGTCGGTATCACGAAATAGAAGGTGAGCTTATTGCCAAGATCTCGTCCGTGAGGTTTACTTGGGTCTGTAAGACATTCCTGGGACCCATGTAGGTACACCGCCACTTTTAAATCTAATACATTATGCGTACGTAGGTATACTCAACTTCACGTAAGAAGAACGCTGCGCGAGAGTGAGAAGGGTGTGTTTTCGCATCGGTACTCACGCTTTACTCGCTGTTACCATCATATAGATAGATCGATAAATGGCCTACAAGGTGAGCGTTCTTATTATCTGACGCGACCTATATGTAGTACGTTAATTTCTGCAAGAATGTTAAAATAGATTCAGTTATGTAATTTCTCTAGGGAATTTAAACAAATAAAAATTGTGATGTACGTTTAATTGTCTGTCATCAATATAATATTGCCATTGCTTCACAAATGTCAAAATGTAATTGGAATATGTATGTAGGTAATGGCTTTACGATTAACGATTTACAAGTTTATGTCCAGTAACTGCAAAAGGCTCGTTCGTATACTTATACGTGGGAATTAACAAAATTTTTGGCAAAATTCTAAGTAGTACTTATTTTTCCCACCACATAACATAACATAACTTAACATAACATAACATAACACAACACAACACACCATATCTTTATTGTACGCCACATTACAAAACAACATTGAAACAAATTACAGCTTCATGTACAAAGGGCGGCCGTATCGCTGACAGCGATTTCTTCCAGGCAACCTTGGGATGGAAAAGGAGAAACAATATAAAATAATAGACTTAAACTTACTACACGGGTAGTGTTCACAATAATGAAAAAGTGAGACTTCCGAGGATGGGATACAGGTGAATCACCATTGCACTAAGAGCACTAGGTGGAATAATGAGGAACATAATATTAATAGCGATAAGTAATGGTCTCTCAACAAGGTTTTGAAGGACGACAGTGACTGTGCGCGTCTCACGTCCTGCAGTGGCAGTGCATTCCAAGACGTGGGATATCATCCCGACCAAACCCCCGAAGAGGCCTCACAGGTGGCCAAAGTTCACACCACACCAACATAATCATGAAATAGGGATGTTCTATTCATTTGTAATTTTTATCGATATACAGAAAAAAAAATGTAGGCACTCCTTGCATTTTCTTTTACATTTCAATAAAATGAATACACTACACTAGGACAGTGTAGTGTATTCATTTTATGTCATAATGGTAAAATAAAACTTCAGGCTCTATTTTCCAAGGCTCAATTACTGCGCTTTCTTTGCCGAATCTGCAGAAACTTCTTCGGTTAAAGCAAACGAACTATTAATTAATCCGCATTCGTTTCGAATCAGTAAAAGGCTCAGACGGCGCAACAACTGATCTACCATTTTATTTTTATGCGTTTGACACACCCAAAATACGTCGATACTGGATAGCATCTCAGTCTTACAATATTTACTTATATCCTCGATGTACAAAATTGGTTTTACTACCCGTTCAAACGTAGATGTTGCAACATCTATGCTTTCGCAAAGTTGTAGGCAGTTTTAAGAAATAAGTTAGCATATTATCTAAAGATTTTAGTTAATTTTAATTAACTAAAAATATTTGAATACTGAAAACCAAAAAATCTCACCTGTTGTCAAACATATTTCCTTTTTTGATCTAGTTTCAAATGGAGGTAGTGGATCAGCGGTCGATGTTGAAGGTACTGCAATAAATTATAACAATGATTTAGAGTATTTTAACTGTCTCTTATTATAAATAAACGCATTAAAAAAATGTAATCCTTACCAGGTGTACCGATTCTATAACAGCAGTAGTTATGTTCTACGTAAACAGAAGATAGCTCTGTAAAATATTATTAAAAATGAGTTACCTACGAAGGAAACTGAAAACTTTATATTATTCTCAACATTTTCTTTTATGCGGTTCATTTGGTGAGTGAGAGAATTTGGAGGCCTATCCTCCTCCAAGGTCGGAAAGGCATTTTTAAGTCAATTGATGTCTATCGACGGCGATGATCACTTAGCAACAGGCAAATCATATGATCGCTTGTAATATTTTCCTTAAGAAATAATAAAGTATTACCTGATTCGTCTATTTTGGCGCAGTGTAAAGGAAATCCAATTAACAACTCATCTGCCAATGGCTGTGCAGTAAGTCCTACAGACGGAACAGCATTGGTTCTTAATTGGGTCTTCTTCCTCTTAAAATCCTTAGTTTCAAAATGTCTGCCACATATATGTTTCAATTGGTGTAGCTTTTCGATGGGTACATACACCAAGTCTTCTTTACCCGTAACTTTAACCCATTGTTTGCATCTACCAAAGACATTTAAGGAGTTGTTATATGTATGTAACTATGTAATATGTTATTGACCGAGCGAACAAAGTGTGCGAGTCTACATTTCGAGACCGACCAATTTTGATTTCATCTGTCTGTCTGTTTGTATTCCGGGCTAGCGGCCAGTTTTTAACCGATCTAGACGAAATTTGGCACATGTGTTCCTTGATTTAATACAATTTTATTTCGTGTTCTTTTTTATTTTCTAAAAATGTTTCAATGTATGCAAGGTCTGCTGTTCGACCAAAGGGCGACCATTAGTATAATAATGTAACGTACATAATGTCAATAAAAAGTATGAAATACAAAAATATCGATAGTCGATAAAAAAATGTCAAGCACTATTGATAGTTTGTATCATTGATATAAACATTGATTTGCATGAGTGTAATTTAAAAGTTACAAAGCTTATTACATAAATATTTTACTATACGTGTCAAATAATAAAAGATCTATGCCTACCTGTCTTCATCCAAAGGAAATTTAGCCATGAAGATTCGTTTTTCGGCAACTGACAGGCCGGATCTTAGACCACATATTTCACATGTTTTATAATGCATGTTTTATACTTTTACAATACACAACAAAGAGAATACAAATACACAACACCTCCTACTTAGGTACACACACAAATATTGTTAGTTTGTAAGTTTGTAATAAATGAACTTAGGTGTTGTTGTTTTCTTGGCGGCATAGACCAGACCATAGATTAGAAAAAAATTGGGATTGCGTGCGTTTGACAAGGCCGAAAAGATATTAAAGCCAGAGGGCAATAGCCGCCATTATTTCTAGCACACGTTTCATAGTTAATATTTTTACTAGGAAGTTGCGCCAGACTGACTGGAAAGGTTCCTGTTTGGACGTCTCCGCTAGACATCGGCCGTCGTCGCGTCGCGTCGCGTCGGGGACCGTTCGGCTCACCGCGGCGTGCGCTTGCACACACACGACGCATTCGATCACGACGCGAGGCACACGCTCGTTTGTTACTCACAAACCTCAGTATTAACGTCATTTTTGGGACTCCGACTGCTAGGATGGCGATGGTACTTTTTCTTTGAAATTAAAAATTAACTATCTTTTAAGGGTTCCGTAATTCAAGTCTCGGAACCCTTATAGTACCGTCATGTCTGTCGGTTTTCCTCCCTAACGGTTCAAGAAAGATGACAATTTTCATGGATAGGTAATGTTTATTTACTACTCTGACAAACTGCTATACACCTAATAAAATTATGTCACTGTAAGTATATTGGCATTCAAGGTCTGACTAGGGAAACATCGTTATTGTCTAATAGATAGACCAGGCGCTAGAGGTAAGTGAGTATGCAAAATGTGAGGACCGAATTCCACCAATGGATTTAAGCTAAGAAAAGGTCAAAAATTAATAATGCGGATCTTGCCGGTCAAATATTTGGTCCATTTTTCTTCTACCCCTCTACTCTTGAAATGTAAAATGGAAATGTATTGAGTACAATCTATAAAATCATTTTAATGATTATTTCAGTAATAATTTATACATTTTTCTAATGGTGAAAGTGAGGAGGAATTGTTAAATGAAAAAAAAAAAAAAAAGTAATAAAATCTTTTTTATTAATAAAAAAGACTAAATATTAAAAAATCCGTATGTTTCGATTTGTTAGGAAAAGTTTGTTGAACTTTAAGTATATCATAAATAATTTGCAAGCGGTTTCTTGGATAAGTTTATTAGTACGGGAGCCGTAGAACATTGAAAAATATTGATTAACATTTTGATTTGATTTTTTTTTTTTTTTTTTAATTCCGCGACCAAGGCCGCGGCCGCTCCAACGTCCGTTGCCGGGCGTCTCTGGTTACAGGCAGAACGTATTTCCAGTGGCGCCCGGCGGACTTTGACCACCTCTGTGGTCTCTGCGGGGGTTGGGTCGGGATGAGAATCCCGCGTCGTTGGGGGTAGGGTTTTATCCCGCGTCAGTGAGTGAATCTGGTTGCGTGCTATGGGGCAAAGGCCCCGCAGCACGCAACCCTTCTAGCCTGCTTCTGTAAGGACGACGGGTGGCGATCCCGCCGTCCTCAGGCCCCGATCATGGAGGTCGATGGTCTTGGGCGTAGATGAGTCTGCGGCGGCCTCGCCGCTGACTACGGAACTCGGCGGGGAGGGCACGCTCCCTCTCCCTCTCAGCCGCCTCCTTCGCGAGCACGACTTGCTCGCAGAAGGACACGGCCGCGTTCCACCTACTCCCGCTGGAGACCATGGCTTGAAGCATGGTCTCCAGCGAGAGGGTATCCACGCCCAGACCCACTACGAGGTCCCGGCGCTGACTCGCCCACGCTGAGCACTCCACCAACGTGTGGAGTGCGGTGTCGTCGTCGGAAACCTCGCAGTGTTGACACCGGGGTGTGACCTCACGATGGATGCGAAACAGATAGCCACCGAAGCATCCATGCCCGGTAACGATCTGCGTCGCACGATACGTGAGGTCACCATGCTGCCTCTGCAGCCAATCGTCCATGATCGGTCTCACCGCCGCGATGATGGTGGCACCCCACTTGGGTTGCTCATGGCTCATCTCATGACTCCATGAGATCCTGTCGGAGTTGGGACCGCCGGTCATCGATTTCTCGAGACGCAGGCCTGTGGTCCCGCTCCAGCGCCTCCTTGCGCCATTGGAACAATGACGCAAGGGCTCTCGCTTCCAGGTCCCATGGAGGGGTCCCGGCTAGGAGACATGCAGCCTCTCCGGAGATCGTGCGGTAGCCCCTTATTGTTTTGACGGCCAAGGTCCTCAACGGTCTGTTAAGGAGCGTTGAGTTATTGGCCGTCAACCGCGCCGCCCATACGGGAGCCCCGTATAGGGCCATACTCCGCACGATCCCCAGGTACAGTCTCCTGCAGGAAGCGTTGGGTCCCTTTAGGTTGGGCATCAGTCGCGAAAGCGCGACCGATGCGTGTGTCACCTTGGGGACCAAACTTCGGAAATGTGGTCCGAAGTTCCATCGGCTATCAAGTACGATCCCTAGATACTTCATCGAGGGCTTGATGCCGATGCTAACGCCTCCCACATTTATGCTGGAACCTTCAGGTGGACCGTTCCGAGGTCTGTGAAAACACAGAACCTCGGACTTGTGCAAGGCCACCTCCAGTCCCAGCCGCCGTATCCGACCCACGACTTGAGCAACACCCGTCGTGACCTTGAGTGCTGCCTCCTGGTACGTTGCACCCCGCGCCGTGACGAGGGTATCGTCGGCGTAGCACGTTACGCCGACACCCTCAGGCAACGCACCCCGCAGTACCCAGTCGTAGCCGATGTTCCACAGAAGCGGCCCCAGGACCGACCCCTGTGGAACACCGCACGACACATCCCGCCGAGCTGGCCCGAGCCAGCTGGGGAAAGCTATGGCCCTCTCCGAGAGATAGGCCCCGACAATACGACGGAGGTAGAGAGGCGTTTCGTGATACACGAGCGCCTCCCTAACGCAGCTCCATGGCAAGGTGTTGAACGCGTTGGCGATGTCAAGAGACACCGCCACCACCACCTTGCCCTGCGAGACTGCTTCCTCCGTCAGGCTCTTGACGCGCATGATCGCGCTCACGGTGGAGCGTCCCCGACGGAAACCGTACTGGTTGTCCGCCAGGTCTGGCCCCACCGTCGAGAGATGCTCGACGAGGCGTTCCGCGATAATTCGCTCAAAGAGCTTACACACCTCGTCGAGCAACACGATCGGCCGGTATCCGGACGGTGAGTCCACCGGCCGCCCCGCCTTACGGATCAGGACCAGCTTCCCCGTCCTCCACACCTTGGGAAACTGGCCCCTTTCGAGGCATGCGCTAAAGAGCCCCATCAGTCGAGGCCCGAGTTCTTCGAGGGCCAGGACCCATGCACGGCCAGGAATGCCGTTTTTGATTTGATTAACATAAACACTCCCTCAAAGTAGGTTTCTACGATCAGCAGCTTAGGCTCAGCAGTCAGTCATTCAGGACAAAGCATGTTATATTGTATGTATGTTAACTGTAATTAATATTGATTGACGATTCAACGTTCAGCCTAAACCGCTAATTGTAGAAACCTAAAACTTGGAAGGCGTGTTTTTTATATGGCGTGTACTTCCGATAAGAAAGGGTTTTCCAAAATTCTACTCCTAAAGGGGTGAAAAAGGGGGGACAAAGTTTGTACGGGACAACGTGATACCTCAGAAACTACTGCACCGATTTTAAAATTTCTTTCGTAAACATAAAGTTAAATTTTTAGCGAGTATCATAAGCTATATAACATCACGACAGAGTTAATAGGAGCGGACCAGCATTGCGTGTAGACTATAGCTTGTTGGACGTTAATAACCGCAATCTCTCAGAAATGGTAATTTAAATTAATTAATTAATTAATTAATTTTTAGTTACGTTTTTCGTTAAGTTTTTTCTACGTCGATAGATGCCAAAACACACTGAATACCTAAGCGCGCTATGCTTACAGTTAGCTCGGATGGGGGATGTGAAGGGAGCGGGAAGGGACCATCACAGCTGGTGGCAAGATGTGTTTTGTTATTATTTGGGGTCTCAGGTATAAGAATCCGACCATAGTTGCCGGTCCTCACATAGCATAGGTACTCAACTACCTATAGCGCCTGCACTATAAACAAAATGCAAAACAGTCGACCTTTTTACCCCACATAGGAATGTGTCATGCTGAGTATTTAGGTTAGGTATAGGTAACAGAAATAGGCTAATTTTGAGAGCAAAATAAATGGTTATATTCATTTATTTAACAATTACAATATACATAATAGTAGATGAAAATACTATTTACACTTACTAATATAAACTATACTATACACATTAAAATCTACACTATATACAGGCGTCAAAGAAGTCTCAAATTAAGCAGAGCTTGATTTGAATACTAGATAAACTGATAAAAATATTTACATACATTTTATAAATACTTACTTTATATAGGAGACACCCAGACTTCGATACAAACGATGTCATCCACAAAGTTTGTCCCGACCGGGAATCGAACCAACACAACACAACCAACCACGCCACCGAAGCAGTCACTGATGCTCGCTTTTCCTTTTCGTGATTAAAGGGACGGGCAAACTCATCCTTCACATGCGACGTACACCACGGTACACCACGCATTATGACATCTGAACATCACCGCGCCAGGTTCGCGTGTTCCTATGATATTCCACGCGTACGACGCTGTCACACACGTTTAAAGTGCCATAGCACGTAGATAATGTAAACGTCAGGCGTCGTATGTGAAGGACCAGTGTGTTTTAAGCATTAAACATTAGAAAATCAATTACCTACCTAGGTACCTACCATTCGGCTCGCATCCTCGTATTAGGCATAAGAAACTGCTAAAACTAACTTTTTCCTGCCATTCGGTTTTGATAATACAAAACGTATCGCCTTATTTAAAAACTTATAGTATTATGTAAATAATGGAAAGCTAAGTATGTTACTTTATAAAACTGCAAGAAAATACATATACCTCCCACAGAAAAGGGAATAGTAGGTACTTACCTTTTATTTATATCAGATCGCCAAATTTACACCCGCCTGATGGAAAGCCGTTGCGATGTCTGGCCATTGTGGGCGACTCTCATAGTACGCAATATGTACTACTAAGAGTGGCCCTCAACTTGGCGACCCAGTGATGTGCCTCTTGACGCTCCGCTTGAATAACCCTGGGTTGTAATTAGGAAGAAATACATGCGCGGGCAGGGCGTTTCGGGCCTCTAGCAAGTACTTACCTACATGTAAGGACGCTAATGAAGACAGAAAAATGAACCTATACGATTGCCACAGCTTTATTATAGTATCTATAAAGGTATAGATAATATAATAAATATGCTACACCTGAATAAATGAAATCTATAATTCCTACCTATATCTGCCTGTAGCAACTGTTGTATGATTGATTCTAGTCGAAGGGACTTTAATAGGTGTTTGTTAGTATGACAAGAAATACTAATTAGTCATAAGCAAAATAAAAACAAATCAATACAAGACTGCGTACCTAAACCACAGCTCACAATCGCCATGAACGTATGGACCAGCCTGCAGGCGCCTTAGCAATCTAATTAGTTTAACAAGTTATCGTTTATCTACAGTGGACAGTGTTAGGAGTGAACACTACGTTCATTTACCGTTTAGTGCGTCTTCTTACTCTCTTCACATCGGCTTTTAAGTGATTGAATACAAATCTTATAATCACGCCTATTTCCTCGAGGAAATAGGTAAAAGTGTATTACACACTCACATTTAGTCAGTAGTTTGGAGCAAAAATTATTAACAGTTGACATTTCATGTTAATGATAATATAATTGTAATAATTGTCATTGGATTTATGTCACAAAGTAAAAAAAATTGTTTATACTTTGTAAAAATCTAAAAATTTGCATGCCAACCATCCGGCGAACCATGATCTCGACCTTAAACAGTTAAGAAAATCTATATCCACCATGTTTCGAGCGAATAAACTATTCTACGAGTATTAGGTATATTTTAATCCAATTACCGTAACCGGGCTCTGGGTGCCCTACTTACCTATTATTGAATACTTAGGTACTTAATTGTTTGAAATCAATCTACAACAGACTAAACTACATCTTCTTGTATCACAAAAGGACAAGGATACGCCCGCGTTTTTTTTTTCTAAAATAAGAGGAGCCTTCCGTTCAATACATGCATTTACTGATGAACGGAGTCTGAAAAATATAAAACTTCCAAAAGGCTCGTGGATTATCTGAGACCACAGCGTGGGACTAACAAGTAACAACATACTTAGCGAAATGTGGGTGGAAATGTTTTGACTGCTTCGGTGGTGTGGTCGGTAGTGTATCGGCTTTCGACGCTGGAGTCTCGGGTTCGAATCAAATATTTGTGTGATCCACAAAAGTTTTGTTTCGGAGTTTGGGTGTTTTCTATGTATATTTTGTATGTATTTAGAAATATATAAATATGTTTATTAGTTGTCTAGATACTATAGCATAAGCTTATTTTTTTTTTTTTTTAATTCCGCGTAACCGCGGCCGCTCCCATGTCCATTGCTGCGGGGTCTCTGGTGACACCGGAAGGTATGGTATTCCAGTGGACGCCCGGCGGACTTTGATCACTTGTGGGGCCTCTTCCGGGGTTTGGTCGGGATGAGAATCCCGCGTCGTTGGGGTTGGTTTAATCCCGCGTCGGTGAGTGAATCTGGTCGCGTGCTGTGGGGTTGGGGACCCGCAGCACGCGACCCTTCTAGCCTGCTTCCGTAAAGACGGCGGGTGGCTATCCCGCCGTCCTGGGCGTAAATGAGTCTGCGGCGCCGCGGCGCCCTGGCCGTTTACTGCGGAACAGTCTGTCTGTCTCTAGGTATGTGTGCTCCGGGCTAGCAGCCACAGTTTTTATTCGATCTTCACAAAACTTGGCACACGTGTCCCTCAATATAATTTTAAAAAGGTCCGCCCTATCGACTCCATTTATTACCCAATCACCACGAAACTTGACACAATTATTCATTTACTTGAGCAAAAAACTGTAGGTAAGGCCTTGAAATCGCGTGGCCTTTTCACAGATTTCTAAATTTTATGTGTTTAGCTGGTTCGTAAGTTTGTATAATAGACGCTGTTTACGATCTCATAAGAGGTCTTCGGCCATCAAAGGAAACTGAAATCAATAAAATTGTGAACCAGTTCTGATATTTTAATTTCTATCCAACCGTACATACAGATAAATAAAATGTGTGTAGGTACTTAGTTCCAAAGTTACCTACAGCTTTTACTGTCGTTCCGTCTATCTTTCTGTCTGTTTGTTCCGGTGAATCACTGAAACAGCTAGACCAATTTCAACGGGACCTTCACAGCTGGATTGCTGGTGTAATAAGGTATAATATAGGACTTTTTATCCCAGAAAAGTGTGTTCCCGCTGGTATTGGGAACCATACAACTATCCCACGAGGGCGCAAATTCGCGGACGTCCGCTAATTATACAGTATAGTGTTAATGGCTTTCTGTGACCCAAGTCTTCTTCAACTGAAACGCGGTGTACCTATTGACATACCGTGACAAACGAACGAGACTCTTGCAACTACAGACACATATCACGCCTATATCCCGAAGGGGTACGCAGAGGTGTATTACACACCCACAATTTGCCAGTATTTTAGTCCCACGTAATAGGGGGCAAGCCTTTTGCCATCACGGGGCGCACATATAATGGGTTACGTACAAAATGGGCGAATGAATTTAATAAAATGTAGCAGCAAAATGTAATTTTGAAAAAAATTGCGATGAAATGTTAATCATATGCAACAAAATCTTCCGTGCCAGCTGCTATGGCACAGCCAATTAAAGTCCTGGGCGTCTCGGACTATATACAGGGTTATTTGTAATTAACTAGCATCCTCGCAGGAATAGATAGCTGACATCAGAAGTAACAACGTTTGTTCTACGACTTTCTATAATTCGTTAAATTTTACTTTCATACAAAAATAAATATTAATTTAGTTTTGCGTCTGACAGTTATTAACTCTACGTCGCAGTTTACGCGCATCGTAAAAATTAGGTGAACAAACTCGTATCATCAATTCATGCAATGCACAGATAGGAGGCGGGGCGCTAGAAGCGCGCGCGTCACAGGTGTGCGTCACTTGTCCTTGTGTGCCACGATTTTTCGCGTAACCTTGTTGTATCGATCTGACTATCGCCATGCCTTATCAGTATTCCAATGTGGAATACATGGAAATGATGAGGATGCTTGCTAGGTGTGATGATAATGTGGCGGAAGCCTGCCGCGAATATGCAGTAAGGTTTCCAAATCTACCTACACCGAGCCGGGCAACGATGTTATCTGCCACACAGCGATTACGCGATTACGGACAGTTCCAGCCCAGGTTCAATGATAGAATAAAATAAAATAAAATAAAATAAAATAAAATAACGTTGATTATCTTTGAAATTTTCAGAAAATTATTTAGATTCGTCAGAAGTTGGTGTGACTCTACCGAGGGTTCCAAAATGCAACGAGACTGAGAAGAGCCCTCAAGAAACTCAGTTCGGCTTTTTTCAAAATATTTCATCTTAAATCTAATACAGAGTTATTTAGAATGGAGCAATTCGTGTTACAGCCAGGCAGCCTTATCATCTAAGAAATCATTAATACTATAATAAGCTTTATGGCACAATTTACTTTTTATTAGTTTTTTAAATTTATTGACAGATAAATTTGCTATTTCGGTTGGCAATGTATTGTATGTACATTCGAATAAAGTTCCCCGCAAAAGAATTACTCACTTTATGAAGCCTAAATTTAGGAACAGCCAGTTTATCCTTATTTCTTAAGTTTAGATTATGATTATCACTATTTTTCACAAATTTACTTTTGTTCTTGTGGGTATACAATAAAATTTCATAAATATACTGTGAATACACTGTAAGGATGTTAATATGCTTAAACTTATCTCTTAATGACTCCCGAGACCCCATTCCATAGATAGTCCGGATAGCCCTCTTCTGCAACACAAAGATGCATTCAATATCGGCAGCGTTACCCCACAGTAGTATGCCATATGTCATGATACTGTGGAAGTAGCTGAAGTAGACAAGACGCGCCGTTTTAATGTCTGTAAGTTGTCGGATCTTTTTGACAGCATAGGCTGCTGAACTAAGCCTGGCCGAAATTTTCCCGATATGAGGCCCCCATTGCAATTTGGAGTCTAACGTTATGCCCAGAAAGACAGTGTCATCGACCAATTCTATTATATCATCCCTAACCTTAACACTGGTTTTAACAAGTCTTACATTAGGTAAGGTGAATCTTACACATTTAGTTTTATTTTCATTTAATAATAAATTATTAGCACAAAACCAGTGGACTATCCTAGAGAGGGCAATGTTTACATCGTCAAGTTCGCGCTGTCCACGTTTAACTTTAAATATTAAAGAAGTGTCATCAGCAAACAAAACTACCTCGTGGTCGTCTCTTATGAGGTGAGGGAGATCATTAATATATACTAGAAAAAGAAAAGGTCCCAAAATTTAACCCTGCGATACCCCCATTGCTACAGGAGAACCAGGTGACTGTTTACCATTGATCACTACTTTCTGGACCCTATCACTTAAGTAAGAATTGACGAAATTCAAGGCCGTCCCCCGGATTCCATAATGATCAAGTTTCTTAATTAAAGTCTGGTGCTGAACGCAATCGAAGGCCTTAGATAAGTCACAGAATACACCATAAGCATCATATGACTCATCCCAGGCCCTGTATATACACTCTAATAATTTAATTCCGGCATCAGTGGTGGACCGACCACGAGTGAAACCGAATTGTTTTGTATGTAATAGTTTATTAAGGTTAAAGTGATTTTGCATTTGATTAAGCATAATTTTTTCAAAAATTTTACTAAATGTAGGTAGTACAGAAATGGGACGGAAATTGGACGGATCTGAAGTACTACCCGATTTAAACAGGGGAATTAATTTACTAGATTTCATTAAATCAGGGAACACACCACTATCAACACAATTATTAAATATTATTACTAGTTCAGGAGCAACCATTTCAATAAAAGAATTTACTAAATACACAGAGATGCCCCAGAGGTCAGCTGTTTTCTTGATATTTAAAGATTTAAAAGTTTTTAAGATAGTGTTTATGTTAACTTTACTGAATTTAAATATAACGTTACAACAAGGAACGTTTGCTTTTAACAAAGATTCTGCAATGGGGGACAACAAACAAGTAAATCGACATTAAAATCACCACATACTATTAGGTACTTATTAGTTTTTCCAAGTTTACATAGAACTTTGTCAATAAGTTCCTCAAATTCGCAAAAGGGTGAGGTTCCAGGTGTATACACGCATACTACTATGAATTGCTCCATTTCCACGCACGACAGTTCGACTTTACACTCTAGAGAAAGAGACACAATATCTTTCCGTTCTTTAAATTTAAGTTGTTTATTTAATAAAATCAAAGATCCCCCCCGTACTGTGGTCACCCTGCAGAATGCACTACCAACCCGGTGATTACTGAAATTGAACATGAGCTCATACGGCTTACGCATATGTTCTGTAATACAAAAAATATCAATATTGTCTGAATTCATTAACAGTTCCAACTCTAACTCTTTGCCATGTGTTAAACCACCAATATTTTGATGCCCTATGTTGATATAATTTACATTTTTTGATTTGGTTTGATTTGGAGGGCATTTTTTAACATAATTAATATTTGTAACTAAATTTAATTCAATTAATTGACTATGTCTGCTAAAGGGTAATATTGCCTCTGTTGTCGTAGAACTTAATTTAAATTACTTGGAACAGATTCCAAAGTCTTAACACTAAATCTACAGTGCTCAATAAAAGCAGTTTTGTCAGCCAAGTTCTTGGCTGAAGTGTAAAAATAATTGAATAGCAAACTTGCTATTTGTCTCTTATAATGCTTTGGTAGAAAATAGCTACCTTTGTTTACATAAACAATATGTTTGTTATTGTTAAAGTTACTGTCAGAAGTTGACAAATTGTATTTATATACAGTTCTCTTAAAAACAGAATTAAAGTCAATTACATGGAATTTATTATTATATTGGCTAGTTAAATTGAGTTGTAAATTTATCTTATATCTAAGAGAATTTTCCACGTCTGGCACACCTTTTAAGTATGGTTTTTTTTTTTTTTTTTTTTTTAGTTCCGCGACCAAGGCCGCGGCCGCTCTAACGTCCGTTGCCGGGCGTCTCTGGTTACAAGCAGCACGTATTTCCAGTGGCGCCCGGCGGACTTTGACCACCTCTGTGGTCTCTGCGGGGGTTGGGTCGGGATGAGAATCCCGCGTCGTTGGGGTAGGGTTTTATCCCGCGTCAGTGAGTGAATCTGGTTGCGTGCTATGGGGCAAAAAAGCTCCGCAGCACGCAACCCTTCTAGCCTGCTTCTGTAAGGACGACGGGTCGCGATCCCGCCGTCCTCAGGCCCCGATCATGGAGGTCGATGGTCTTGGGCGTAGATGAGTCTGCGGCGGCCTCGCCGCTGACTATGGAACTCGGCGGGGAGGGCACTCTCCCTCTCCCTCTCGGCCGCCTCCTTCGCGAGCACGACTTGCTCGCAGAAGGACACGGCCGCGTTCCACCTACTCCCGCTGGAGACCATGGCTTTAAGCATGGTCTCCAGCGAGAGGGTATCCACGCCCAGACCCACTACGAGGTCCCGGCGCTGACTCGCCCACGCTGAGCACTCCACCAACGTGTGGAGTGCGGTGTCGTCGTCGGAAACCTCGCAGTGTTGACACCGGGGTGTGACCTCACGATGGATGCGAAACAGATAGCTACCGAAGCATCCATGCCCGGTAACGATCTGCGTCGCACGATACGTGAGGTCACCATGCTGCCTCTGCAGCCAATCGTCCATGATCGGTCTCACCGCCGCGATGATGGTGGCACCCCACTTGGGTTGCTCAAGTCGCACCCTCCATGACTCCATGAGATCCTGGCGGAGTTGGGACCGCCGGTCATCGATTTCTCGAGACGCAGGCCTGTGGTCCCGCTCCAGCGCCTCCTTGCGCCATTGGAACAATGACGCAAGGGCTCTCGCTTCCAGGTCCCATGGAGGGGTCCCGGCTAGGAGACATGCAGCCTCTCCGGAGATCGTGCGGTAGCCCCTTATTGTTTTGACGGCCAAGGTCCTCAACGGTCTGTTAAGGAGCGTTGAGTTGTTGGCCGTCAACCGCGCCGCCCATACGGGAGCCCCGTATAGGGCCATACTCCGCACGATCCCCAGGTACAGTCTCCTGCAGGAAGCGTTGGGTCCCTTTAGGTTGGGCATCAGTCGCGAAAGCGCGACCGATGCCTGTGTCACCTTGGGGACCAAACTTCGGAAATGTGGTCCGAAGTTCCATCGGCTATCAAGTACGATCCCTAGATACTTCATTGAGGGCTTGATGCCGATGCTAACGCCTCCCACATTTATGCTGGAACCTTCAGGTGGACCGTTCCGAGGTCTGTGAAAACACAGAACCTCGGACTTGTGCAAGGCCACCTCCAGTCCCAGCCGCCGTATCCGACCCACGACTTGAGCAACACCCGTCGTGACCTTGAGTGCTGCCTCCTGGTACGTTGCACCCCGCGCCGTGACGAGGGTATCGTCGGCGTAGCACGTTACGCCAACGCCCTCAGGCAACGCACCCCGCAGCACCCAGTCGTAGCCGATGTTCCACAGAAGCGGCCCCAGGACCGACCCCTGCGGAACACCGCACGACACATCTCGCCGAGCTGGCCCGAGCCAGCTGGGGAAAGCTATGGCCCTCTCCGAGAGATAGGCCCCGACAATACGACGGAGGTAGAGAGGCGTTTCGTGATACACGAGCGCCTCCCTAACGCAGCTCCATGGCAAGGTGTTGAACGCGTTGGCGATGTCAAGAGACACCGCCACCACCACCTTGCCCTGTGAGACTGCTTCCTCCGTCAGGCTCCTGACGCGCATGATCGCGCTCACGGTGGAGCGTCTCCGACGGAAACCGTACTGGTTGTCCGCCAGGTCTGGCCCCACCGTCGAGAGATGCTCGACGAGGCGTTCCGCGATAATTCGCTCAAAGAGCTTACACACCTCGTCGAGCAACACGATCGGCCGGTATCCGGACGGTGAGTCCACCGGCCGCCCCGCCTTACGAATCAGGACCAGTTTCCCCGTCCTCCACACCTTGGGAAACTGGCCCCTTTCGAGGCATGCGCTAAAGAACCCCATCAGTCGAGGCCCGAGTTCTTCGAGGGCCAGGACCCATGCACGGCCAGGAATGCCGTCGGGTCCGGGGGCAGTGATTTTCCGGCGTTTAAGCCGGAGTACTGCCGCACCTAGCTCCCCCACCCTGACTTCGGGTACGTCGTCTTCACTGATGCTATCCGCGTCGGGCAGAGACGGAGCCATGCGCGGAGGGACGTGCTCCTCCGCACTCGTCGGAAACAGGGAGCCCATGACCCGCTCCAGCTGCTGCGGCTGGAGACTCTGGGTCAGTGGGGGCGCCCTAGGTCGGAGTTTCTCCCTGACCTGTAGGTACGGGCGCCCCCATGGGTTCTGCTGCAGGGTTTCCAGGAGCTCCTCGCGGGCCGCCGTCTTGGCCCGCTTTATTGTCTCCTGGAGATTACCTTTAGCCTCCCTGTAAGCCTGATAAAGCTCCGCCTCTCGGGTTGCCGCGTCGTCTGGGCGGCGATGCCTCCGGCGAAACCTGGTGTACTGGCGGCGGGCGGAGATGCATGCTGCGCGCAGCTGTGCAATCTCCGGCGACCACCAGTACACCTGCTTCCTTGCCGGTCTGGGTGTAACCCTAGGCATCGCCGCATCACAGATTTGCGACATGGCTCTCCTGAACCACTCCGCCTCGGCATCCACATCGGCAGGCCGGTCCGGTGCCGGAATCCAGGCCTGCACGATGGATGCCTCCAGGAGAGCCTCCCGATCCAGATGGTGAAGTGCCCAACGCGGATCCGGGGGATTTTCTACCGGCTGTGGGAGGTCAGGTGGGGGGACGACATCGAATCGGATGTACCGATGGTCCGAGTGCGTCTCCTCACCCTCCTCCACGTGCCAGCCAGTAATACGGGCGGCGAGGGCAGAGGTCGCGAACGATACGTCCACGACCGAGCTGGTCCCCCGCCGCCAGAAGGTGGCGACATTCCCCCGGTTGAGGACCTCCAGACCACGTGTTCTGGTCCAGTCCTCAAGAAGCCTCCCCTTGTCCCTGGTTTCCCGGGAGCCCCACGCCTCACTCCAGGCGTTGAAGTCTCCCAGGAGCAGGACAGGGCGAGGACGGCACGCAGCGAAGACGACGTCGAGCTCAGTGAGCCATAGCTCAAACTGAGTCTCGTCCAGTGTCGGCGAGATGTAGGTGGCCACGACTGCCAACCCGTCATATTCCGCCGCAACACACCCGCGGCCCCTTGCAATGATAGCAAGGCGCGAGTTGTCTGCGGCGGACCCCCCGAAGATAAAACAGGCCGAGCCGTCCTCGTCCACCGGGCTTCCCGGGTGGACGTAGTACGGCTCGGCGACCACGGCCAAGTTTATGGACCACTGCCGGATGCTCTGGTACAGAAGATCCTGAGCAGCGCGGCAGCGGTTCAAATTCACTTGCAGGATGCGGATATGGGCGTCTGAGATTAATGGACGTCCATATCAGCATCCCGCCGAGAAACATCTGGCCGTGCAGTAGCGGCACCCCCACCGCTCTCAGCGGACGGACGAGGCTTTGGCCTCGAGGCGGCACAGGTTGTGCTGCCGACCCGGTGGTCCGCAGTTTTGCCCTTCGCCTCGCATCTAAAGCAGCGAGGCGGGGCATCACAGGCACTTGCCTTGTGACCGGGCCGGCTGCAGCGGAAGCACCGATCGCCCACGGTGACTTCCGCTGTGCACTGCACTCCGACGTGCCCCACCACCATGCACCGGAAACATCTAGTTTCCCGGGCACGAAGGAGGTGCACCTGCGCCTTTAGGAAGCCCCCTACGAGGAGGCTTCGTCCGTCCGTCACTTTCAGTGCCGCCGCGACGGGGCACTGGACGACTGTCATCCCATGACCAGTGGTGCCGAAGGAGATGTCTCCAGCTTTCACCTGGTCACAGGGGCAGCCGCCCGCCTCCACGACGGCGGAGATTACTTCCTCCGTCGTGGCCGCGTCATCCAGACCCGTGATGCGCAATGCAGCGCATTTGGTGGGCCTGGTGACGCGGACGGCTTCTGCGTCCAGCGCGTCCCTAAGCTGCGCTGCTAGGGCGTCAGCTTTAGGGCCGCTGGAGGCGCCGGAGACCTCGAGGAGGCGAGCCCCGGTGCGTGTCGTCTTGCACCGGAGACCCCCCTGGATATCGAGGGCTGAGAGGTTGACTGAGGACTTCACGGTCCTCAGGACATCAGCGTACCCCACACCCCTCTCCACACCCTCCGTCGTCACCGTAAGGACGACGGCTGTGGAGCGAGGAGCGCGGGGCCTCTTCGGCGCCTTCGCCGCGGCGGCTTTGGCCACTTTCTTGGCCGCTTTCTTGGCGGCCTTTGTCTTCCTCTTCTTGGCCCCCACTACCTCCCATCCCTCCCGTCCGGAGGGATGTAAAGGAGCAGCGGGAGCGTTAGAGGAAGAGGAGGCGGCAGGGGTGCCGCTCTTCTTGCCGCGCCCCTTTGCCTTCCGCGCCTGGGCCGCGGTCTCGGCCGGCAACCAGTACGCTGGAGCGGACTGGGGCGGCGGACAGCGGGTGTGCCGCTTGGTCCTGGAACGGGAGAACCGCTAACAGCCGCCGCGTATGAGAACGCGGGACGTGCTAGCGGAGGGCGGTACGCCCGGTCCTCCAGGACCGCGAGGCGCCTCTCGATCGCCGTCAGGACCTGTACCATAGTCGGCACAGGCTGTGGCGGCGCTCCGGGCGCCGTGTTGGGCACCGTGGTGGGCGCCATGGTGGGCGCCGTGGTGGGCGCCTTTTTGGACGCCGTGGTTGGCGCCGTCGTGGGCGCCTTGGTGGGCGCCGTGGTGGGCGCCGTGGGTGGCGCCGTCTTCGGCGCTGGTCCAGCCGTCGGAGGAGGAGGCGGCAGCATGGGACCGGGAGGCGCCTTGACCACCTTGGTCAAGTCAGCGACCTCCCGCCACAGGTCATCCATCTGCTTCCTGGAAGCAGCGAGCTCCGCCTCCAGGCTCGTCACCTGCTTCCGGAGCCTCGCCTCCTCCTTGGTGACGCTCCGCGCGAGGAGCTTGTTGAGGGAAGATTGGGCTTCATCCACCAATGAAGCCACAATCTTCTTCCTCCCCGCCACGTTTCTGTTGCCCCGCATGGCCGCGTTCATGCGGGCAAAAACGCTCATCAGCTCCCGCGCGGGCGGCCCACCGATTTCCCGGCGACTTCGCTGGGACAGTTGGACCGAGGACGGAGGAGGAGTTGGCGGCCGCCTTCTGTACGCGTCGAGACGCGTACACACCGTCTTGACCGGCACCTCCTCCTCCGAATCGGTGGAGAGGAGGGACCCCCACCCGGAGCAGCTGGTGCTACGGTCGCGCGGCGGCCCCCCCTTCTCCTCGAGGGTCCTCTTCTTCGTCGCAGAAGAGCGGCCCTTCTTCTTCACACTGCTGGGAGCTGACCCATCGTCAGTCCCAGCAGCATCAGTTCCTTGGGGCGTAGACATCGCGCTGCAGCTAGGCGGCGCGGCGCGAGCCCCCAAATCAATTTGCATCGGAGTCCGTGATGGATGCGTAAAGTCGTCGGTTGATACTGCCCGGGAAAGGGCAGTATCGGGACCGGGGGTATCGTCGGGTTCACTATTCATAATGATCACAATTTTTTTTTTTTTTTTTTTTTTTTTTTTTTTATTGGCATCAAGTTCAGACTAAATACGTTCGGTCACCCAACTTGCCACTGCGTTACCGTGGTCAAGTTGGGGTCCAGGGCGGACGGCGAGGACGTAGTATCTAATCACTTGGGGCCCCGCCCCTTTTATGTATGGTAATGTAAACATTACTACATGTTCAACATTTAAGTTTTATAGTGGTCGTCCACCGAGGCACTCAGTACGGGAACAAGAAAGGATACTGGAGTTCTTTGAGGATAATCCCGCCGCCAAGTACCAATGACGCCACGCTACGGTTTAATATATCGCAGTTCTTCGCGTGGAGTGTCATTCACAATCACAACGAAGGCAAATATCCGTTCCATCTTCATCGTGTCCAGGAACTCTCCGATCAAACGCGCGCGAAAGTGCGTGCGTCAACCTTCAGTTTATGAATGAAACATAGACTTAATACTCGTAGTGTCGCGTTATAACAATAAAAACTTGAAAACTCATTATTAAGTAATGTATTCAGTTTTATTAAAAGTCGTAGAACAAACGTTGTTACTTATGATGTCTGCTACCATACCCCTGGGAGGATGCTAGTTAATTAAAAATAACCCTGTATATATATCTCTCTATATATCTCTAAACAGGGTGTAGGTAGATTTGGAAACCTTACTGCATATTGACGGCAGGCTTCCACCACATTGCCATCACTCCAAGCAAGCATCTAGCGAGCGAAATGGCTCAAGGTCATGGGCGCTAGCGCCGCGCCCGCCGCCACGCACCCTGTCCCTATCCGTGCATTGCATGAATTGATGATACGAGTCTGTTTACCTAATTTTTACGGTGCGCGTAAACTGCAGCGTAGAGTTGATAACTGTCAGACGCGAAACTAAATTAATATTTATTTTTGTATGAAAGTAAAATTTAACGAATTATAAAAAGTCGTAGAACAAACGTTGTTACTTATGATGTCAGCTATCTACTCGTAGCAAGTCACCTGTCTATATTTCCCAGGAACGGCCAACGTTATAGGCTTATAGTCACTTATCGGAAAAATGTAATATACTAGATGATCGCCGCAGCTCCGCCCGCGTGATTTAGTTTACTCGTTCCCGGTTCCCGTGGACATTACCGGGAAAAAAAGTAGCCTATGTTACTCAGAGTGAATGAGTATTCCAATGGTGAAAGAATTTTTGAAATCGGCACAGTAGTTTTTGAGTTTATAAACACAAAAATACAAATCTTTCCTCTTTATAATAGTAGCATAGAAATATAGAAATATAGAAGTATAGAAGTATAGACTAGCGGACACCCGCGGTTTAGCCCTCTTAACAAATAGTATACTAAAAACCTTTTTCGAAAACCACTCTATCCATTGGTGAAAACCACATTAAAATCAGTTGCGTAGTTTTCAATCGACTTCCAAAAAAGGAAGAGGTTCTCAATTCGACGTTACGTTTTTTTATGTTTGCCTCATATCTCTGGGTGAACCTATTTTGAAATTTTTTAAATTAGAAAATACTACTTCCCAAGTCAACTACGTTCCATTTCAATTTTGTCCCATTCCGACAATTATTTGCTCCCATTTCGGTAGTTTGAAGTCGGTTGTTGTGTCAATTTTTGACGTGTATTTTTTAAGATCTAAGCATACATACGGATGGAAGCGACTGTTTTCAACCGACATTCATAAAAGGAGGAGGTTCTCAATTCTCAAAAAAAAAATCCTCTTCTCAAAAAAAAATCCGAAGATGAGGTAACAAAATACAGTCGGTATTTTGTTACCTCATCTTCGGATTTTTTTGTTTTTTGCGCTCCTCTACCGATGGCAGAGCCTATTGGACAGCTTGATTTAATTATTCTAGGCTAACCTACTTTAACGATGGCCCTCTCAGGGCTCCTTCCTCTTTATCTAAACTTACTCATCTTCGGATTGGGTGAACCTTAATTGGAACCTAATACTTCCCAAGTGGTCCGATGGTTACCATTGTTTAAGAGTCGTTAGGGGTAGTTGGAGCCCTAAATCAAAAATCCGACCGGTCTAACTACAGAACTTCGATGTCGCCCATGGCTTGCGGTGGTTTTTTTTTTTTTTTTTTTTTTTTTTTTTTTTTTTTTTTTTTTTATTCTACATCATTTATTTACTAGTCTGGCTATTTTATTTGTTTCGACAGCCCTCTCAGGGCTCATTATTAATTATCTAGCCTTACACCCGAAGGCCACGCCACGGAGTATCGGACGCCACGTACTGGAAAACGGTGATTAACCAGCACGCAGCGCCGCACCCCCCGTGAATACGTCGTCTTGTTATATTAAATCATCTTTCATTCCGTTCCTCTAGTACCATTCCATTTCTTCTTTTATGCCTCTCGCACTTTCCTACAACCTTTCATTCTTTAGTGTTGGGGATTTACAGGGTACACCAGCGCTTTTTATATTTATTAAAAATTTTCCAAATTTTACATTTTCTTACATTTTAACATTAATTTTCTTAAGTCCAACAATCTTGGTATTTTAACAAAATGTTCTTATAATCTAATATGTATTTATATTTATTTAGTTTATCAATCTTATATATTATCTTCTTTTATTTTAAATTTTTCTTACATGTTGACATTAATTTTCTTAAGTATAACAATCTTAATATTTTAACAAAGTGTTCTTATAATCTAATATGTATGTTTATTAATTTAGTCTAACAATGTTATATCTTATCTTCTTTTATTACGCTAATAACATTTAGCTTTTCCTTAACCTTATAGCCGATTAAACCTGCTTACACTATTTTAACTCTTATTCTTCTAATTAGTTCTAATCTATGAATAACATTTCTTATTTTACTATTTTTGTGTATTTAACAGCTAATATTCTTTACAATATTGCTTTATAATAGCTTGATTGCCACCGTTCCTTATTTGCACAATTCTTATAATGTTTTCCGTATATTCAAGAAACGGATCTCTGTAATGTTTTAGCATTGTGGGCAGGTTTTCCTGGGTTAAACTAATATTATTATTCTGTTCGAAGTTAAAACGATCGATCATATGGACTGGGCCTTCAAGAAGTAAATGTGTGATGGTTTCAGGTACGTCCGGGTCGCAGGCGCACGATGGGCTCGCCTTGCACCTGAAACGGTGCAGGTACTCTGCGAACCCACCGTGCCCCGTCAGCAATTGCGTGCTAATGCCAGCGACCGGCATCTTGCGGACGATACTGTACGCCTCCACTGCACAAGGGAGGAAAAGTTTGGTGACGGAGGCGGTCGTACCTTCTTTGTACCTCTCATTCCACTCGTGAAGCGTGCGCTGGCGCAGAACACGCTTCACGAATGAAACCGGGTACAAACCGTAGTCCGGTGCCTTCTTCAATTTCAGAGCCGCCTCCTTGGCGAGCACGTCGGCTCGCTCATTGCCCTCCAGCCCCGCGTGGGCCTTGACCCACAATAAGGAAATTTCCTTACCCTGGGCCATGCCTTGTCGAATGGCTGATCAGGCCTCCACCGCCAGGGGATGGAGGGCATGACGGTTAATCACCGTCAGGAGTGCGGCTCTGCTATCGGAGAAGATGCCGAACGTGGTAGCGCCACGCCTGAGAATCTCACTGGCCGCTCTGCACAACGCCACGAGCTCGGCCTGGTAGACGGTGCAGTGCGGCGCGAGAGCAAGTTTGAGGGCCTTTGTTTCGGCCGCGTTATTCCAGAAAGATAACGCTGCACCGACCCGGCCCTCAATCTTGCTCCCGTCCGTAAATATTCGAACATCGAAGTTATTCGAGTTCTCTAGTTGTTCCTCGTCTACCAGGTCCGAAAACTCCAAAGCGGTGTGCACAGCGGGGTGAGGACCCTCGATAGCTCGGGCCATCCGTTCAATCTCCCAGTCCCCAAGCCCTAGCTGGCCAACTCCTCTCTTGGCCTCATACAATGAGGCCACCTCATGAATTCTGAGGTCCAGAGGGAGCAGGCCAGACAGGACCAGTGCCGAGTTCAAGGAGACCGTCCGGTGGGCCTTACACAATTTCTGGGCGAAACCGCGCTGCACCACGTTCAGCTGCTTTTGGACGTCAAGCTTGTTCGCCGTTGTGTGCCAAGCACTGGCTGCGTACAATATTGTCGGCTCCACGGCAGTTACATAGATCGTCCGGATCACCTCGGGGTGTAATCCCCAGCTGATCCAGGCCATCCGTGCAAGCTTGTGGTAGATGCCGATCGCTTTCCTGCAGATGTTTTTGATGTGTGTGTTGAAGGTGAGTTTGTGGTCGATTGTTAAGCCTAAGATTTTAATTTCTTGCGAGAGGCCGATGTCCACCCCGCCCATGTACAGGCGTGGGGTATCGTATTTTAAACGTCGTGTTATTAACATTGCGCAAGTCTTTTGTGGCGCAAATTTAAGCTTATTTTTGACACCCCACTCCCGCACATAGGCGAGGGAGGCATTGGCCTGTGTCTCTATTTCAAGTGCCGAATCGCCGTCGAACACCAACACCACATCGTCCGCGAACGCCTGTACATACGTCCTCTTTCGCTCCAGTCCATTCAACAAAGGATTCAACAGTAAGTTCCACAGTAAGGGACCTCCGATCGAGCCTTGGACGCACCCTTTGTCCGTTGAGCGGCTGCACTCCTCGCCCGCGTACCTTACCCTTACCTTCCTTTCGCTAAGGTAGCTGCTGACCACCCGCCTCAAGTTCGTCGGACATCCTTCCTCCGGCAGCCGTACTTTTATGACCGGCCACCAGGCGCTGTCGAAGGCGCCTTCTATGTCCAAGGACACCATAGTGACTATTCTCTTTGCGTCGAGCTTAGTCACTATGTGCCCCATGAGGTCGTAGAGGGCGTCTTCGGTGCTCTTCTGGGGCATAAAGCCGTACTGGCGGGGATTCATCCTCGGTAAATGATGAAACTTGAGTCGGGTGACCAGCATCCAATACCTTTCCCAAGACGGGTAACAGGTCAATTGGTCTGTACGACTTGGGAACTGTGTACGAGTCCTTGCCTGGCTTTTTCAGCACCACCACCACGGCTTCCTTCCATATCTTAGGAAAGTAGCCGTGCTGGAGGCACTGATTAAGCAGCTCCAGGAAATATAAGGGGTCGGCCCTGACAGCGTGTGTGCAGATATCGGATGTAAATCCGTCCGCCCCCGGAGCTTTCTTGGGGTTGAACCTATGAAGGGCATCGTGCAATTCCTCGAGAGTAAAAGGTGGGTCATCTCCATGATGACCCTCGCCGCTGTCGTCGTCATCCACCTCTGCTGCCTTTTTTCTAATGGCACGATGCCCCTCGTTATCCTCCTCAACTCTATCTTCTGGGTAGAAGGTTTGAGCGAGGAGGTTGGCTGAGCCCCAAGAATCCAGGTGGGTTCCATTATGAACTAGAGGCTGATCTTCTTCCCTCACTGTGGACCTTCCTAACACTCTGTATATCCCCTCCCATACCCCCTCCCTGTCCTGCTTTCCACAGAAGGCCTTCCAACTCTCGACCTGTGCCTTTTTTACTTCGCTTTCATACATCTCCTTTTGCTCTAGATATCGCAGAACTACCCTCTCTCTTCGGACAGGGCATGCGTTCCGGATCCGACGTCTTTTGGTGTTGACGACCCTTCTCAACTCGGCAAGCCTCTCCGACCACCACGGCATGGTAACAACGTCTCTATTTTTGATTCGAGGAATGTTATCCTCGCAGGTACCACTGATGGTATTGGTGTACGCTCCGATGACAGTCTCTAACTCCTGCGTACTCGCAATATCCGTGAGACTGATTTGTTGGTCATGGAGCGCACCAGCCATCTGTGTTTCGAAACTCTCCCAATCCGCCTTTTTAGTGTGGTACCTGCGAGTGGTTCTCTTTATAGAGATTCCCGCGGACTTAACCAGATTAATGTTGAATACCATGCCGTTGTGGTCCGAGCTGGGCGCGAGGGTCTCGTCAACCCGCCAGCCGTCGACTCGCGGAAGCATGTCACTAGAACAAAACGTGACGTCCACGTAGCTGCGATATCTCGTTACACCTCTGACAGTATCGAAAGTTGGAGTGTCTCCGCTATTCAGAACCTGGAGGGCCCATTCATTTAGAGCACCACTCAGTGTGACGCCCCTAGGACATTCTGTCGTGCCACCCCACCAGGCACTCTTCGCATTGGCATCCCCTCCGAAGATAACAGACCGTGGTCCCAACGTACGGACGACTCTACCCAAGGTCTCCAGGTATTGCTCAATGGGTTCGGAGGGTTCGAAGTAGAAGGATACCAGCGTGATCGTCCAGGCGCTGGTCCGGATCCCCACTACCGCCACATTATCGGTAGTGAGTTGCGGGTACTGAATGACGTCCAACGTCGAGTCAAACACGACGATGGCCGCCTTTGCAGTCCCATCTCCCTGCCCAGCGTTCTGGACGACCCTGACGCCCTGGTATCCCCGCATCCGATTCCCATTGCCCACGTAAGGCTCCTGTATAAGTGCTATGGATACCTTACGCCTGGAGGCCTCGAGCAGGAAGTCTTGGGTTGCCACCTGTTTCTTCATCAGGTTTGCCTGTCTGTATGGGGTGGGTATGCCCGGGACGCCCTTGGCAGTACTGGGTGGTTGCCCGTGCTATCGCTTATTTGACCACTTATTATTTACTCTAGTCTGCCTATTATAACCCCTCTCAGGGCTCATTCTTAATTTTAACCTAAACTTACACCCGTATTCGCTGACCACGCCACGAGGCGCATGGACGATGCACTGGGAAATGGTGATTAACCAGTGCACGCGCCGCACACCCCGTGGCGCAGACGAATTTACAATTCTTATATCTAGCAGTTTTAATTTTAGCAAAAATGTTTATCTTATAATTTTACAGCTTGCTTCTTATTTTCTATTTATTCTAAACACAAATTTTACATTATATTCTAAATTCTAACAATTTTACATTTCTAAAAAAGATGTTTTATTTTATAAATTGGTTTTACCGTTTGAACAGTTAATACTTAAGTTTTACATTTTATTTCTATAATTTTGTTTCGTTGTTGTAAATACATGATCCTTATTGTCTACTTATGCACAATATGTAGTGCAATATTATCATAATATTGAGACATATTGCTCATTTGCCGCCATTTCTTTTATGTACTATACTTATAATTCTATCACTGTATTTGACAAACTCTTCTCTATAATCTTTCAACATTATGGGCAAGGTTGCCCTGCTCAAAGTAACATCATTGCAAAATTATTACGATCAATTATATCGACTGGGCATTCGAGCAACAGGTGTATTATTGTCTCGTGTACGTCCGGGTCGCAGGCGCACGATGGGCTCGCCTTACACCTGAAACGGTGCAGGTATTCTGCGAACCCACCGTGCCCCGTCAGCAGTTGGGTGGTAGTGCCAGCGACCGGCATCTTGCGGACGATACTGTACGCCTCCACTGCACAAGGGAGGAAAAGCTTGGTGACGGAGGCGGTCGTACCTTCTTTGTACCTCTCATTCCACTCACGAAGCGTGCGCTGACGCAGAACACGCTTCATGAATGAAACCGGGTACAAACCGTAGTCCGGTGCCTCCTTCAATTTCAGAGCCGCCTCCTTGGCGAGTACGTCGGCTCGCTCATTGCCCTCCAGCCCCGCGTGGGCCTTGACCCAGAATAAGGAAATTTCCTTACCCTGGGCCATGCCTTGTCGAATGGCGGTTCGGGCTTCCACCGCCAGGGGATGGAGGGCATGACGGTTAATTACCGTCAGGAGTGCGGCTCTGCTATCAGAGAAGATGCCGAACGTGGTAGCGCCACGCCTGAGGATCTCGGGGTGTGGAGGTGTTGGGGTTGTGGAGGTTAGATGGAAGTCGCTTCACGGAAAATATCGAAGTTTAGCCGAATCGCAGTTAGACTGGAAAGACCCTAACTAAGTTGGGAAAAGGCTCGGTGAATGATGATTAGTGACTGTGCCATTGAAGGTCTTCACCATCTGTCTGTGAGTACCGTCTGTCAACATATTTAGAGATAAGTAGTTACAAGTACTTTATCTTTCTAAGTGGTGATTTCATAAGCAGTTGAAGGTTAAAAACCAGCCAAGTGCGAGTCGGAGTCACGCACCAAAACAGCAAAAAAAAAAAAAAACTACTTTTGTTTAATGGAAGCCCGCTCAAATATTTATTCTTTCTTTTAGTATTTGTTGTTATAGAGGCAACAGAAATACATCATCTGAGAATATTTCAACTTTATAACTATCACACGTCACAACAAGCATCACGTCCAGACGTCAGTCTTAGTAATAGGGTTCCCGTTTTACCCTTTGGGTACAGAACCCTAAAAATGAACTTGTCAAATCAGATACAAACTATAGAAAATGATTTAAATGATAACGTATTTCCTCTGACAGAGAATCTGACATATTGATAAGTCTGTATGACATATTCATAAGAAGACTGCTTCGGTGACGTGGTCGGTAGTGCATCGGCTTTCGACTCCGGAATCTCGGGTTCGATTCCCGGGACGAATCAAATATTTGTGTGTTCCACAAATGTTTATTCTGGAGTTTGAGTATTTTCTATGTATGTTTAGTATGTATTTAGAAATATAAAAGTATGTTTATCAAAGTAGGTATATATTTAGAGAAGAAAAATTCGACACAAAACGAAATAATAACCCGTCTGGCCATCGTGGTATATGTAGGCTGATGTCCCCTCTCTTTGGGGGAGGCTTATGACCAGCAGGGAGCGTCAAATGGACAGAGATGATGATGATGTGTGGAGCCGCGGGTGTTAGCTAGTGCTGTAATATCTGTGTTTATTTCCTTACTAATAAATAAATGCTAATTTAATTACGAGTTAATATTTACATACAATAGACAAGTATCCTTTATATTATTCTTTCCTGAACATTAAAAATATTAAGTATTTTACTAAGATTATATTTGTTTTATCCGAGGTGTTTTAAATTTAAATTGCATGATCTTCAAAATTTAATTTAATATTTTTGCAAGTTGCAGTTTGAGGGGCTCGTGGTTTAGTGTTAACCGACAATGTTAAAACTTTGCAAAGGTTAAGCAATGCCATGGTTTGTGGAGGTCAGATAGTAGTCACTTCACGGAAAATATCGAAGTTTAGCCGAATCGCAGTTAGGCTCGGCTCGGTGGATGATGTTTTGGCAAGTTGCAGTCCTGTTCATAAACAAAAATAGTGAGTTAGGCCATCCAGACAGGGGTAGTAACTAACTGGCTAAGTCGTGACATGAGTGACCTACGCTAAGCTATTCCTTTGCGCTAGCTTTTATGGTTTGTTTGAAATGCGAATAAATTGATACTATTGGCAGCAATAAGGCTACGGTTAGGGTGTCGCAAAGAGGTTCCCGGACTTAGAAAAATTTCGAATGAAATTTCGAATGACTTCACCTAGTGTCGCAAAGAGGGTCCCGGACATAGCCGAATTTCCGACTGATTTTTGTATAGGGCAGGGACTTGTAAAATTTTCACGATTTTTGTCGACCTATTGGGGGAGGTGCGGGGGTCGTTGAGGATGACCTTAGAAAATCATTATGGTTAACACCCCGACTCCAGAGTACCCCGACTCGGATAGGTTAGGTTTTTTTTATTTTTTTTAAACCACCCAGAAATAGGACGTCGACCTATCTGTTAATCGTTCATATTAGACCAAATAAGTTTTAAATCTTTAAAAAAAAAAATATTAAAAATACAAAAAAAAATTAAAAAAAAAACCAAATATACACTTTTTAAGCAATCCGGGACTTGGAAAATTTTTACTTCATTTTTGTATGGGACCCTCTTGCGACACCCCGACCTCTTTCATAGAATAATAACATGCGTTTCATTTCGCAAAGGCCGTACGCACGCAGGTTGCTGCAAGCCAATTAAATATATTCATTTTTATGTTCAATTCTAATTTCTGGAAGTTTGTTCTTGCAACCCTTTCTCATGTTTTGCAGTGTAACAAACGAGTTGACTCACTAGTATTTATTACAAATTATGGTTTTAGTCTGTTCGAGTCTGATTTGTGGTCAAATAAACAACAATTATCACTAACATTCATCATAAATAGGCTAACCACTCTTACCAGACTTAAGATTGAGTGGCAAAACTTGTACCAAACTTCTTAGTTGTGGAATTGTTCATTATAGTAAGGTACATATAATATTTGATTCCGTAGTCTAGAACGTACCATCTGCGACACAAGCGTACATAAGGTCCCGAGTTCAAACTTCAAGCCGCCGGGATACAATCAAAAATTTATAGGTCCTAAGGGGGTTATCAAACTATCAATATCTTTAAGGCCCAAATCGTCCTCAATTGCACGACAAACTGTCGAGGCTCTCGTTTCCCTTCAGCACTCCTGTTTAGTTTTTAATAGGTACTTAAGTACCTACTTGAATTTACAAATCTATGGTATTTAAAATTCTTTCTTGAATCCGATAATTATTCAGTTATTTCCATTTTGCCTTTGAACATTCATTATAATACAACTTTAAGGACCTTTCAATAATAAAGAGAAAGTCTAGTATCATTAGGATAAGAACGATGTTTAATGGAAAAGTTACACATAATGTTACTTACTTAATTGTATCTTATTATTGCGATAGAATATCATAACTTAAACTCAAACTCAGACTCAGAAATATTTAGTAAAATAGGTTATAAAATAACAATTAAGACGTCAGAACATAAGTATTTTGACTGCTTCGGTGGCGTAGTCGGTTGTGTATCCGCTTTCGACCCCAGAGTCTCCGGTTCGATTCCCGGTCGGGACATACTTTGTGTAATGACGCATACATGTGTATCGAAGTTTGGATGTTTCCTATTCATAAAAGTATTTATATCAGTTTATCTAGTACTCATATCACAAGCTCTGCTTAGTTTGACACTAGAAGGCGTTGTGTGAATTGTCCTAACATACGAGTATCTATCTAGTATTTAAAGCCAGATTCGGAAAGCAATGGATGGAGCCAAAGAAAAAAGAATCTGGCAATAAAAACTCCCGGCCACTCTTTTCCAATCATCAGTACATTCATAGTACAAAACACACAACGTATCCAGAAAGGTGCTGCAATTTATACACCACGGGTGAAGTTATGCATTAATTTAGATAATTTCAGTGTGCCTAAATATTTAACAAATGTCCCCCAAACACGATAAAGACATTTTTCATTAGCTTTCTTATACCCCGCCGGAGCCTTGGGGCTATCCGTCCAAAGGCGTACCTACTCAGGAGGGCAATGGACGCAAACGAAGGCGACAAGTTTAAAATGTCAATTTAAAAAAAAAAATATTATTCCTGAATTGTGGAGACTGTAATGTAGGTAGGTATAGGTCCTGTATTTAATTTATGCTTTTGATTGTCGACATTTGGTGTAACATATAGTAATACATTTTGAAGTGACTCACTTGTACAGATAAAAAAACGTGGAATATCTGTACAAGTGAGTCATTTCATAATGTATAGGTCCTCGATGTTGGAGGATAGGTACGATTTGCACATAGGTTAATAATTTTCTATTGTACGAGATAGGTAGCGCCCAGTTACGGCAGGATAGGCTCTACCCGCCCTCTCAGGGATACCTATAGGCGTGGTAGGAGAATGTATACCTATAATATAAACATAGAAAACCACTGGACTGCGATACAAACATTTGCATATTACACTAAGTTTGTCCCGACCGGGAATCGAACTCGAAACTCCTGTGCCGAAACAATCAATCCTATTGAAACAATTCATTCCCCTCGGACCGCCCGTCAGGTGCTAACGTATCAAGTGTATTTATTATGAATCTAAATTAAATTTTATTCAAAATTAAATTAGTTAAATAATCGCATTGATATTAGGAGTGCATAAAACAGTGAAGGCCAGCGGCGGCTACCGACCTGTGAGTACCTACTAACTACGAATAACTTCTACGTTCCTGGTAGCTGTCTAATGCATCCGAATCAAAACTGCGCATACGCATTTGCAACGCCTATTCACTTTGCTTTATAGGCCACACCCCCAGTGTGACACCATTGATTACCGGATTATAACATCAACTCCCTACTTAATTCGCCATCTTGTGCATCGCTGTTACTGGCCGCTGAGACCAATATTGTACCTACCTACCTACAGTGATATGTATATTACTCCTGAGAATTATATTTATTTATCTGCAAACTTATAAGTCCCTAGTACTTAAGATAAATCCTTTTCCGATACGAACCTGAGTGCAATGAATGACGAAAATGTCACGCCACCTAAGTTGACGTCGTATTGACTTAAAAAGCGTAAAGTTTCGGGAGACGACCCATCGGACTTTGTAGTTTTTCAGGAAGATATGTAAAAAAAATGATTACATCCTTGTTGCAATCACAAAAAAGTGAATTTTCTGAAATAAAAAATAATTTAAAACAGCTAAAGGAAACTAACCAAAGCATTGAGACCTCTCTTAGCTTCCTTGCTCAGCAAAATGAAGAACTTAAAAAAGGATGGAGCTTCTGGAAATTCAGTCTCGGAAAGATAAGAACATATAGTAATTTTAGAGGGAAATAATGAAGAATTGCAACGGACATTACGTAAGAATAATATAGAAATTAAAAATGTACCGATAAATAAACGCGAATCTAAACAGGACCTAATGAATATGGTTATGAAGTTATCTTCAAACGTCAATTGTAAATTGGAATTGTGTGATATATACAGATATACGGATATTTACAGAGTACCGAACAAGAAAGATACTAAAAATAGTCTTGTCGTAGTGGAAACTCGGTAATGTGTAAGGAATTTAACTCACAAGATAAATTTAAACTGCGAGTTAAACATCTCGGGTTGTTAAGTGATGCTGAAACACCAATATATGTGTCTGAGCAATTAACAGGAAGAGGCGCTCGGTTGTTCTTCTTGGTCAGAGATCTAAAAGTCGCTAAGAAATATAAATTTTGCTGGACATCTTTTGGCAAAGTTAATATAAAAAAGAATGAAGAATCACGTACCATTCTAATTAGTGCTGAGGCGCCGATCCATAAGCTAACAACTGAAGACTGACTAGTAGTCGTAAGTTTAACTTTAAAACTAGTTCATCTCATGATTTCATTCCCCCATTTTCAATATAAATACTTCCCCTTACTAGAATAATATTGTTAGTTTTGAATAATATATGTAATCTCGGAGCTGAACTTCATTTTACTGGGAATTGTTTTATATACTCATACTTATATAAACGGAGACACAGAAAAAAAAAGACACAGAAACAGAATTTCATTCGTACCACATGCACAACCAACATCATAAAATATATACTTATATATTCAATACTATATACACCCATTATGATGGGTGAAGAAGAAGAAGAATATCGTGTTTGTTATGACAAACACGATATTCTACATACTTATATACAATGTACAATTCACACCCAACACAAAATACACTATAACCATACCTATTTACTATTTACAATATACACTCAACACTATATATATTATGTTCTACATAACATCTGCTGCTTGACTTTACTTATAAAGTTTAATCATATTGTTATATCACCACAAATACTAATAAGCAATAATAATCATAATTCGCTGCAATCATACGTCATACACCCGAATACTTATACGAGTACTACTACAACGGATATAATTTCTGGAAGATTTATTTGACTACATGCTTTGTAAAATTAATAAAATTAAAGTGTACCTATTACCTAACTTATTTTCAAATAAACCCTTTGTTCTATTGTTTTAGGGCTAGAATACGTAACAGACTATCTATACTTACTACTGTACACTCTCAAACACTAAATAATATATGTTTCTATAGCTCATCCATACATTATGTTGTGTACCTAATAGTAATAACCTTACGGTATGGTATTTTGCTAACGTTTTTCTGCAATAAGAACAATTATCGCCTACTAATAACCACTGTGGACAATTCTTACCTTTTTAAATCCCATCATAGTGTACATGAATTAGATAATATGCCAATTGCCAAATCTGTAAAACGTTCAGTAGAGGACTTAACTAAAATTCGCTCCCCCAAGTCTCAAAAGTCTGACTTAAACATAATATGTCAAAATATAAGGACAGTACAGTAATGTGGATGATTTCCAAATTTCGATCTCGCAGCTGTGCGTTGACCTAGATATAATATTGCTCACGGAGTGTCGTTTGGATGCCGATAAACAAATTCCAAATATAAGTAATTACCATTCGTTTCATACAACTAATCAACTAAATCAAAACGACGGCGTCGTAGCCTATTTTAAGAATAGTCTGCAAACTAATGTAAAAGAGATAAAACTACAACATGCATCATGTCTCCAGATTACAACATCTAACACTATTGTTCTGGGTATCTATCGTTCACCCTCAAATCTTAATGCTGATTGTTTTATGAATTCGCTGGATTCCTATTTAGAGACAATAAAAACTCATAAACGTTTTATAATCACCAGAGACATTAATATTAATTTGATAGTTCACCCTAAGGAGTTACTTCTGAACGCAAAAAAGACGAAGTGTGTTTGTTTTTTGAAGATTTAGTATGCCTAATGTTCAGAACTACGGTACTAATATTATTTTAAATGGTGATACCCTTAATCTTGTAGAATCAACCGTATTTTTGGGTATTACTCTAGACAGTAAATTACAGTGGAACGCCCGAATATCGGGTCTTGCAGGGAAACTTAGCTCTGCGGCTTTTGCTATTAGTAAAGTCAGACAGCTAACGGATGTAGAAACTGCCAGGCTGGTTTATTTTAGCTATTTTCAGTGTCATGTCGTATGGAATTTTACTGTGGGGCAAGGCAGCTGATATATAGATCATTTTTATTATAATGTTAAGACACACCTCCTAAAAAGGCATATTATACTATTAAGGATTATCTAAATATACATACAGATAAATACAGAGAAATGGCAATGAGTTGCTTGTTCATCACTCGAGCTATATACATAGGGGCTACTTTTACTACTTTTTGTGAATAACAGAGATCCATAATTTTTGAGTTCACTTGGTCCACACATGGTCACGTACTGCCCTTGCCCTCTTTTTATTGTTGTAACAGAATCATTATATTTACTGGCGAATAAAAAGAGTGGTCGTGAGTTTTTCTTGCGTTTTCAAGTGCTGGCCGCCTGTCCCGCCATGCCTCGATCAACGACATCCTGCGACGGTGTCTCGTCAGCGTATACGCCCCTGCTATTCTGGAGCCCCAGCACATTGCACGGGACGATGGTAAGAGACCTGACGGGATGTCGATGATACCATGGAGGATGGGTCGCCCACTAGTGTGGGACGCCACGTGTGCCGACACACTAGCTGCGACCTATCTTCCGGCAACTGCCAAACCATCCGGCGCGGCGGCCGATGTACGTGAGCGCTCGAAAGTGGGCAAGTACAGTTGTCTCGGCACTCAATACGACTTTGTCGAATTTGGTGTCGAGACACTGGGCCCGTGGGGCCCGGGCGCGCACTCGCTTTTTACGACGACGCGTGTTTCAGGAACGCGCGTCGTCTGCATCGTATATGCTGATTTTTGCGTTAGCATAGATTCAAAGACGCATAAAACGCGATACAAACGCGCGTGTGAAGCGCGCTCGCAACTCGTTTGAAGCGCGCTCGCTACTCGTTTGAAGCGCGTACGAAGGGGCGAAGGAGGGGCGCTCGCTCACGCCGCCGCCGCCGCCGGCGCGTTGCAGTTTGACTTTGCACTAGCTGCGGCGCATTTGCAATAATAGGTCGTTTTTTGTATGCTGCGCGTGTATTTTGTTTCAAATGGAACCTTTTGACACCGACCGCTTTATAACTGAAGTAAATATACGTCCGGTGACATTGAATTCTTTACTGCCCGAATATTCCAACAAAGTCTTGAAACGAAATGCTTGGGACGAATTGTGCCAAATTTTTTGTAACAATTTTAATGAAAAAACCAGTAGGGAGAAAAACATGGCAGGTATGATTCATTATATATTTTGAAAAGAACGTTGAGTCAAGTGCTGATGAACCCATACACATTTCACGTGTTTTCAGTCTAATGAAACGGGAAGTGTATTAGACAACCTGCTCTTGACAGTGGTTACTTATCCAAATCCCGGATTTTGAAATTCGGTATTTTGATACTTAACCCTGTACAGTGACAGTACATATTAAGTTGAATAACCATACACAGTAAAACAGTAGAAAATGTAATTAATCTAAATTTTAGAATCTTGCTATGATACTGCACCTTCATCGCTAATAAAATAATCAGTATACATATTTCGTATCGCAGTTCCGCTTAATTGTGGCCGTCTTTCACCAATTGAGATCAAACTTGCATCTTCAGGAGGATCTTCTACTCCAGCTATACTTAATGTGTGATGAAAATTATAACCGTATCGTTCACATATGAAATTATGCAGTACACAACAAGCTTTTACAATATCCACACCAAAGTCCACGCTAACGTTTAGAGGGCGATTAAAGATTTTAAATTTATTACTTTGTATACCAAATGTGCATTCGATGTATCGTCTGGCACGCGTCAGGCGATAATTATATATTCTTTTTTCTCGTGACAAGATTTTTCCAGCATAAGGTCTCTGTAAATGTTCAGATAATGCAAAGCCTTCATCTCCAATAAACGTAATTGGTATTGCCAGTCCATTATTCGATATTGGTCTCGCATTTGGTATATTATAATTTCCTTGCCTTATCTTTCTGGTCCATTCACTACATTCATTTATTGTAGAGTCTGCAGCCTTTCCATAGCATCCAACATCTATATCGATAAATTTGTAATTAGCGTGTGACGCAAGCAATACGATGGAAAAATATTTTTTATAGTTAAAATACTCCGATCCACTATGTTGAGGTTTTATATTTATAACTCTTATATGTTTCCCGTCGATGGCGCCAAGTACGTTGGGGAAATTTGCGTATTTAAAAAAGCCTTCAGCAGTTTTTAGATGCGATTCTTCGGTAGGTTCTGGCATACAGATGTTTTTTAAATTATCCCATATCAGTTTTACTGTTTCACGAACTATAACGCGGGCCGTCGATTGTCCACACTTAAAGTCATAGTGAATGTCTGAAAAATAGCAACCCGTAGATAAATACCTGGAAAAAAATAACATTATTGTTGTTTTCAGTCATTGAACTTCAAAAAAAATGGAAGAGCATTAAGGACGCATACAATAGAGACAAAGCAAAGAACAGAAACTATGCCAGTGGGTCTGGAGCTAAGCCTAGAAGACCTTACATATATTCCAATTTGCTAACTTTTTTAGATCCGCTTGCCGAAATAAGATCTCCAAGTCAATGTTCGAATAGCTCAAGTCAAAATGATGACGCAGCACAGGTAGACTGTGACTTTCATAAACCAAATACACCGAAGAAGACTAAGAGGAATCCAAAACATGAAGAAGACTCACAAGAAAAATTGTTTGAAGCTCTTACTGCTAATCTCAAGAACTGTAACGAAACAAAAAATACAATTTTATCAGAAAATCCCGACAAACTGTTTTTAATTTCGTTAGCTAACGATTTTTCGGCCATCAAAGACGAATTTAAGTTGGAGGCCAAAGCTGACATTATAAACTTGATTCGTAAATACAAAAACATGGGACAGTCATCGAGAACGCTACATGGAAATATGTACCAAGATGGATTGCAATATGAACATCGTTATGGATCTGTCTGGATATCAGTCTGAATTTTCACCAGAATATCCAAGTAATCAATTGGCACCAAGAGAAAAATATACATCTAGTAGTCCATTACTAAATTTGCGTAGCAATGAATCAGTTACAAATGACTCCGACATCATAACTGATATCTATGATAATGAATAAATAAATCTTATTACCTTATTCATAATCTGAGGACACTTAATTATTATTATTAATAATTAATATATATTTTTTACGATTAAAAATTTAAAACTGTAATATATAGTTAGTAAATGAATGAATAAATAAACATGTTTTTTTACCTCAATGTGATAAGTAAACGTTCTTCTGCTGATATACTTGATCTCATTACTGTATTTTGACGGGTTAACTTCGGTTTTAGAATGAAAAGAAGTTCTTGGAATGACGAATACGACATTCGATAACATTTAGAAAAAATTTCCCATCTTCTATGTTTTACCAGTTTTGTAAATGTTGTATTGTAATGACCATACAATCGTCTTTCACTCGTAAATGGGTCTATCCAATAGATTCGCTTATTTGTACGTTTCTTTTTTCTTTTTACAAGCAGTGCTAAAGCCAGTGTAAGCAGTGTAGTCTCAACCGACGCCATTGTACAACTGATCTGATCAAAACGTAGAAGCTACGTGCGACTACAACGCGTCTGTATCGCTGTATCTGCGCGTATTATGCGCAGTAGACGCGTGTTTTATAATCACTCCGTGTGCTTAGGGTACAAGGTTGCGTTCGATTCTCGTTTGAAGCGCGTATACGCGCATCATCTGCTCGTCGACTGCGCGTTTAAAATACGCCGTGTGGTAGGGGCCTTACGTGCCGGCGGATTTCTCGCGCAGCGGATAAGCATCGCCATACAGCGCGGGAATGCCGCCGCCATGATGGGCACCCTACCGCGGGGCCCAAACTTTTTACATTTTTTTTAATAGTAATAATTAAATTTAGTATTCATTTCATTTTCTATTATACCTAGTTTCTAATTTAGTTTTAAGATTTTTATGAATGTAAATATTCATTGTAAATAAATGTTATCTATATAAATGACTTATGTAACCTTGTTGTTAACTGTGGGCGTATCTTCTCCTATGCAGATGACACTGCCATTGTGTTTACTGGAAAGACTTGAGGTGAAGCTCAATCAAATACTGAGATGGGTTTGCCAAGGGTGGCCAACTGGCTTAATACTAATCTTCTAACCCTAAACGCTTCTAAGACTAACTACATGTGTTTCTCTATTTACGACTCCTATCAACCACCACCTGATTTTGAAGTTCGGATACACAACTGCCATAATTCTTCTAATAATAACTGCAATTATACTGTGCTAGAGAAAGTGCAAAATATTAAATACCTACGTATAGGTAATGATAGACCAAAGATTGTCATGGCATGCTCACCTAGACTTATTGACGAAGCGGGTTCGGAAATTTAAGTGGGTTTTCAAAACTTTGCGTCACGTAGCTTCGCCCGAAATTCTAGTCAGAATTTACATTTCGTTGCTCCAATCGATACTCACTTATTGTATGCCAGTGTGGGGGGGAGCGACTAAAGTTAAGTGTATGGAACTAGAGAGAGCTCAACGATCAGTTTTAAAGGTCATGTTTTTTAAACCATACAGATTCCCAACTAATGAACTGTATCAGCTATGTGACGTACTTACAGTTAGACAGCTTTACATCCTACTCGCAGTGTTAAGGGCCCAGGCCGCGCACGGATAAAGTCGATTTTGAGCGACAGCAGCGCTATTGTTGCCCGAATCATCCGACGGGCGGGTGAATGACCCAGAGAGCGCGATTTTGAAAATGTTTTGCGACAAACGTTCCACGTTGAGTTATTGTTATTGAAGTTGAATATTTACAGCATAACAAAAATGTTGAATTATTGGAAATAAACGACTGCCTATTTGTAAAATATTCCAAGAGTAGTTTTCGTTATAAAATGATCCTAATTACTAGATAAATAAATAAGAGTAGTTTGAGACACAATTTTTATGATTTTCTATTTATAATAAACAATCAAGAGCAGGTCCGGACTGACCTTTTTGTATTCTACTTACCTAAAATTCCAACTACGAGTACCTATGTATTTATTTGTAAATTTACTACCAAAATTTATTCTTATTTCGTAAAATTTTCATTCAATAAAATAATTGCAAATTCAGTAGGAAGTACGGTCGAAATAACATCACGCCTTTCCTCGCTAGTGTTTATATCTACGCAAGGAAATGTGCCTATTGCGTAAACTCAACTTACGATCACCTCGCAATCTAAAAAATCTTCTAGGGTTGTACAAAAAATTGTCAATAAATGAAACACAAGTATAAAAATGGTTCATATAATTAAAAGTAAACAAAATATGAGTCGCCACGTAAAAAGCGTGCTAGGGTTGTACAAAAATTAGTTATAGACAAACATGAAATTTATAAATTATTCATATACTTAATTAAACGAAAGTAAACAATAACAAAATATGAGTTTAAGAGTTTCTAATGTTTTTTTCATTTTAATGATTACTGATCAAATTCTGATTTCTACTAATTTGATGATAAAATCAATTGCTATTGCAAAACCTATCAGAATGAAAATGTTACCAGCTGCCCGATTCACGTAATAAAAACCCTACGGTGTGCGTAGTGACTTAAAAATGTCACTTCGCACACTTTTTAACCGACTTAAAAAAAGAAGAAGATTCTCAATTCGCTGTATTTTTTGAACCGATTTTGATGATTTTTTATTTTTATTTGAAAGCTGGTGATGCCGTGTGGTCACATTTTAATTTCATTAGGATCGGACCTTGGGTTTACACCAGGTAACTCTTCAAAATCGTATAGGAATTGTATAGAAATTGAGCTATTGGAAGATTTATGACAATCCAAGACTAGATAAGTAAGTGCGTTATAAACAGAAAACCAAAAGGCGATTTCTAAGTTTCTAAGTTAAAACGACTTTTGAACTGGCGTGTTTACGTGAATCGACCGGCTGGGTAGTTAAGTTACCTCAGTCTCTTTCAAAATCATTAGACGTTCTTCTCTTTCAAAACACGTAAAGCTCTTTCTTTCCTCTCTTTCATAGCCTCTATGACATTGGGCGGGTCACGAATAGGCATGCTTCGTGACTGCCGAGGATCAACTAATTCTGGAAGGAGGCAATCGTAATAAAATATAACTAATTTCATCTCCATTTTCTCCTTCCAAAATTTGTCGTCCTTTTCCATAATATAAACTTTCATAGGTACAGTAGCACCAAACCAGATGCCAAGCATGCAAACGTTTCTTTTAGTTATATGTAGCTGTCCCTGAATTTGGAAATACCAGTAATGATTTTTATTTATGACATAACCCTTGGAAGCCTTGTCCTTAACCCAAAAGGTATGTTTGGCCATTGCTTCATCAAGAGTCATGCCAGCTAAAGAATGTGGGCACTTAATTTCAATTAAACCGTTTGCATAAATGCCATCTGGTGTAGTACCAAGAAATTCATATTGATCGTCGACGAACAAACCGCAACCTTGTATACTAATATTCTCTTGAATTTCTAACTGTCTAATTGCAGTTTCTTCGTTTTCGATACCGTACCGTACAGCAGGCAAACTGGAGATATTACTACCATAAACGATTTTACAAACAAGAGCAGCACAACTTGTGCTCTCTCGTTTTTTACAAACTTCCCCGAACGATGATGAGGTTAGTAATTTTCTCCTTGTACTCATCCACTCAGCACTACTTCTTTGCAAATGGGTCGACCTTTCAAGCTCCTCTCTTTCAGCACAAGACAACTTTAAATCAACTAAAAAAGATGACTTGGCTTTCTCATATAATTCTGGACTCAGATCAGGTTTTTCGCAGTTTGGTCCATAGTGAGCGTCTTTCGATACAGCGCTGTGGCTTTTTTTCAATCTTAATTTAGGTTTAGCAATTAAACGGTTTCTACGATTACTATTTTCCACTTTCGCGATCAAAGGATTAGGACTAGATTTAAATATGACTTCATGAGTTTTACTATGAATCGATCCCGTATTAAAAGACACAACAGCAGCTGCGCATCGGCCCGCATAAGAACCACGGGAAGAATAATTTACACGCTTACCCCCAACTAATTTGGCAATTACTCCGTTAAAACTTTCAACTATATTACTTGTGCAATTATGAATTAAACTTCTAGAATGATATGACAGTCTTTTACTTAAAATTTCTACCGCGTCCATTAATCCGCATCCAACAATTGCTGGAAGTAACCCAACAGGTTCTATTCGACGAGTGTCAGGTCTACAAAAATACTACTACAAAAATAATAAAAATAGGCCCCGACTGCTAAATACGCTATATTACAATGGTGTTGTTATTTATTTTTATTACACATTTTCATTTTTTAATCTGTCGGGTTTTAACATTTTTATTGTTTATTTATTTATATTCATAACTGACGAAGACAAATATAAAAGTGCAAAAGAATTCATACAATATTATGTTCGTGATGAACAGAAATTATAAATTTCCTTTACGCTATACGTATTGGTTTTTTATGGCGTCACTTATTCTATGTCACTCGGGCTTAGAAGACAATTCTAATGATACTAAAAACATTAAAATCGGTTCAATAATTTTGAACTTATCGTGCCACAAAGATATATTACTTAGTATACATACATACATACGTACACCAGTCGCGTAAAAGATAATATTTTACAAAAAAAATTCTAGTCGCGTAAAATACGAGATTTGAACGTGAATTTTCTTTTGAGAAAGTAATTGAGAAGTATGTGTTTGTCTCACAATGAAAATAATAAATATTGCAAAAAAAAACTGTAGGTACTGAGATTTTGTCTTCGCCCATCACTAGCTAGTTTGTTTATTTATGTAACAAGTCTACAAGAATTACGTATTCATTTTCAGTACTGGAAATATTATTCATCAATATCCACTTTTTATTTATTTTGTAATTTTTGTACAACCCTACGCCAGGCACGGCGCGCGCCCGTGCAATTTCTGATAGGAAACATACCTACTTCCACTTCCACATATTTAGACATGATGAACATGAAAACTAATAATACTGTAACTAATAATAGTGTAAGCAAACTCATTGCTTTGAAATACATAAATATATGAAAACTAATACTATATTATGTAATAAAATTTATTATTATGAAAATTGTTCCTATAGAAATTGACTTTATTACTTATATAGATATTGAAATTACGTAATTATTACCTACTTTTTTTTTTTTTTTTTTTTTAATTCCGCGGCCCAAGGCCGCGGCCGCTCTAACGTCCGTTGCCGGGCGTCCCTGGTTACTAGCAGAGGGTATGTCCAGTGGCGCCCGGCGGACTTTGACCACCCCTGTGGTCTCTGCGGGTGTTTGGTCGGGACGAGAATCCCGCGTCATTGGGGTCGGGTTTTATCCCGCGTCAGTGAGTGAATCTGGTTGCGTGCTATGGGGCAAAGGCCCCGCAGCACGCAACCCTTCTAGCCTGCTTCTGTAAGGACGGTGGGTGGCGATCCCGCCGTCCTCAGGCCCCGATCATGGAGGACGATAGTCTTGGGCGTAGTCGCGTAGTCTGGGGCGGCCTGGCCGCCGACTACGGAACTCGGCGGGGAGGGTACGCTCCCTCTCCCTCCCGGCCGCCTCCTTCGCGAGCATGACTTGCTCGCAGAAGGACACGGCCGCGTTCCACCTACTCCCGCTGGATACCATGGCTTGAAGCATGGTCCCCAGCGAGAGGGTATCCACGCCCAGACCCACTACGAGGTCCCGGCGCTGACTCGCCCACGCTGAGCACTCCACCAACGTGTGGAGTGCGGTGTCGTCGTCGGAAACCTCGCAGTGTTGACACCGGGGTGTGACCTCACGATGCATGCGAAACAGATAGCTACCGAAGCATCCATGCCCGGCAACCATCTGCGTCGCACGGTACGTGAGGTCACCATGCTGCCTCTGCAGCCAATCGTCCATGATCGGTCTCACCGCCGCGATGAAGATGGCACCCCCCTTGGGTTGCTCAAGTCGCACCCTCCATGACTCCATGAGATCCTGGCGGAGTTGGGACCGCTGGTCCTCGATTTCTCGAGACGCAGGCCTGTGGTCCCGCTCCAGCGCCTCCTTGCGCCATTGGAACAATGACGCAAGGGCTCTCGCTTCCAGGTCCCATGGAGGGGTCCCGGCTAGGAGACATGCAGCCTCTCCGGAGATCGTGCGGTACCCCCGTACGGTTCTGACGGCCAAGGTTCTAAGTGGTCTGTTTAACAGAGTCACGTTCCCCTTGACCGCCAACCTATCAGCCCATACGGGAGCCCCGTATAGGGCCATACTCCGCACGATCCCCAGGTACAGTCTCCTGCAGGAGGCGTTGGGTCCCTTTAGGTTGGGCATCAGTCGCGAAAGCGCGACCGATGCCTGCGTCACCTTGGGGACCAAACTTCGGAAATGTGGTCCGAAGTTCCATCGGCTATCAAGTACGATCCCTAGGTACTTCATCGAGGGCTTGATGCCGATGCTAACGCCTCCCACATTTATGCTGGAACCTTCTGGTGGACCGTTCCGAGGTCTGTGAAAACACAGAACCTCGGACTTGTGCAAGGCCACCTCCAGTCCCAGCTGCCGTATCCGACCCACGACTCGAGCAACACCCGTCGTGACCTTGAGTGCTGCCTCCTGGTACGTTGCACCCCGCGCCGTGACGAGGGTATCGTCGGCGTAGCACGTTACGCCGACACCCCTAGGCAACGCACCCCGCAGCACCCAGTCGTAGCCGATGTTCCACAGAAGCGGCCCCAGGACCGACCCCTGCGGAACACCGCACGACACATCTCGCCGAGCTGGCCCGAGCCAGCTGGGGAAAGCTATGGCCCTCTCCGAGAGATAGGCCCCGACAATACGACGGAGGTAGAGAGGCGTTTCGTGATACACGAGCGCCTCCCTAACGCAGCTCCATGGCAAGGTGTTGAACGCGTTGGCGATGTCAAGAGACACCGCCACCACCACCTTGCCCTGCGAGACTGCTTCCTCCGTCAGGCTCTTCACGCGCATGATCGCGCTCACGGTGGAGCGTCCCCGACGGAAACCGAACTGGTTATCCGCCAGGTCTGGCCCCACACTCGTGAGATGCTCGACGAGGCGTTCCGCGATAATTCGCTCAAAGAGCTTACACACCTCGTCGAGCAACACGATCGGCCGGTATCCGGACGGTGAGTCCACCGGCCGCCCCGCCTTACGGATCAGGACCAGTTTCCCCGTCCTCCACACCTTGGGAAACTGGCCCCTTTCGAGGCATGCGCTAAAGAGCCCCATCAGTCGAGGCCCGAGTTCTTCGAGGGCCAGGACCCATGCACGGCCAGGAATGCCGTCGGGTCCGGGGGCAGTGATTTTCCGGCGTTTAAGCCGGAGTACTGCCGCACCTAGCTCCCCCACCCTGACTTCGGGTACGTCGTCTTCGCTGGTGCTATCCGCGTCGGGCAGAGACGGAGCCATGCGCGGAGGGACGTGCTCCTCCGCGCTCGTCGGAAACAGGGAGCCCATGACCCGCTCCAGCTGCTGCGGCTGGAGACTCTGGGTCAGTGGGGGCGCCCTAGGTCGGAGTTTCTCCCTGACCTGTAGGTACGGGCGCCCCCATGGGTTCTGCTGCAGGGTCTCCAGGAGCTCCTCGCGGGCCGCCGTCTTGGCCCGCTTTATCGTCTCCTGGAGATTACCTTTAGCCTCCCTGTATGCCTGAAAAAGCTCCGCCTCTCGGGCTGCCGCGTCGTCTGGGCGGCGACGCCTCCGGCGAAACCTGGTGTACCGGCGGCGGGCGGAGATGCATGCTGCGCGCAGCTCTGCAATCTCCGGCGACCACCAGTACACCTGCTTCCTGGCCGGTCTGGGTGTAACCCTAGGCATCGCCGCATCACAGATTTGCGACATGGCTCTCCTGAACCACTCCGCCTCGGCATCCACATCGGCAGGCCGGTCCGGTGCCGGAATCCAGGCCTGCACGATGGATGCCTCCAGGAGAGCCTCCCGATCCAGATGGTGAAGTGCCCAACGCGGATCCGGGGGATTTGCCACCGGCTGTGGGAGGTCAGGTGGGGGGACGACATCGAACCGGATGTACCGATGATCCGAGTGCGTCTCCTCACCCTCCTCCACGCGCCAGCCTGTAATACGGGCGGCGAGGTCAGGGGATGCGAACGTTACGTCCACGATCGATTCCCCCCCCCGCCGCCAAAAGGTGGCGACATTCCCCCGGTTGAGGACCTCCAGACCACGTGTTCTGGTCCAGTCCTCAAGGAGCCTCCCCTTGTCCCTGGTTTCCCGGGAGCCCCACGCCTCACTCCAGGCGTTGAAGTCTCCCAGGAGCAGGACAGGGCGAGGACGGCACGCAGCGAAGACGACGTCGAGCTCAGTGAGCCATAGCTCAAACTGAGACTCGTCAATGTTCGGCGAGATGTAGGTGGCCACGACTGCCAACCCATCATAATCCGCCGCAACACACCCGCGGCCCCTTGCAATGATCGCAAGGCGCGAGTTGTCTGCGGCGGACCCCCCAAAGATACAACAGGCCGAGCCGTCCTCGTCCACCGGGCTTCCCGGGTGGACGTAGTACGGCTCGGCGACCACGGCCAAGTTTATGGACCACTGCCGGATGCTCTGGTACAGAAGATCCTGAGCAGCACGGCAGTGGTTCAAATTCACTTGCAGGATACGGATACGGGCGTCAGACATTAATTGACGTCCATAACCGCATCCCGCCGCGAAACAACTGGCCGCGCAAGGGCGGCACCCCCACCGCTCTCAGCGGACGGACGAGGTTTTGGCCTCGAGGCGGCGCAGGTTGTGCTGCCGACCCGGTGATCCGCGGTTTTGCCCTCCGCCTCGCATCTAAAGCAGCGAGGCGGGGCGTCACAGGCACTTGCCTTGTGACCGGGCCGGCTGCAGCGGAAGCACCGATCGCCCACGGTGACTTCCGCTGTACACTGCACTCCTAAGTGCCCTACCACCATGCACCGGAAACATCTGGTTTCCCGGGCACGAAGGAGGTGCACCTGCGCCTTTAGGAAGCCCCCTACGAGGAGGCTTCGTCCGTCCGCCACTTTCAGTGCCGCCGCGACGGGGCACTGGACGACTGTCATCCCGTGACCAGTGGAGCCGAAGGAGATATCTCCAGCCTTCACCTGGTCACGGGGGCAGCCGCCCGCCTCCACGACGGCGGAGACAACTTCCTCCGTCGTGGCCGCGTCATCCAGACCCGTGATGCGCAATGCGGCGCATTTGGTGGGCCTGGTGACGCGGACGGCTTCTTGGTCCAGCGCGTCCCTAAGCTGAGCCGCTAGGGCGTCAGCTTTAGGGCCGCTGGAGGCGCCGGAGACCTCGAGGAGGCGAGCCCCGGTGCGTGTCTTCTTGCACCGGAGCCCCCCCTGTATATCGAGGGCCGAGAGGTTGACTGAGGACTTCACGGTCCTCAGTACGTCGGCGTACCCCACCCCCTTCTCCACACCTACCGTCGTCACCGTCAGGACGACGGCGGTGGAGCGAGGAGGGCGGGGCCTCTTCGGCGCCTTCGCCGCGGCGGCTTTGGCCGCTTTCTTTGCGGCCTTCGTCTTCCTCTTCTTGGCTCCCACTACTTCCCATCCCTCCCGTCTGGAGGGGTGTAAGGAAGCAGCGGGAGCGACGATAGAGGAAGAGGAGGCGGCAGGGGTGCCACTCTTCTTGCCGCGCCCCTTGGCCTTCCGCGCCTGGGCCGCGGTCTCGGCCGGTATCCGGCTCACCGAAGCGGACGGGGGCGGAGCGGGGCGGCGGACAGCAGGTGTGCCGCTAGGATCGGGAGCGGGAGCACCGCCAACAGCCGCCGCGTATGAAAACGCGGGGCGCGTTAGCGGAGGGCGGTACGCCCGGTCCTCCAGGACCGCGAGGCGCCTCTCGATCGCCGTCAGGACCTGCACCGTAGTCGGTACAGGCTTCGGCGGCGAGCCGGGCGCCATGGTGGGCGCGGTCCTAGGCGCCGTCTTCGGCGCTGGTCCAGCCGTCAGAGGAGGAGGTAGCATGGGACCTGGAGGTGCCTTGACCGCTTTGGTCAACTCAGCGACCTCCCGACGGAGATCTTCCATCTCCTTTCGGGAGGCAGTGAGCTCCACCTCCAGGCTCGCAACCTGCTTGCGGAGCTTCGCCTCCTCCTCTGTGACGCTCCGCTCGAGGAGCTTGTCGAGGGAGGATTGGGCTTCATCCACCAGTGAAGCCACAATCTTCTTCCTCCCCGACATATTTTTACTCCCCCGCATGGCCGCGTTCATGCGGGAGAAGATACTCATTATCTCCCGCGCGGGCGGCACACCGATATCCCTGCGACTGCGCAGGGACGGGACAGATGACGGGGGTGGTGTTGGCGGGCGCATACGGTAGGCGCCGAGACGCGTGCGCACCGTCTTTACCGGCACCTCCTCCTCCGAATCGCTGGAGAGGAGGGACCCCCATCCAGAGCAACTAGTGCTCCGGTCGCGTGGCGGTCCCTCCTTCTCGAGGGTCCTCTTCTGCGAGGCAGAACGGCCCTTACTCTTCACGCTACTGGGAGCTGACCCATCGTCAGTCCCAGCAGCAACTTTTCCATGGGGCGTCGACGTCGCGCTGCAACTAGGCGGCGCGACGCGAGCCCCCAAATCAATAGGCATCGAAGTCCGTTGTTCGCGCAATATGTCGTCGGCTGAGACTGCCCGGGGAAGGGCAGTGTCAGGACCGGGGGTCTCTTCAGGCTTCATAGTAAGCAAAATTTCTTCTGTGTTGGCCACTCAAGTTTCGATTTCGACGTTCGGTCACCCAACTTGCCACTGCGTTACCGTGGTCAAGTTGGGGTCCAGGGCGGACGGCGAGGACGTAGTCTAATCTCTTGGGGCCCCGCCCCAATTATTACCTACTGGACATTGTAATTTTTCTTCTTAGACTGACATACCTAATTGTGTACCTATCTAATTACATGTCAAATCAATATTTACATGCTGTTGTAGGTATATGTCTGAATCAGGCGATCTAAATCATTGTACCTATTTGCTTTGTAATGTACCTACCCTGTTCAAAATGCAAATAGATTATATTATTATTACTACTAAGACATGATAAGCATACACACAAATAAAAGTAATAAAACTAGGATTTTTACTTGACACTAACACAAATCTAGTAAATTTTTTCTAGGTATTTAGGACAAGACGTAGTCAAGTAGGCAGGTAAATAAATAAGTAGGGAGGAACTTACATTTTATTCCGAGATCTTTTGGCTTTCACGTTTTTATAATGCGTACTAAATTTTCTTTTCGCTGGCATGGCACTCAGCAAATTATCCTGCGAAAAGAGACCCTCGATTACCAATTACGTTTATGATACCTATTGCCTTTATCATGTTGAAAAATCTATGTATGTCGTGCAGAGAACTATATACCCCGCCAGTTCATATCTCGAGAAAATAAGGTGGGCAGGGCTTTGATTGTTTCAAGCCTGAATTGATACCTACTTTACAAGGTTCATAAAATGACCTACGCAACAAAGTAAATAATTTTGTATTTCTTACGATTTATATCTAGTTCCATCATGGTTTTCTTTCAGACTTTCATTATATCGGTACTTTCTATTTACTGAAAGTAAATTAGTTATAAAAATATTGTACTTACAGTTTTTCACAAAAAACACAAATTCACAACACGTAATTTTGCTGTAGCATCCGACACGCGTGGAGTCACTTTGAAATTCTATGGCGCACTGGCGATTAGTTGCGACGATCGTTCTATCGGGACGCGTTTGAATTTGCATACATTTTTCTATGGAGAATTTACGTAAAACATATCTAGATTTTAGGGCTTTAAAAGGGGAAGTCTTTGTTTGTAAAGGTACAAAAAAAAGTACATGGTTATATTTATTGGCTTTTTCAGTGTTCAAAAAGTGTTTCTTTTTATCAATTTGTGTTGATTTATTGGGTTAAATCTGAAAAATACGAAGGCAGGTTTTCGAATTTTTTCTCAATTTTGTGCGTTTGTTGACGTTTATTATATAACAACTACAGGGTTTTAAGAGTTAAAATTAGCACTAACATCATTTTTGGTCTTTCATTTTAATATATACAAATTATCGTTGTTATTAATCATATGTAAATAGGTTAAATATGAAAAATCGTAACACTCTTTTCGGTGATTTTCACGATCTGGGCCCTTAAAGGTTCATGATAGCGTACAGTTTAATCCCAATCTTCTAAATAAAAGGGTCATCCATAATGTAGTTCCTACCCGTACTGTTGCTACTTCGTTTGCAACTAGACAATTGAAATGGAAATCAGCCTAGTGTGAGATTGTCCAAAAATGTTCATTATTTATTATTATTATAATTATTCTTTGTAATATTCTAACAGTATAATAGGATATCAAATATAAGAGTGACAGTTACGTTTCGTATCGACATAAATTCAAGTTTTGGCATATTAATATGTATTAGGTACCTATCCTTCTTTCCGCGGTTTGAATTTCCCTTGTCGCATATAAAACATTTCAATTCTATCTTATAGGTGCATGGGATAATCAGTAAGTTATATCTATTAGATAAGTATGTACCTATAACTTACAGTTTGAAGATTGATAGACATTTTTTTTTATTTATGCATTGCAATATTTTACATACAAACGAACAGAGAATTGAATGAAATTCAGTAAGTAAAACGTCATAATACTACTCTTAAAATTCCGGAAACTACAAACTTGTTAAAGAGCCTGTTTAATGTGTTCCTGTCAGTAGTTTAAGATCCTTGTTCAGTGAACCCAATATTATCTTGTTACCACTCGTAGTTTTCACCTTACAACGCTTCAACCAGATAGAATAATAACTAGTAGTATTGCGAACTGCAGTAGACCTCGCGTTACGTATTTTTGGGTCCCTAACATTCCTTTTGGGAATTTCTCCCCCATTTTCCCCTCAATCGAAAAATCCCTTCTACAAAACTTGCGCCTTGCAACAAAGAACACTTGTGCCAAATTTCATGAAAATCGGCTGCAAAATGCGGCCTGTAGACCGGAACTGACACACATACATACATACAGACAAACAACGCCAAATCGGCCAGTCTTCGAGTTGAAACTGAGACGCTTCGCTCGCTCGGTCAATTACGGGATCCCAAAAGTTTATTACAAGGCCTAGGATAAAAATTGGAACGTTACGGAAATAGGAGACTCTCAAATAGATTTAGGTACCTACGTAGGTCACACTATAAGTTTTGCGTAACTTAAAAAAAACAACATGTTAAAACCAAAATGTTATGTTTATTGCTTTTCAAAATACTCTCCTTTACATTTTAAACATATTTTCATGCGATCGAACCATTTTTTAAAACAGGAGGACCACAGATCTGAAGGCATGTTTTCTACGTGCTGATTAAACGCTATCACTGCCTCTTCGGTTTTGATAAACGTGAAACCTCTCATCAAATCTTTTATTTTGGGGAAAATACAGAAATCACAGGGTGCTAGGTCGGGGCTATGCGCAGGATGGGTGACGAGTTGTACTTTTTCGGAACCTAAAAATGACTTTGTTTTGTTGACCGTGTGTGAAGAAGCGTTGTCATGATGTAGGAGAACGCGGCTTTTGGGTCGTCTTTCCCGAACTTTTTCTAACACCCTGGGTAAACAAATGGTAGAATACCACTCGGCATTAACACTCTTTTGATCTTCAAGTGGAATTGTACAGATGGGACCCGTAGCTGAGAAAAAAACGCGATCTTTTTTTACCAACGTTTCTCGCCTGCCTCACTTTTGTTGGCTTGTTCTCGTTTTCAAACACCCATTCTTTTTTTTTTTTTTTTTTTTTATATGTGGTTCGCCAAATTGACGCCGCCCGCCTGGTGGTAAGTCGTGACGACGTCTAGCGATTGTGGGCCACTCTCACAGCACACATTACTATTGAGAGTGGCCCTCAACTTGACGACCAACTGATGTGCCTCTTCACGCTCCGCTTAAAGAACCCAGGTGTACCAGGTATGTGGGAGGAAACACGTGCACAGGCAGGGCGTTCCAGGCCACTATCGTTCGGCAGAGAAACGAACGTTTAAAACGTTCGGTTCTCGCGAACATGCTATCCACTGTGTGGGGGTGGCATCTCTGCCCGGCACGAGTCGTTCGGGATCGGAAGGAAGAGGGTGGGATCAGATTGAAGAGCTCTTCAGAACACTCGCCGTGGTAAATACGGTAGAATGCGGCCAAGGAAGCTATTGTTCGGCGCTGAGCTAGCGGCTCAAGGCTTCCCGTTACCTCCGGACAACCTATAATACGGATAGCCCGTCGCTGCATAGCGTCGAGAGCGTCCAGCAGATACTTCGCGGAGCCGTCCCAGAGGTGAGAGCAGTATTCGACGCAGGGTCTAATCTGCGTCTTGTACAGCAGACACCTCTGGTCCGGTGTAAAGAATCTCTTTACCTTATTCAGTATTCCTAGTTTCCGCGAAGCTAGCCCTATACATCTTTCGATGTAGTTTTTATTATTGAGCTCTCGACGAACGTCTATGCCAAGGATATCAAGGTTGTCCTTCATTGGTAATAATGCATGTTTAATTTGTTTCAGACTAAAAGCTCAATGTGCAAAACAGCTAATGGGTTCCTTGCCTTCTCAAAGGGTCACAGCTTGCAGACCATTTCAAAGGATAGGTATAGATTTTGCGGGACCTATTCAAGTTAAAAACTCGCGTGTGAGGCGCGCAATACTGACTAAAGGTTATATATGTGTTTTCGTTTGCTTCATAACAAAAGCAATACACCTTGAACTTTCTTCTGACTTAACGACTGATAGTTTCCTTGCTTGTTTTAAGCGGTTTGTATCGCGAAGAGGGCTACCTACAGACGTCTTTAGTGACAATGCAGGTTGCTTTAAGGGGGCAAGGAACGAGTTAGTTGAGTTATATGAGTTACAAAAATCACAGGACCATCAAGCACGCGTGCAAAGTTATGCTACACAACAAGCTATAAACTTTCACTTTGTGCCCAGCTACTCACCCGTATTTGCCGGTCTTGCTGAAGCTGCCGTTAAGAGCACTAAGTTTCACTTAAAGCGTATCATGCAAAATTATATTTTGACTTATGAACAACTTAATACTATTTTATGTCAAATAGAAGCTGTCCTGAACTCTAGACCCTTATTACCAGTCACAGCTGATGATGTAAATGATTTCAGTTACCTTTCACCGGGACATTTCTTGATAAATACTGCTTTAACTACTTGCCCTGAAAGAGATTTAGGTGACATACCTACCAATAGATTGAAATTCTGGGAAATTTGTAATAAAGTTAGGAGACATTTTTGGAATGTATGGCATAAATGTTATCTAAATACTTTACAATCGCGACCCAAATGGCGCGACAATGTACCCAATGTTGGGGTGGGAGCTTTAGTGATAATGAAAGAGCCTAACTCTCCTCCCCTAACATGGCCAATGGCCCGAATTGTTAAAGTTTACCCAGGCCAAGACGATAAGATTCGCGTGGTCGATGTGATCACTCCTAATAAAAAGTTGTACAAGCGATCATTGTCTGGTATTTGTGTACTACCATTAGACTAATAATAATATTTTGTATGTCTTAGATATAAACATAGAGCTGTTAAGACTTTTGTTGACTTATACCTTAAGTTTGATAAAGATTTTTGTTTTTAGTTTGAAACTAAAAATGGTTTCAAAAGGTTAGGTTTCAATAAGTTTGTTTCTAGTTATTGGCATATATCATGCATATACTTTACTAGGTATTTACTTAAGTGAGGTAAACATTATATATAAAAAAAAAACATTTGTTGTTTTTAAGCATTTATTTAATTATAATTAATGTTTGTTACTGATGTTGGTAATAACAAGATGCTGGTTTGCAATTTAATTTTTTTTGGCTATTAAGCCGAGATAATAGCTTCTTTGCACCTTTACCTGGCCCCCCAGCATATTGGCAACACCAACATAAATTGACTCAGTCATTCCTTCATCCTGTACGTTCGTTCTCTTCCATAAGCAAGCTGTAAACTAACGTGTGCCTCTCTGCGCAAATAAACATCAAGATACACAAATAAAAGTCTCCGTGTTTCTATTCTTCGCTCCTACATCAATTACCAGCCCTACAAGCTCCACACAAAGAGAGGGTAGGGGAAAGAAAGGGGATTTCTTCGCAGTAAATGCACACGCCTGTGTTTTGCGGGCATTGAACTCGACCAGGTTCTCGGTACCCCATTGAGAGATACTGTCGAGGTTACGGTCGAGATCAGCCACGAGTCGTCGTCTCTCCTCCTCAATCTCAGATCGCCCCGCCGTCGGACGAACCGAGTAACTCCCGTGCAGTGTGCTGTCATCTGCATAGCAATGAATGTTCCCGAGGGATAGCATATCATTGATATGCAGAAGAAAGAGAGTTGGTGATAGTACGGACCCCTGCGGTACCCCGGCATTCACTTGCAAGAAGCGAGAAGCCTGGCCATCGCAGAGGACCCGCACTCGGCGCTCGTTTAAAAAGCTGGCAATCCAGCTGCACAGTTGAGGAGGTAGACCATATGCCGGAAGCTTGGAAAGGAGCGAAGCATGCCAGACCCTATCGAAGGCTTTGGCGATGTCCAGGCTAATAGCCAAGGACTCGCCGTGCCTTTCCATAGCCCCACCCCAGACATGCGTTACGAATGCCAGAAGATCACCCGTTGATCGCTTTGGCCTGAAGCCGTATTGTCGATCATTGATTAGCGAGTGATCCTCTAGGAATTGCATGAGCTGCTTATTTATAAGGAGCTCAAGCACCTTGCAAATGACTGAGGTGACAGCTATGGGTCGATAGTTGCCTGGATCGGACCGATCCCCTTTCTTGGGGATCGGTTGTACGTTCGCCTCCTTCCAGACCTCCGGCACGAGCCCTGAAGAGTATGACAGGCGGTACAGACGCGTTAATACTGGAGACAACTCAGCTGCACATTTTCGTAGCACCACCGCCGGAATGCCGTCAGGGCCACTGGCTTTCCGCAGCACTGCCCATACATCACATTGCCTGATAACAATATCAGGCATTGTGTGGCCACAGTTGGCGATGGCGGGGGGCTGCAGGCCACGGTCGTCGACCCGGGAATTAGCCGCAAAGAGGTCTGCGAGCATATCCGCTTTCTCTTGGGCTTTGTGAGCCAGTGTTCCATCTGGGTAACGCAGCGGTGGCAGCGAGGGCTGACAAAAGTTAGATTGCACGGCTTTGGCCAGTTGCCAGAATCCACGGCTGCTCGTGGGATGGGAAGTGAGCTCCTGACCAAGCCGCGCGACGCGCTGGGCATCCGCTCTCTTAAAGGCCCTCTTACTCGACTTTGTGGCCCGGTTGTACGCTGCTTTGAGGTGGCCCACGTTTGGGTCGCGCACAGCCCGGGCCCTGATCCAGGCGCGATATGCCGACTGTTTTTGTCGAACAGCTTTGGCACAATCTCGCCCGAACCAGGGACGGGCTCTGCGGATACTGGCGACATCAGTGAAAGGGATGTAATAATCCATCCCTAAACTGATCTCGCCAGCAATAGCAGAAGCACTATCCGAAGGAGCCTTTCCTACAAAGCAGCGCTGGCTCCAGGGGACGGACGCATAATAATCGCGTAGACCGTCCCAATCCGCTGACGAGTAGTGCCATAGTCGTCGTGACGTTTGTACAGGACGTGCAGGAGGTGACACCTTCATGCCAGCGTGAACAACACAGTGGTCGGAACTACCCAGTGGGGCTCCTACCGAAACACTGTACTGGGCTGGGCGACTCGTCAGCAGTAGATCCAGCAGAGCGGGCGCGTGATCTGACCTGTCTGGTATCCGGGTGATTCCGCATACCATCTGGGTCAGACCGTGGGAGAGAGCGAACGCATGGGCGGCTCTACCCGCATGATCAGTCTTGAGGGACCCCAGCCATTCAATGTGATGGCCATTGAAGTCCCCCAGAAATACTAGGTCAGCGTTCGGGAACCGCACCTGCGCTTCATCAGCCGTCTCGCTGAGGTACTGGAAGAGCTTTGTTGTCTCAGAATCCCCTGTGTGGGATCGGTAGACGCACACGTAGATCTGGCTCATAGAGCCATGGTCTACGTGCAGCCAAAGGACGGAATTGGGGGGGGTTCTCTAGGCAGCGCAACCGGCGGCAGCAAACATCCGCCCTAACGAACACGCACACCCCGGCTTTGTCTCGAAATTGTTCCTCGATGACATAGCCGGGGTAACACAGGTAAGACGTGTCGTCAGGGCGGCGTATTTGTGTCTCCGTGAGGAACATCACAGCGGGCCGTGCCGTCTCAAGGTGGTGGTGGACGGTATCGAGGTTCGCATGGAGTCCACGGACGCTAGTGAACTCCACCTCGAAATGTGAAGTTGTGGGGTTTCCTAGGGCCGCTGTGTAACGTTTATTTCTTTTTTGTTGCACTGCCATTGTAGATTTTGAAGAAGAAGCGTGAAGACAGGGCGACATTTGGTGCAGCAGTAAGTGACAAAGCGCAGGGGCTAGCTTTGTCTAGAACCGTGTGGTTAGGTCGGAGCCGACTCGCCGGACGGAAGGGCTCCCAAACCCCCCTGATGCAAGGCCGCCGCTACCCCACACCGGTTACCACCCGGAGCGGCGATCCCACATCAGGATTATGCGCAACATGTGGGGCAGCCTCCTGGGGTGGTTGGCCCCAGGCGGGCCCCATGACTGTGTTGCGGGCGGCCGCGGCAACGCCGTTGCTAAGGGTCTCCCTGGCCGGCGAATCGACCCACACTAGACTCCGATTCGCCCCCACTGGTCCCATGCCTGCTGCACCATACATCGCCCCGGGCCCGGCGGTGCAGCTGCTGAACCCCTAACGCAACCCAGCCTGGGCTGGGTTACTTGGGGGGCTTTAGCACAGCTGCACGGTGGTACCCCCCCGGACCAACACTGTTGTACCACCTGGTACCCACGTAGGTGCACCACTAGCAGGTGAGGTCGCTGGGGCCCTATAGATGTTGGTAGAGCCCCTTTGCACCCAAATCACAAGATTGCTGTTTTTTTTTCGGGTTCAAAACAATAAATCCACGTTTCGTCTCCTGTGACAATATCATAAACAGCATTAGAATGTCCGTGGTCGTACTTCAGTAGCACCATTCCACGCGAGCTCCGCTATCAGTTCATGAGGGATCCAACGACAACAAAGTTTCTGAACTTTCAATTCTTCGTGTAAAGTTTTCTGGATTTGACTCATACCACTCCTCAATAGTCCTCGAATTGTCTCATAGGTAATCCGCGGGTTTTCTTCAATTAACCGCTTAACAGTAGCCACATTATTTTCGTTGACGGCAGTTGAAGGCCGCCCTTCACGAAATTCGTCATGTAAAGAAACTCGACCTCTCTCAAATTCAGCAAACCATCGCCTCACGGTGCTCAAATAAGGTGCTTCTCTCCCAAAAGCATTTTGAAGACGAGCGGCACAGTCTTGCGGAGAGAGAGAACTTTTAAAATCATAAAAAATCATTTCTCTAAAATCTTTTCGACTTAATTCCATTTTCGTTGCATACGTAGAACTTTGATGTGTGATAATAAATAATTGACAAATGATTTCCCGCCAGTTGTTTTTTTTATTACTAAGAAGGTTGCAACGTTTAAAAAAATATAATATTCGAAATTCAAATAGTTCCAATTAGCTAGAAGTGCAAAACTTTTAGTGTGCCCCATGTATAAGCACAATTCGCAAAAGTGAATGTTGTCCAACCTAAACCAAAATGTGATCGAACCAGCCAACTTTGCCTAACAAGCAATGCTTTAACCCTTAAGCTACAGATGATCCCTCAGTGGGTAGGTAAAACGTAGTAAAACGTAAGAGCAAACTAGGTTCATAGGACCACGGGCGCATCAGCTCTTTAAGGAACTCAACAAGCGCCTGAGGTAGGAGAATGGTGAGCCCCGCGCAGGTAGCCTTCTCTCGCAAAGACTCTCATTGTTAATCCAGCGCGGCAATGCTGATTGTGTTATGGGTATCTACTCTTCCTAGGACTCCCTCTTTCACATATTTATTTTAGTTTGTAGTTTTTTTTTAAACTTTTCGTAATTGTTTTTTCCTGTTCCTGTTTCTTGTAAATATTCTGAAGTAAATTTCTAGAGCTAAACTCTTTGCTCAAATAGGTACATTTATCTGTTTAGAGAACAGTCAATTTTAATCTTATCTAGATAACAGCACATAAGTATTCTGCCATATTAGAGCATGTTAGTATCGACTATTGTCTATCAACTTATTTAACCAATGATGACTAAGAATGTGTCAGTCATGTGAAGTACATGTGATGTAATTTGAACATTTTTTGAAGTTTTCTGCGATGTTATTGGTTATTGACTGAAGTCGACGCTGGCTGTGCTAGCCATGCTGAAAGATTTGTGGACGATGTAGGTTGCATGTTCGCATGACGATACACAAGGTCGTATGGACAACTAGTGATTGTACAGATTCACAAATGGTTAAAGAACAGTTTCAATAACAAGACTTTTATATTCTACTAGGGGACACACGGCTTCGCCCTTGACAAATTATATCTACTAAACCCGTCCTCGGGAACCACTACCTATATCCATTAGTGAAAGCAGCATGATAATCAGTAGAGTAGTTTTCAGACGCAATGGAGTTTCAGACTTTGTATTTTATAGTTTATAAAAATATACAAAAGAACTGAGTCCGTTGGTAGTTGGACGGATCTTACCAAACAGAAAAATAAACTAAAGTGTTTAAATATTAAGATAAAAAACTTTTAACACCCCCTGCCCCTCCAAGCACCCCCTCCCCCCATCTCCATTACTTTATAAATACAATAAGATATGAATGTTTTATTAAAAAACAAAAGGTAATTTAGGTATGTCCATTAAAACGTACTGTTGAATTTATTAATGACTAAGTTGCACAGTTTATAGCAAGCTATACGATATAGCAGTTCTGTTCGGTTATTGAAGTAATTTTGTATAAATTTAAGTATTTCCTTAAAAAAAGGAAATTACGTGAAATCGGTTTTCTCTGAATTCCCACGGAGATATATTAATGGGATAAAAAGTGTATTTTGTGTCATAATAAAGTTATAAAGCAATAAAAGTTATAGTTATAAAGCAAAGTTCGAATTGAAAAAAAAACTTTGTGTTGAATACGCCAAGGGTAAACGCAGGTCAAAAAATAAAAAAATATTCCACTATAGTTCATTCTAAAAACTAACAAATTTCTTAAATCTGATTTTATCAATCTCTTACATTTAGTTAAATCAAAGGAGCAACAAGTTTAGTTTTTTTTTTAATATTTAGGTACATCTAAGTCCAAAAAATTAAAAAATTTTGGACGGATAAAGCGATTTACAAAATCTTTGACTATCATAGTTGTGTAAAATTAAAATTACAAGTTTCTAACAATGTGCGTATAAATGCAAAAATAGTTGTTATATAAAGTCGCAATATCAGCATTCGAATATCTCAATATCTCGATGAAGTGTTGAGAGGCAATATCAACACAATATCTTTTGTCTATCTAGTGTCGAGTGACGTTATCACACACAGAGATCCAATGATCCCGATAAAATTGAAGGCTTAGGAGTTAACCTGTTACTTGTGTCAGACATCGCACCAGTTTGGAGTGACACTTGCGGTCAAAATGTCCAGTAAGTTGATATTGAAATTCTATTTATTTATTTATTTATATACACACAGTATATACAATATTGTGAATGGAAACATTATATTCATGTATACAGAGGCACCATTTATCTCTAAAGAGATCTCTTCCAATGGTCCTGATAGAGGAGACGTGAGTTCAATCAGGTGCTAGTGTGTGTGCAGGTTAATACAGTTTTTCAGGTTAATAAACTTAAATACACTTTAACTACATAAATACACAAATACATACAGATTAACTTATCATAAATATAAACATATACATACAGATTGTTAAGGAAGGGAAGCGAGATAATGTTCCTTCACTCTCTTCTTGAAAATAATATGTACAGTTTTGCAGTTTCTTATATCTACCGGCAGAGCGATCTATGCTTGCTTTATCTTCATACATTTTAATAAGTAGGTACCTTTTGACTTCAGAAAAGCAGAAGGTTCTCAATTTGACTGTATATTACTTTTGTAAAACAAAAATCAAAATAGGTTCAGTGAGTCAAAAGATATGAGATCTTTTGACTATTTTTGTTTTATTTTTATTCATAGATACTGCTTCCCATGTGGTAACAAGTCAATTTGGTCCCATTCCAACAATCGTTTGGTCCCATTATGGTAATTTGAAGTGACGTGTTTTTTTTATATAAGTAAGGACCTAGTCAATAAATTTTCAATATGAAATTAGGAAGTTAGATAATTTCGGTTGTCGTTTAATTAACCACTAAGCCTTTCCAACATAGATATGGTCGGTTTTCCCTTCTAATTACGATGCGGCTGAATTTTTATATTTTCCGTGAAGCGACTGCCATCTGACTTCTACAACCCATGGGCGATATCGAAATTTTGTAGTTAAAACATGCGGATTTTGTTCAGGGCTTTAACTACCCGTAACGACTGCCATAGATGTTCGTATGGCAACCGGGGCCTACAGGTTAACGTGCTCTCCGAGGCAAAGAGGGGTCCCAATGTCCCCATCTCAAGATCGGCCGAGCTGGATATTGCTTAACCTTTGCAATGTGTTAACCTAATCGTATACCACTTGGCCACGAGTCCCTTGTTTTGTCGTTGTTTTGCCTATAGTAAGGTATACAAAGTGAAGTGTACAAGCCTTCTGAACTATATAATTTTGTGCCAGTGTTCCTCTGTCGTTGTGGGAGTAGGACTAAATATCTAAATTTCGCGCTGCGGCAGGTCCAAGTACCGGGTCTTAAGACCGACGCATTGTAATTGTAGGTAATAACTATAACTATTTTCTAGAAGCTTCAGAGCTGGCCAGAGCTATAACCGTAAACAAATTGTTAAATTCTAAGTTAAGGTTGTTTAAATTGTATTCTACATTATGTACCTAACCTTGAGATTTACATTGTGCCTGAAATAGAAATACCGACTTACCTACCTTCTCACGTGGTGATGTAAAGTTCTCAGCTGTTGGTATAAATGGCATAAACAACAACTTTATAATTTTGTTACAACGAATTTCATCTATCTAAGTATCTTCCCCCGTAACTATAAACAATTAACATATATAAACAATTAACGAAGGTTTTACCTAGTCAGCAGTTTCTTAGCGGTAGTTACGAAACTTGTACTTTGATATGCAAATGTGAATTTAACCATTATAGAAACTTTTTAGTTATAACATACATATTAGTGTTATTACGACATAATATTGCGTAAATTTCAAAGTGACTTAGGTTGTGACTTAGGTTATACCTACTCGTACCTTAATTAAATAATAAATGAATAAATAGGTACTCGTATATAGGATTTTTTTAACAGCGCTATCAAGAATCAAAAATATTTATTAATTTGGGTCACAATAGGCATATGCGTAACCAAGTCATTATGTTATTCCACCTACAAGTACATTTAAGTACCTACCTAAGTCCTACTGCCAAATTCGTAAAGTACCTAACAGATGGAGCATGTGACTAAATATCTGTAAAGTAATCTCACGGCCACTCTTCTTCAATTTGACACATGATGTCAGCCCAAAGTAAGCTATGTAAGCTTGTGTTGGTCTTGGGTTTTTGCCGAGGGCGTGGCTGGTTGCCTTTTAGGTTACCTCTGGCGCTAGGCAAAAATCCAGGCCCGAACGCTGAATTATGCAATACCGAACAAGGTTTCCTTGCCCGCACCGCGAACAAGGTCAGAGTAACTAGTTCTTCTGTGCGGAAAAATCAAGGCGAAAAAATCGATTAACATGGAGCTACGTTTATAAAAAAGAAGAAGTAGACGAAGCTTGTGTTATTGGATCTTGTTTCAACGCATAAGCCATCTATTGACATCATGCTTAAATAAAAATCATGTTATTATTCTTTGTTTTGTTATAAAGAGCAACCAAGGCACCGTGCCTCGGAGAGCACGTTAAGCCGTCGGTCCCGGTTGTCATACAAACATCTGTGGCAGTCGTTAGGGGTAGTTGGAGCCCTATATCAAAAATCCGACCGTTCTAACAACAGAACTTTGATATCGCCATGGGTTGTGAAGGTCAGATGGCAGTCGCTTCACGGAAAATATTGAAATTCAGCCGAATCGTAGTTAGACTGGAAAGCCGACCCCAACTGAGTTGGGAAAAGGCTCGGTGAATGATGAAAGAGCAACCAAGGAGTTTCTTGCCCGTTCTTTACTTGGGAAACTGCCTTTTGTGGCGTGGCAGTTGATTCATACTTAATTCATCAGTACATTCAATATTATAGTCCGATACGACCAGGACTTTAATTGGCTATGCCATAGTGGCTGGCATGTAAGATTTTGTTGCCTTTCATCAACATTTCATCGCCAGGCAACGGTTTCAATTTTTTTTTTCAAAATTACAATATAGTTGCTACTTTTTATTAAATTCATTTGACCATTTTGGACTTAACCCATTATAATTGTGCCCGGTGACGGCAATAGGCTTGCCCCCTATTACGTGGGGCTAAAAATACTGGGAAATTGTGGGTGCGTAAAGCAACTCTGCCTACCTCTTCGGGGATATAGGCGTGATATGTGTCTGTGTCTGTCTGTCAGTTGATTCATGATGTTTTACGAGTGCTCGTGAGGGTCTAAGTGAATTAATACTTTTTGATTTTGAGAGAATAATAATTCCTAATTCTTACAGAGGCCCTTTGGCTATTCAGCTTCGCAGCAGTCCTAGCGGGCAGCTCCGCATTCTCAATATCATTGAGGCAAAATCCGGAGACGCTGTGCATAGGTCAAGAGAACTTCTTAAGGATCGCCCACATCGACAACTGCTTCGAATACTTCCAATGTTACTCTGGCAATTCGTATTTAATGCAATGTCCACCATCCACGTGGTTCAATGAACAGGAACAAGTAAGTTTCTGATTTAAATTATTTTATACAGTCGTCTGGAAATGGCAAAGGCAGTATCTGCCCTCTTGCAATAGCGCTGGAAGAGTTTGTCGATAAGTAATGATATCACAGGAAATTTCAAATAAATTTACCGCCATGGGACGGTTTTAGATACTTTAAATTGGAAAATTGCATGTAAAAACAAAAATTCAATACTTAATATTTTTTTTATATGTGTAGGTATTATGCCGCTTATGCTCGATGATAATGAACTACAAATAATGTATTCATTGAATTGATTGATTGAGAGAGTAGAGCCGTGTTTGAGAAAAGAGAGAAAAAAACCCTATTTTTGGTGGTTTTCATTCCTTAATCCGGCCCTGGGAAAGTTGTGTCAATGAGCTTTCCCGTCCGCTGTCCCACTTGGGACGGCTCGGAGACCGAAATTAGTCGAATGGTTTAGGGCATGTGTTTATTGGTTCACGTGACCGACATCTTCTGCGATATTATCGGTAATCGACACAAACTCTTCCGATGCTAAGCTCATAGAGTTGCTGCTTCCTTACACCCCTCCAGACGGGAGGGATGGGAAGTAGTGGGAGCCAAGAAGAGGAAGACGAAGGCCGCAAAGAAAGCGGCCAAAGCCGCCGCGGCGAAGGCGCCGAAGAGGCCCCGCCCTCCTCGCTCCACCGCCGTCGTCCTGACGGTGACGACGGTAGGTGTGGAGAAGGGGGTGGGGTACGCCGACGTACTGAGGACTGTGAAGTCCTCAGTCAACCTCTCGGCCCTCGATATACAGGGGGGGCTCCGGTGCAAGAAGACACGCACCGGGGCTCGCCTCCTCGAGGTCTCCGGCGCCTCCAGCGGCCCTAAAGCTGACGCCCTAGCGGCTCAGCTTAGGGACGCGCTGGACCAAGAAGCCGTCCGCGTCACCAGGCCCACCAAATGCGCCGCATTGCGCATCACGGGTCTGGATGACGCGGCCACGACGGAGGAAGTTGTCTCCGCCGTCGTGGAGGCGGGCGGCTGCCCCCGTGACCAGGTGAAGGCTGGAGATATCTCCTTCGGCTCCACTGGTCACGGGATGACAGTCGTCCAGTGCCCCGTCGCGGCGGCACTGAAAGTGGCGGACGGACGAAGCCTCCTCGTAGGGGGCTTCCTAAAGGCGCAGGTGCACCTCCTTCGTGCCCGGGAAACCAGATGTTTCCGGTGCATGGTGGTGGGGCACTTAGGAGTGCAGTGTACAGCGGAAGTCACCGTGGGCGATCGGTGCTTCCGCTGCAGCCAGCCCGGTCACAAGGCAAGTGCCTGTGACGCCCCGCCTCGCTGCTTTAGATGCGAGGCGGAGGGCAAGACCGCGGATCACCGGGTCGGCAGCACAACCTGCGCCGCCTCGAGGCCAAAACCTCGTCCGTCCGCTGAGAGCGGTGGGGGTGCCGCCCTTGCGCGGCCAGTTGTTTCGCGGCGGGATGCGGTTATGGACGTCAATTAATGTCTGACGCCCGTATCCGTATCCTGCAAGTGAATTTGAACCACTGCCGTGCTGCTCAGGATCTTCTGTACCAGAGCATCCGGCAGTGGTCCATAAACTTGGCCGTGGTCGCCGAGCCGTACTACGTCCACCCGGGAAGCCCGGTGGACGAGGACGGCTCGGCCTGTTGTATCTTTGGGGGGTCCGCCGCAGACAACTCGCGCCTTGCGATCATTGCAAGGGGCCGCGGGTGTGTTGCGGCGGACTATGATGGGTTGGCAGTCGTGGCCACCTACATCTCGCCGAACATTGACGAGTCTCAGTTTGAGCTATGGCTCACTGAGCTCGACGTCGTCTTCGCTGCGTGCCGTCCTCGCCCTGTCCTGCTCCTGGGAGACTTCAACGCCTGGAGTGAGGCGTGGGGCTCCCGGGAAACCAGGGACAAGGGGAGGCTTCTTGAGGACTGGACCAGAACACGTGGTCTGGAGGTCCTCAACCGGGGGAATGTCGCCACCTTTTGGCGGCGGGGGGGGGAATCGATCGTGGACGTAACGTTCGCATCCCCTGACCTCGCCGCCCGTATTACAGGCTGGCGCGTGGAGGAGGGTGAGGAGACGCACTCGGATCATCGGTACATCCGGTTCGATGTCGTCCCCCCACCTGACCTCCCACAGCCGGTGGCAAATCCCCCGGATCCGCGTTGGGCACTTCACCATCTGGATCGGGAGGCTCTCCTGGAGGCATCCATCGTGCAGGCCTGGATTCCGGCGCCGGACCGGCCTGCCGATGTGGATGCCGAGGCGGAGTGGTTCAGGAGAGCCATGTCGCAAATCTGTGATGCGGCGATGCCTAGGGTTACACCCAGACCGGCCAGGAAGCAGGTGTACTGGTGGTCGCCGGAGATTGCAGAGCTGCGCGCAGCATGCATCTCCGCCCGCTGCCGGTACACCAGGTTTCGCCGGAGGCGTCGCCGCCCAGACGACGCGGCAGCCCGAGAGGCGGAGCTTTTTCAGGCATACAGGGAGGCTAAAGGTAATCTCCAGGAGACGATAAAGCGGGCCAAGACGGCGGCCCGCGAGGAGCTCCTGGAGACCCTGCAGCAGAACCCATGGGGGCGCCCGTACCTACAGGTCAGGGAGAAACTCCGACCTAGGGCGCCCCCACTGACCCAGAGTCTCCAGCCGCAGCAGCTGGAGCGGGTCATGGGCTCCCTGTTTCCGACGAGCGCGGAGGAGCACGTCCCTCCGCGCATGGCTCCGTCTCTGCCCGACGCGGATAGCACCAGCGAAGACGACGTACCCGAAGTCAGGGTGGGGGAGCTAGGTGCGGCAGTACTCCGGCTTAAACGCCGGAAAATCACTGCCCCCGGACCCGACGGCATTCCTGGCCGTGCATGGGTCCTGGCCCTCGAAGAACTCGGGCCTCGACTGATGGGGCTCTTTAGCGCATGCCTCGAAAGGGGCCAGTTTCCCAAGGTGTGGAGGACGGGGAAACTGGTCCTGATCCGTAAGGCGGGGCGGCCGGTGGACTCACCGTCCGGATACCGGCCGATCGTGTTGCTCGACGAGGTGTGTAAGCTCTTTGAGCGAATTATCGCGGAACGCCTCGTCGAGCATCTCACGAGTGTGGGGCCAGACCTGGCGGATAACCAGTTCGGTTTCCGTCGGGGACGCTCCACCGTGAGCGCGATCATGCGCGTGAAGAGCCTGACGGAGGAAGCAGTCTCGCAGGGCAAGGTGGTGGTGGCGGTGTCTCTTGACATCGCCAACGCGTTCAACACCTTGCCATGGAGCTGCGTTAGGGAGGCGCTCGTGTATCACGAAACGCCTCTCTACCTCCGTCGTATTGTCGGGGCCTATCTCTCGGAGAGGGCCATAGCTTTCCCCAGCTGGCTCGGGCCAGCTCGGCGAGATGTGTCGTGCGGTGTTCCGCAGGGGTCGGTCCTGGGCCCGCTTCTGTGGAACATCGGCTACGACTGGGTGCTGCGGGGTGCGTTGCCTAGGGGTGTCGGCGTAACGTGCTACGCCGACGATACCCTCGTCACGGCGCGGGGTGCAACGTACCAGGAGGCAGCACTCAAGGTCACGACGGGTGTTGCTCGAGTCGTGGGTCGGATACGGCAGCTGGGACTGGAGGTGGCCTTGCACAAGTCCGAGGTTCTGTGTTTTCACAGACCTCGGAACGGTCCACCAGAAGGTTCCAGCATAAATGTGGGAGGCGTAAGCATCGGCATCAAGCCCTCAATGAAGTACCTAGGGATCGTACTTGATAGCCGATGGAACTTCGGACCACATTTCCGAAGTTTGGTCCCGAAGGTGACGCAGGCATCGGTCGCGCTTTCGCGACTGATGCCCAACCTAAAGGGACCCAACGCCTCCTGCAGGAGACTGTACCTGGGGATCGTGCGGAGTATGGCCCTATACGGGGCTCCCGTATGGGCGGATAGGTTGGCGGTCAAGGGGAACGTGACTCTGTTAAACAGACCACTTAGAACCTTGGCCGTCAGAACCGTACGGGGGTACCGCACGATCTCCGGAGAGGCTGCATGTCTCCTAGCCGGGACCCCTCCATGGGACCTGGAAGCGAGAGCCCTTGCGTCATTGTTCCAATGGCGCAAGGAGGCGCTGGAGCGGGACCACAGGCCTGCGTCTCGAGAAATCGAGGACCAGCGGTCCCAACTCCGCCAGGATCTCATGGAGTCATGGAGGGTGCGACTTGAGCAACCCAAGGGGGGTGCCATCTTCATCGCGGCGGTGAGACCGATCATGGACGATTGGCTGCAGAGGCAGCATGGTGACCTCACGTACCGTGCGACGCAGATGGTTGCCGGGCATGGATGCTTCGGTAGCTATCTGTTTCGCATGCATCGTGAGGTCACACCCCGGTGTCAACACTGCGAGGTTTCCGACGACGACACCGCACTCCACACGTTGGTGGAGTGCTCAGCGTGGGCGAGTCAGCGCCGGGACCTCGTAGTGGGTCTGGGCGTGGATACCCTCTCGCTGGGGACCATGCTTCAAGCCATGGTATCCAGCGGGAGTAGGTGGAACGCGGCCGTGTCCTTCTGCGAGCAAGTCATGCTCGCGAAGGAGGCGGCCGGGAGGGAGAGGGAGCGTACCCTCCCCGCCGAGTTCCGTAGTCGGCGGCCAGGCCGCCCCAGACTACGCGACTACGCCCAAGACTATCGTCCTCCATGATCGGGGCCTGAGGACGGCGGGATCGCCACCCACCGTCCTTACAGAAGCAGGCTAGAAGGGTTGCGTGCTGCGGGGCCTTTGCCCGATAGCACGCAACCAGATTCACTCACTGACGCGGGATAAAACCCGACCCCAATGACGCGGGATTCTCGTCCCGACCAAACACCCGCAGAGACCACAGGGGTGGTCAAAGTCCGCCGGGCGCCACTGGACATACCCTCTGCTAGTAACCAGGGACGCCCGGCAAAGGACGTTAGAGCGGCCGCGGCCTTGGGCCGCGGAATTAAAAAAAAAAAAAAAAAAAAAAAAAAAAAAAGCTCATAGAGTTGGTTATGTTATAGGCACGCGTGTCGATAAATGTTAACACGATCATGTCCACGACATACGTTAATCTTATGATGATCATAAGTTTCATCACAAAAAGATAGTAAAGATATTTATCTGATATCTTAAACTCAAGTTTATATTTCATCATGCGTTGATCGATCAGAATCTTAGATCAAAAATATCTAGATTACCGATCAGTGCTACGGTGAAACGGCACCACTTCACCTCGGTCATTGCACACCTGGGCGCTTCAACCGCTTCCGTACTAAGTTCCTATTCCGCTTGCCGACTCTCGAGGGATGCGACAACGACGCTGTACATTGATGCTTTTGTATTAAATATTACGAATTATTTCTATGTCAACCATCAATGCACAATCTTGTTTATTTTATAGATGGTATTTGTAATAATTACCTATATAGTATTCGAGTGCCAAGATTCCGCGTTGTATTTGTACTGAATCTAATATCTATAGTATTTTTGATCTAAGATCAGAATACATAACGCAACGCACTTAAAGAATTTATTAAATAGATAGGTATTATAATCAGGCCTTTACTCTAAACGGTTAGCAGATAGATAGAACCCTATTGTGAAATGTTCATAACAATAGTTACTTAGACTAATATAAAATATATTTGTTTCAGCACTGCGACTGGTCAGAGATACCAGCTCGTTGTCGAGATGTTGAACCCGAGCCAGAGCCAGAACCGGAGCCAGAGCCGGAGCCAGAACCAGAACCGGAGCCGGAACCAGAACCCGAACCGGAACCAACAGAAGATCCCGAAGTAGAAGATCCAGACGAAGAAGAATCTGAACCACAAGAACCAGAAGGGCCTGAAGAAGATGAAGTAGTAGACGAAGATGCAGATCAAGAAGAACCCGAAGACCCAGAAGTAGATGGCGAAGAACCTGACAATGGATCAGAAGGAAACGAAGAAGATAACGAACCAACTCCTTTAATTGATTTAGTAAAAGATGTAAGACGTAACCCTAAAATTATAAACGTCAGGCAAGAAGAAATTGAAGACACTGAAAATGAAGCAGTATCTGAGTCTGAAAGTTTAGAAGACGCGTTATATAAAAAGTTAAAATATATTATGCGACAAGTAGAGATCGAAGAAGATTCAGTGGAAGAAGATAGCGAAGACTTAGAAGATTCAAACCAAGAAGAGGTTGATGATAACTTAGCTAGCACTATAAGAAAGAGACAAGAAGAGATTAAGGATGATTCTGATAGTGAGGTAGCAGATAATGATTTTGAAGATGATGTGAAATCTACAAAAAGACAAGAACAGATAGACGAAGATGTTGATAGTAATGAAGACCAAGATGATGATGATGATACTGAGGAGGATTTGGAAGCCAAAAAGAGACAAGAAGAGATAGATGAAGAATCAGATAGTGATGAAAACCAAGAAGAAACAGAAGTAGAAGAGGATTTGAAGGCCAAAAAGAGACAAGAAGAGATTGATGAAGATTCCTCTCTAGACGAAGATGATGAATTAGAGGTTGAGGCTGACGATAGTGAAGCTTGGAAGCTAATCAAACGCCTATCGCGCATGGTAAATTAAAATGTTTTTTTTTTTATAAAACGTACCGAAATACAACTTCTAATGTTGTGAAGAAAGGAGTTTAATATTAATATACTTAGGTTAATTAGAAAACACTTTGTGCAATTTTGTAAATATAGAGTTAGGTATGAATGAAATTAAAGTACAATTCGAAGTGATTTATTTTTCTGGTCTTCATATCTGATACTTTAAGTCTCATCGCTTCAGTCCACCTGTTAAAGTTTTTGACTGCTTCGGTGGCGTGGTCGGTAGTGCATCCACTTTCAACACCGAAGTCTCGGGTTCGATTCCCGGTCGAGACAAACTTTGTGTGATGACGCTAACATTTGTGCTGAAGTCTGGGTGTTTCCTATGTAGGTATAATCTGTATGTTTTTACAATATAGCTGCTACTTTTTATTAAATTCATTCGGCCATTTTGGACATAACCCATTACAACTGTATCCGTCGGCGACAGTAGGCTTGCCCCTATTACGTGGGACTAAAAATGGTCTGTAATGCACCTCTGCCTATCCCTGCGAGGATATAGGCATGATATGTTAGTGATTTACAAAAAAATGTATTCAGTTTATCTAGTACCTACTCATTCACAAGCTTTGCTTAGTTTGAGAACGGCATCGTTGTGTGAATTGTTCTAACATATTTATTTATATAAAGTTTATGCCGTACCATAATTATACATAATTAAATACTAAAAATCCACGTCATTGCCGACTGGGAACGTGCCCAGAATGCTGGCTGTGTTGCCACGTTGGATGGCGATACTTATTCTTTGGGCCAGAAAATAGCCAGCCTTCTGGTCCTGAGAAGCGTCGATTAAGCGTTTATTTATTTTTTTATTTATCGTTTATTTCAGGCTACATGAGAACAGTTACAAGACGTTATATTAACTTATTTTAGGGTCCATAGATATATACCTTAAACTTAAAAATACATATTAATATTACAAAAAAATACCTTATTATAAGGTAGTATTAGGTACTCGGACCCCATGACCCCAGTGTCTCAACCCCAAACGGCTCAAATATGTAATCACCTGCTAGGTTAGCATATTTACGCCGTTTGAGGCCTTCAGCCGATGCAACAGCAGCGCCCGCACATCCGGATGTGCTTGGAAGGTGTGAAGGTGCTAAGGTGTCAACGCATGTAGCGTCCCACACCAAAGGCCTTCCCATCTTCCACGGTAGCAACGACATACCGTCCGGTCTCTTTCCATCGCTTCGTGCTAAACCATTTGGTTCACGCCGGAAGACCTGCGGTGGAAAGAGCCCTACGAATTATGTCGTTTAGAAAAGTGTGCCGAGGTATACGACCTGCGCTTCTGCTACAAGAAAGGCCATGGTATTCCAGATTATCGACGGGTACTCCACAGGTGCAATGATGCGAAGATACACAAGGTGTACCCAGCCGAAGGTAAGTGGCGTCCAATATTGTACCGATGTTGGACGATGGGAGCGCCTGGATCCATAACCCTGACTCCCATTCTCCAACAGCTAGTAGGCGTGCACGCTCTTAAATATTGACAGAAGTGTCAATTAGTGTATTAATTCTCAATTTACAGAGCGGCGAATCCCACAGTCGCTGTGAGCCTAGGCGTGGGGGCAGGTCAGTGTAGGGGCAAGATATCCTCCAAGCATTTATGGCATCGGTCTTGCATCGCACCTCGGAATCAATCAGTGTATTTGAAAAAAAATTCCTGACTAATTCTTCGGTGCTATGGACCGACGACAGAAATGCTGGCAGACTGGCATCTGTGACTCTACGAATTCCTAGCCCGCCCAAGCGAACTGGAAGAGACGCTTGAACCCAGGTCATTAATATTTACATTTAAAATTTTACACAAAGAATTTTGTATTAAGTTGTCTAGTCTGCCCAAAATTTCTAAATTTTTCCAAAATTGTCCTGAACGGAGGGCATGTGTAAATTTGGGTACGAAAAGACAAATCGAAGAAAAGTGAAAGTTGAATGAATACTGATATTACATAGACTATCAATAAGCTGATCAAAATTTGGAATTTTTTGCTCGATAAAAGTGGAAAAGCCATCTTCTAAAATCGCGGACCCCGAGGCGTAGAGAAGTTTTGTTTAAAACTTTTATGTTGGGGTCCAAACAAAAAAATACCTTATTATAAGGTAGTATTAGGTACTCGGACCCCATGACCCCAGTGTCTCAACCCCAAACGGCTCAAATATGTAATCACCTGCTAGGTTAGCATATTTACGCCGTTTGAGGCCTTCAGCCGATGCAACAGCAGCGCCCGCACATCCGGATGTGCTTGGAAGGTGTGAAGGTGCTAAGGTGTCAACGCATGTAGCGTCCCACACCAAAGGCCTTCCCATCTTCCACGGTAGCAACGACATACCGTCCGGTCTCTTTCCATCGCTTCGTGCTAAACCATTTGGTTCACGCCGGAAGACCTGCGGTGGAAAGAGCCCTACGAATTATGTCGTTTAGAAAAGTGTGCCGAGGTATACGACCTGCGCTTCTGCTACAAGAAAGGCCATGGTATTCCAGATTATCGACGGGTACTCCACAGGTGCAATGATGCGAAGATACACAAGGTGTACCCAGCCGAAGGTAAGTGGCGTCCAATATTGTACCGATGTTGGACGATGGGAGCGCCTGGATCCATAACCCTGACTCCCATTCTCCAACAGCTAGTAGGCGTGCACGCTCTTAAATATTGACAGAAGTGTCAATTAGTGTATTAATTCTCAATTTACAGAGCGGCGAATCCCACAGTCGCTGTGAGCCTAGGCGTGGGGGCAGGTCAGTGTAGGGGCAAGATATCCTCCAAGCATTTATGGCATCGGTCTTGCATCGCACCTCGGAATCAATCAGTGTATTTGAAAAAAAATTCCTGACTAATTCTTCGGTGCTATGGACCGACGACAGAAATGCTGGCAGACTGGCATCTGTGACTCTACGAATTCCTAGCCCGCCCAAGCGAACTGGAAGAGACGCTTGAACCCAGGTCATTAATATTTACATTTAAAATTTTACACAAAGAATTTTGTATTAAGTTGTCTAGTCTGCCCAAAATTTCTAAATTTTTCCAAAATTGTCCTGAACGGAGGGCATGTGTAAATTTGGGTACGAAAAGACAAAAACGAAGAAAAGTGAAAGTTGAATGAATACTGATATTACATAGACTATCAATAAGCTGATCAAAATTTGGAATTTTTTGCTCGATAAAAGTGGAAAAGCCATCTTCTAAAATCGCGGACCCCGAGGCGTAGAGAAGTTTTGTTTAAAACTTTTATGTTGGGGTCCAAACAGTTGAATTTAGAGATTGTTGCTAATTTATCTGTGTTTTCAGATATAAAAGTCTCACATTTGTTCGGGTTCAGTTCTAAGCCAATTGACTGAAACTCGTTGTTTATGAGAGCAAAATTTTGTAAAACTGTCTCTACTTTTCCCCCTAAAGTCCCGTCATCTAGGTACCAAATGTTGAATTTTGATTTTATTTTTTGAATGATTGGGTTAATGGCCAAACTAAAGATGACTGGTCCCAACGGATCACCTTGCTGACATCCAACGGCTGAATTCAATAGGTGGTTTTTAAAAATTATTTTGTTGGCTGACTATAGCATTACCAAAGTAAGGTAAAACTTTTGGGGGTTTCTAATTTGGCCTGTGTCAGCAAGGTGTCCCTGTTTACAGAGTTGAAGGCGTTTTTCAGGTCAACTTTCAAGACGACCTCTCCATCTTCACTACTGTCAAGGTATGTTGCAAGCGCATGGATTACGGCTTCACAACCTCCTTTTGAACCAAAACCTAATGGAAAGGGCTGAAATTTGGTAGTAAGCTTCGTACTATAAAAACGACAACAAATATTGGCTGCCAAACGCCGCAAAGTGCTACCTACGGCATTGGGACAAATGCCACCATCCTTGTTGTGCAGGGCACATAAATTGGCCCCATACAAAATATCTGTGATGCCACTGTCCACATTGTCTGAGAGCATGAGGTTGACTAGAGCTATTAGCTCCCTCAGAAGTGTATCACCAGCTTCCCCAGCGCTCGGACACAACAGATCCTTAAGGTGCTGTGGTGTCAGACCGTCAAGTCCACCAGCTGATCCAAAACGAAAGGAGTCAACAGCTGTGCGCACATCCTTGGCCGTAATGTCAAGATTTTCTGTATCGTTGTTCGGAGGATCAGGGAAAGAGAGGTCCGCTGCGGATGGTGGGTGCTTATTATGCAAGCCCGTCAAGGTTTCTGCAGAATTACCACCCCACTGATGTCGCCCTCCCTTACTTTATTCTCTACAAGTTTTAATTTCTTGGCCGGAGAATAATCAGGGAATGGAGTGTGGATTGAATTTGAATTTAAAATGCTAAAATTATTTGTACAATTTTCTTTGATTTGGACCGTCACAGATGTCAACGACCTTTTCTTTACGTGTAGGATTCTATAAGGGAAGGTTAACATTTGTTCCCAAGCGCTAAAGGTATTTTCCCGGACTACTTGACCGATACAGGAGGCTAAACATTGAGCCACAGAGGGTCTCGCACTTCGGGGGATTCTTTTTAGAACTACTTTATGATTTTTTCCAAAATGTACTTTCAATCCGCGTTTACCTTTAAAAAAACGGGTGGCAAGCTCACCTGAATTTATATCCGCATTGCCACATCCATTATTTTGTGCTGCTTGCATTTATTTACACTTCACTATAAATACACTAAGTACCTAACCCAAATGCTCACCTGTATTACCGTTATATATTTTAAGTATGAACCTTGTTGAATGTTTCTGAATTTCTCATGAACTAAATCAAAACTGGTTCCAACACCAGTTTCTTGATGCACTGTACCTACTTGCAACTTGCTAGCAAACGAAGATTCCCGCTTACGCGTGTCCAGTGTTGTATAATACGCTTATGCCTACCACTCTGGGGGAAGAGTCATCATTGTGAGTACCTACCTATAGTATATTGGATTAGTTATGATATGAAAGGCTCTCATCAAAACAGGCCAGTGGAATATCTCGAAAACAGATACTTAAATCAATAACGTGTATGTACAGTCAGCAACAAAAGTTGATGATCACATTCAATTTTCCAAAACATCTCAACACTAAAATATGCCACAAGTAAGTGTCGTGACAAGAGGAGAAAATAATCGTGTCATTAGTAGTTTACAATAAATAGTTAACACCAATTTTTCATAATTCGCTGAACATGAATAGCGACCAAATTAGGTTAACAAATAATGTTTTAGTTTTGTCGGTTGTAAATTCAATTTTGTCACTTAAAATGTTAAGGAACTTATGGAACCACTGTGTCTAGTGTATTACATTACATAAATAGGACTCTATATATATATATATATATATATATATATATATATGTATGTATTCATATATGAAAGGAAAAACAAGAAAGATTTCAATATAGATTTATTATTATTAATTCCTTTTTTTTTTAAAGATGAAAAAAGTTTTTTTTTATAAGTAGTATAATCAAAATATATTATATTACGTTTAATTATATTTTTACTATTACAATAATTTAATATTTTTTTTATTATAAATTTCAAAAACGAGTGTGCCCTTCATTTGCATCTATGACGGCCTGTAGACGTTCCCGCATTGAATTTATCATATTTTCGCAAATATTTTGCCCCCTGAAGCTCTCCCAGGTGTCCATTGCGTGGTTAAGCACATGGTCCCGCGTTCATGGCATTTCATGGTCCCAAGCCTGCACTCTTTGGTGGAAAAGGAATCGCCACGATTTGTTGTGCGTTTTCTTCAAACCACGCCCTACAAATACGCGCTTTATGTATTGGGCAGTTGTCATGAATGAATTGTATAGGCCTCTCATCTGGGAACATGACTTGAGCCGTCGGCAGTAAACATCATTCAAAATTTCTTTATAGCCAACACTATTTAATTGTCCCCCTATTTCAATAAGTTCTCCAGGGCCACTCGAACACATCCATCCCCATAATCCCACTGAAATTCTACCACTTAGATGATTATTTATAATATTGGCTGTTTCATATCTGGTATTATTTATCCTCCACAAGGAAAGACACCCGTTTTCTGTTGAGTGAAAAGTCTTTTCATCCGAAAATATAACCTTGCTGAAATCAAAATTAATATAATTTTAGAAACTTTATTTAATATTTATAAGTAAACCACCCGGGACCCACTTAAATACAAACCAAAATAAATACTCATAATTGGTCTAGCCGCTAAGGAGAAGTTCAATGACATTACGTGCAGAAGAATTTTATACCAAAAAATATGTGTATTAAAACTACAACTTACCGATACACCTAATTCCGTAGCAATTTCTGTGATTGTATGACCTTGCTCTTTAAGTAAAACAATCCTGTGGCGTTCATGTTCTGTAATATGGATGTTATACGGCATTATTGTGTTATCTATCACTTGAACTGGTTCAATAATATACTCGTAGATAAACAAATAATTATACAAATAACTCGAGTAAAATATGTGTCAGGACCTGAGAGTTAAATACACTAGAAATAATGACGTTCAAAACTGTCGAAGATGACACATAAATAAAACTACCCTACACCACTGTAAATAAATAATTAACAACAAATACTACCTACACTAGCAATGACAAACTATTTGACATTCCACGTCAGAGTATCGGTGGTATAATCAGCAATGCAAGCGATGGAAACTATTACAGGAGCCTAAGTCGCGTAATGAACGTAAAACGCCATGCTACTGCTATACTACTAAGTTGCAACTGCAATTGGTCAAAAAATCGGTAGTCTGCTAAACTCACAAGCAACCGAATGACTGAAGAGTATAATCATCATTAGGTTAAATTGGATTTAGTTACTCCCGACATTACCAACTTCCCAGCCCCTATATCCCGGGAACTGAGCTTCCCACCTAAATTCTGGGCAAATTTTTGTTCCCCCTGCAACACCTCCCATCACAAGTTCTATTAGCCTCCAAAAAAATTCCCGGGTATTCTCATCCCGAGATTCCCAGTACCCCAAATCTCGTAAACTAAGCATCCCAGGTCAAGTTTGCCCTCATTTTTCCGGCCACATAGTACACTAAGTAAATATTTGAACCCCATCTTCCCGCAAAAATTTTCTTCCCAATTCTCATCCCACTTTCCACAAAACTTGAAGCCCCTATATCCCGGTAACGGAGCTTCCCAGCTCAATTCTGAGCAATTTTTTGTTCTCCTGCACCGACTGAGACGTATTCTATTCGTCTGCAAAAAACAATCTTGGGAATTCCCATCCCACAAAAATACCCAAGATTCCCAGTATTCCGATATCTCGGAAACTAAGCATCCCAGGTCAATTTTGACTTCACTTTCGGAGCCCCCTTCAACCCACCGCAAGTAATAAAACTCCATCTCCTCCCATAAAAAAAATCCCAATTCCCATCCCGCTTCCCAAAATGTTCTATTTGTTTCTATGTTCCCATACACATCTAGGTTATATGAGTAGGTCTGGGGGCTATATCCTGATAATACAACATCAATCATTCCCTTTGACAGTCCAAACTAATTTAAGCACTGTTTTATAAGTTGCCAACACAATGGAATCGTAATGTTTTAATTTTGTTAACCTAATTTGGTCGCTATTCATGTTCAGCGACTTATGAAAAATTGGTGTTAACTGTTTATTGTAAACTACTAATGACACGATTATTTTCTCCTCTTGTCACGACACTTACTTATGGCATATTTTAGTGCTACGATGTTTTGGCAAATTGAATGTGTTCATCAACTTTTGTAGCTGACTGTACATGTTTTTAGCTAGTAATCTTTACCAACTAGTATCAAATCCTACAAGATTCCGTACAAACCAAACTCCATCATTACTGGACTTGATAATGGTTAACGATACTGCTCCATTAACAGACATTGAACACCGAGCTCCCATAGGTAAAAGTGACCACTGTGTGCTACAATTTCAAATGCAATGTCTCACAAAAACACGTACTTTACAACCACAGCAAAAGCGATACTATCAGCACATTGACTACAACGTTTTTAACCCGGATCTTGGCCAGGCCCTACAAAATCTCAATTACAGTGAAGGGACGGAGCGGCTCTGGAATGACTTAAAATTTGAAATGAACTCTAATATTGATAAACATGCGCCCTACAAGAACGTAAAACGGACTATTAAAAATAAACCTTGGATCAAGGGAAATTTTATTAAGCTGTCTTTAGAGAAACGTAAGGCATGGGACTTCTACAAGTCCAATAAAACTGATGAAGCTTATAACAGGTACAGAATGATTAGTAATAAATGTGTTGATGAATCGAGGAGGCTCAGGAGACACTATGAAGCCAACATCCCACGGAATGGTGAAAAACCTTTTTATTCTTACATTCGTAGCTGTATGTCTTCCAAAGTCAGTATCCCACCCGCTGTTAGGGATTCATCGGGCAACCTGATAACTGATCCAAGTGAGATAGCTGAGGTGTTTGCCGAAGAGTTCCAAAAAGCATACTCCATTGAACCCCCTATAAATCAAGCGCCTCATATCAGTACTGCTCGGGTTGATGCATCCCTATGTGATGTGGATTTCTCTGTGGAGGAGGTTGCAAAAGTCCTTAGGAATCTCAATGTGAATTATTCGGCTGCGCCGGATGACATACCTAGTGCAATATTAAAGAATAGCAGTCATCTCTTGGCACCTGTGTTGGTAAATCTTATGCGATCGTCATTTACTGACAGCCACCTACCGCAAGACTGGAAACATGCTGTTGTTACACCAGTGTACAAAAGCGGAGACAAGACAGATCCAACCAGATTCAGACCAATTAGCCTTACCAATACCATAGGGAAATGTATGGAAAAAATAATCTGTCAACGCATAAAGCAGTTTCTTAATCGACACAACATTATATCTATAAAGCAGCATGGCTTCGTCGAGAAAAGATCTACTATTACGAATTTGCTGACTTGTGTAAATATGGATTCCAAATATGGAATCCATATTTTATTAGAGATGTGGATTTGCTGGAGAGTGTTCAGAGGAAAGCCACTAAAATACCATACGGAAAAAAGTATGTTCAACAGCTAAATCTAATTATATACGGGCTAAAATTGAAAAATCTGATAATAAAACGAAGGCAATATGGAATGTTATTAACAAAGAAACTTGTAAAGCAAAGTCACCTGATCGATCCTTCGAGTTAAAAATAGATGATAAACATATTAAAACTGATTCTGAAGTGGCCAATGCATTTGAATCTTTTTTTACAAATGTTCCAATCACCACTACAAAGAAGTTAAATTCGTCAAGAAACGTATCCAATTCTCTTCTTAAATCTAGTGTTGATAAATGTAGAATTAACTTTGATTTTCAGTATATTGACTCTGTCACTATACTTAAAACTTTTAAACAACTAAATATAAAAAATACCGAGGATCTTTGGGGCATTTCAACTAATATAATAAAATCAATAGTGCCCGCTATAGCGCCTCACCTTGCATTCATATTCAATAAATGTATAGATGAAAATCAGTTTCCTAATCTTATGAAGTACAGTAAAATCATTTCTTTATTTAAAGCAGGAGACAAAAGTGATCCTTCAAATTTTCGACCTATTTCCATACTCCCAACCCTCAGTAAAATTTTTGAAAAAATAATATTTAATCAATTGCTTTCACATTTTACAGACAATAAGTTACTTCATAACAAACAGTTTGGTTTCACTAAAGGCTCCTGCCTACACAACGGATGCAGGAGTTGCATTTGTGAAACATATATTTGATGCTTGGGAGGAAAAGCAGGATGCCATTGGTATATTTTGTGATCTATCAAAAGCTTTTGATTGTGTTGATCATGAGACTTTGCTACTAAAATTAGGTTATTATGGTGTTTCGAACAGCTCACTTGGCAAAAAGTAAACATTAATGGCACCGACTCTTCTAGCGCCTCATTAGTCATGGGAGTACCCCAGGGCTCGATATTAGGACCCCTTTTATTCTTAGTATACGTAAACGATCTTCCTTATTTCACTAAAAATCTTTGTGAGATAGTATTATTTGCTGATGATACATCATTAATTTTTAAAAGTGATAGACAAAAAGTAGCACTTGACGATGTAAATAATACCCTTTCGAAAATATTGCATTGGTTCACAAGTAACAACTTGCTGCTCAATGCGAAGAAAACAAAATGTGTAAAATTTACTATAAAATAAAAATATAAAATAAATAAAATAACGTTTATTATCTTTGAAATTTTCAGAAAATTATTTAGATTCGTCAGAAGTTGGTGTGACTCTACCGAGGGTTCCAAAATGCAACGAGACTGAGAAGAGCCCTCAAGAAACCCAGCTCGGCTTTTTTCAAAATATTTCATCTTAAATCTAATACAGAGTTAATGCTATGCCCAATGTTAGACAGGTGGATACTCATATTACTATGAATAATGAATTAGTTCAAATAGTCAATACCAGTTTTTCTTGGGATAACTCTAGATAGTAAACTACAATGGGGTCCTCATATCACAACCTTGGCAGGAAGACTTAGCTCAGCTGCCTATGCGGTTAGAAAGATAAGGTCACTGACTGACGAAAAAACGGCAGGATTAGTTTATTTTAGCTACTTTCATAGCGTTATGTCATATGGTCTGCTGCTGTGGGGCTCAGCTGCCGATATTGAGACAATATTCATATTATAGAAACGAGCTATACGAGCAATCTATAGACTCGGACCCCGTGACTCGCTGAAAGAACTATTTAAAGAAATTAATATTTTAACAGTTGCTTCTCAATATGTTTACGACAACATCTTATATGTACGGAAGAACATAGATCTCTTCAAAAAAAATTCCGATAACCATAGTTTTAATACAAGAAATAAAAATAAACTGGCAATGACAAAAATTAGACTTCATAAAGTTGGTAATTCGTTTGTAGGCAAATGTATAAAAATTTATAATAAAATTCCTCAGGATTTGGTTGACATGCCTCTTAGTAAGTTTAAAATAGTAGTTAAAAAATGTTTGATGATGAAAGGCTACTATAATGTAGACGAATATCTTAATGATAAAAATGCATGGTCACCCTAATCTTCTGTTGTTGGCCACTCGTATAATATAATATAAACTAATTGTAACAATGTAAACAAAACAATATTAAAAAAGAAAATGGATAATCTACCTGAGTTTCTTGCTGATATCTTCTCAGGAGAACAACTTACCGAACCAGCGAAAGAATCATTTTCTAATGGTTATTTATGTACTTACTTAATTTAGTATTTTTATAATATTACTTGACAAAATTGTAAAATTTTGACATTCATATGTGCTCTTTATGTGCCTAAACTGAATAAATGAAATTGATTCTTTGATTCTTCTTTGCCAAAACAGCTTAGTGACATATTTGTGCTGAAGGAAAAGTACACTCATCCCGTGGACACAGCCACGCTCTAAACCGCTCACCATCACAGCCATTAACCGCTCATCACACCCTAAACAATCGCAATGTAAACCTTTGGAACAAGTTGCCTGAACATGTGGTATCGTCCGGATCTGTGAAATCTTTCAAGTGTCGCTTGGATAAATAGCTTGAAGACTATAAACCAAACGAATAAACAGTGAACTATATGTGTGAACTAAGTGAACTAAATAATAAGTGAAATAATAATTACAATACGCCAACACTAGGATGTGGACATAACAGCACTAAATGCTGCTCGTCCATAACAAAATAATAATAATAATAATAACGTCTTAGCCAGTTCTCAATGTTTTTAAAAGACCAACCTACCCAAAAAATTATCGAATTATATTTTAGTAGTTTATGGCTTAGTAAATACATCCATGCAAAGTTTCATCTTTCTTGCGCTAACTGTTTGTACGGAAACGAAAGAAACTATAAAGCTAAAAACACTGGTCCTGCGTATACGACGTGGGAAACAGCGACACACTGGTCCTACGGTCCTACGACGTCTGACGTATACGTTAGTGGAACGTGGTGTCTGCGAGTATCGTACGCGGTATTTATTTATTTATTTTTTATTTAAAAAGTACATATTAGTGCTTATAATTTAATACTATGTCCCACAAAACTGTTTTCACAGTTTGTCTGCGGGAACGTGTTGTTAAAAAAAATTAACACAATTCCAAAATGTTAACAAATAATTACTAAAATTCACTTAACAATAAATACAATATTATACTACATTAACTTAATTGTGTCTGTCCGTCTGTCTGTCCACCTGTAAGTACTCTTAAACCAACCCCAGCAGGACTTTAGCTGGCAGATGCATTATCCACAAGTCTTTATACAAAAACAATCCTATTATTTAGTACCTACCAAGATATTATTCAATAGAACAGTAAATATGTATTATCATTCATCACTAAGGGAGAGGTAAAATACATTGGTACAATCATTATTAATTACACATTATTATATAGGTACATGGTAAGTAAACAAATATACACACACTATAGTGTCAGGCATCCGCCACTCATGTAGCCCTTACGAGTAGGTAGGTATCCATAGCTGTACACGCGGCCACGCCAGCCGAACGCACTCAAAGTAAGTATCTACAATATAATATAACACAAGATAGGCGTAGGTTAATTTCCATACTATTACGATGTTGCTGACAAGGATTCCAAGAGATGAGTTTTTAGTTTACTCCTAAATTTACCCACATTTGGATCGGTTCTGATGTCTACAGGTAAACTATTCAGTATGTACGGGATGCGTTTTTTTAACGTTCTATCCCCGTAGACGTTAGTAACTCTAGGCACCACGAATTTGCCCGAGGTCATTGCCCACGTGCCGTATTTGTTTTTAACTTTCGTTACATTTAGACTTCTTACTATACTGACAAGTATACTATGTAAGAGAAGTCTTATAGTCCGGTCCTGTCCGTCTGTCCGCACTTTTCAACTCGAGAACTACAAGTGCTAGAAAGTTATGATTTGGCACATAGAATTTTGGTACAGAATAAACACCATAGCAAAAAAATAAAAAAAAATGAAAAATTTATGATTATATTTATTATTTTATTTTTAACATGTATATAATAGTAAGAAGTCGTCTTATGCCTTCACTGCGATAGTGAAGGGCGCCTTTTTAATACTGCTATGGTTGTTGATCGCAAGAAGGTATTTATGTTTTAGTCTTACTGGTGACACCCTACATAACTGGAATAATTTATTATAATCCTTCCCGTGTTTGTTTACTGTTTTCCTATCCACAAGTAACTTTACGAATCTGATTTGAATATTCTCGAGCCTATCTATGTAAGACTTATAGGTAAGCCCATAGCAATCAAGATCATAATCTATTATGGGTTCCACCAGCGACTTGTACAGTAATTTCAGTGTCCCACTTGGTACTCTGTAATTTAAGTGATAAAATCTACCTAGTAGCACACTCAGCTTCTCACATATCCAATGTATATGCTCAGCCCACGAGAAATGCTCATCAACTTTCACTCCCAAGTAGGTCACACACTGTGCTCTCTGGACGGGCTCACAGCTACAATCAATTAAGCCCCTATGGAAACAATCAAAAGTGTGAGCTAGCAATGGACGAGGTATCTCATTTAATGGTTTATAAGGAGAATGTATAACTATAAACTGGGTTTTGTCCGAATTAAGTACTATGCCATTGTCATGTGACCAGTTAACCACCGCGTCCACGTCCTGCTGAACGAGGAGGCGAACCTCTTCCACGTCGGTACCTGCGCGCAGCATGCAAAGGTCGTCTGCGTACATGTGTGGGGAACAGTGCCGTATAACTCCGCAAAGACTATTTACATGCATTAAGTAGCAGATCGGCCCACACCCCGAGCCCTGGGGCACCCCGCACCCAACTGCTATCGGGTCACTTTGTGAATCACCGACCTTCACTCGATAAGTACGCTCCGAGAGGTAGTCCCCGAACCACTCGCTCAGTGGCCAACAGACACATCCCCTTATAGGATTCAATAAAACGTACTTTTTTCTAGTTTCGAAAGCTTTTTTGAAGTCAAAAAACACAGCGACGACGAACTTTTTGTCATTCAAGTAGGTGTTAATTTCGTTCGTAAAGTCGGACAATAGCGGTCGGTAATACATTGTAACGTGTGTGACAGTGTCGTACGCGTGGGATAGCATGGGAACACGCGATGACGCGTACCTAAGACAGCGTGACGAATGACCAGGGCGTTTGTTATCATACACATTGTATAGGCCAGACCCAGTTCAAATGTCATAATGCGTGGTGTACGTCGTATGTGAAGGACGAGTTTGCCCGTGGCTTGAGGGTTCCGATATTTGAACTACGGAACCCTAAAAAGGTTATGCTTAGTTGAGAATAAAACACCAGCATTAAATTTTAAGAATTTATTACATCATTTATTATAATACAAAATAATCCTCAAATACAATAATTATTTAGAGATAGGTATAACTAACACAACCGAAGCAAAATATTAAAAGTTGGATTTCAGATGTTCACATCACCGCAGGCCAATATGGCGGCCGTAAATGCAATTAGGACATAAAAGTATAAGGTTATATGCATTAAGTTCACTAAATGACTGGATTAACTAGTTATTTCTACTCATTGGCAGTAATATCTTCAAAATACTGGCAATTTCTTGTTCGAAAAAAATAGTAGATAGTCGCCACAATAAGTAATAAGCTATAATATAAAAAAATAAATCTCTAAAATTGTACACGACATATAACAGCGTTTAAAAACGAAGTACAAATTTTAATATATTTAGCGCTTGTTTTGAGTTGGACATTTTTGACCATCTTTTTGACAATTTATTAACTAACAATTACCTTTTATGACAATGTTTCAGAGTGTAAGTGAAATATACTTTGCCAGAAAAAGCAATGTACTCGTATTTGCAAAATGTGTTTATGATTCATTGCCAACTAGTCTGTCAATGTCAAAATGACATTGACTAGCCACAGATTATAAAAATCATATTTTCCTTTAAAAGTTTGAAATGTCAAAGCAACGGCAATAATTTATGAATTTTTAAATTAGTTTTCTTTTTCTTAACATTGTCATTATAAGGATTGTAGAAACATCGAAAATTGCAACATTGCCAGCTTCAAAACCAGAACCACGTATTATTAAGAATTTTTCATGGTCCATTCCATATTATTACAACGCACATTAAAAAAGATGCAATGAGTAGATTAGATATGTGATATTGTGTTAAAATATATAAATACAATGTTTTTCTGCGCCTTCGGAATTATTCACAAAAAATTTCAACAACAAACTTCTAATAGCAAGAATACCTACATAGTGTTGTGGAAACAACAATATTATATCACAATTTGACAATCAGCCGATAATTCCGAACGGCGCATAACATTCAGTACTTATCTAGCGAATATAATAGTTATAAAAGTACATATTATGTGTAAATCTAGCAGTTTATAACAAGTAACCATACGTTGACCAGACATTTTACTAACAAATCCTTAGTAGATACACACCGACAGCGCATCCAATAAACGTTACGCGTTATAAAAACTACAATTTTAATCAGACACGCTCCTCGGTGTAACATCTTACAAAAGGAAAAAAAAATATATCACCAAAATTATTGTGTCGCGCCCACACCACTACAAAACACGTCTAAAACTAAAAGTTACTAACAAAATTTATTTAAAAAAAAAAAAATTGTTAAACGATAAGAAATGTTGTTTCAGAAATAAATTAATCAAATTATACGACTATATACAAAATATCTAGTGGTATCGGCAATCGGCGGGGACGCGAACAAACTTCAAGTAACAATTCCTCACACGATTTATAATATAAATACGAAACTACGGCGGTTACATGAAAATATCACGAATGCGAATACATCGTTTGGTACAGTCAAGCTTCTAAAGTGCATTATCATTATTACAATACAATAACTTGACAGCAATAATGAACTTTTGACCCTTGACTGTACATCAATACCGTTAGTACAAACATTTTACTCTAAGCGTGCTCTTAATGTTAATCGTATCAAATCCATAGACGACATTTTGGGTAAAAAAGTACGAAATAGTTTTGGTTGTACAAATGTAGTATAGGATAATAAATATAGTGTAGGATAGAGAGGGCGTGCAGGTCAGAATAGGCCCACATCCTTCTTCAAGTTGGTCTGTTTCCATAAGGGGAGAACTGAGAACTCTTCTTTGGACAAGCCGAAAGCCTCCTGCAGGAAAATGTATATTTTATTAACACGTAATGTTGACCAATATAATGATTGACAGAAGCTACTAGCAATAGATGAAATGAAAAATTCATAATGAAATTTAACATATCAATGACAATAATTTTAGCCAAAAAACCCGTCTTCAAAATGTCAAAACTGATCTAGTTTTGACATTTTGAAGACGGTTTTTTTTGTGAAATGGGACCACATGAAATCACCAACTTTCAAATAAAAAAAGAATCACCAAAATCGGTTTACCCATTCGAAAGTTCGAATGTACCAAACATAAAAAAATATACAATCGAATATTAAATATTCATTGCAACTGAAATTATGAGGCTGCAAATGGTTAGCGTACGATAATTAATTGTTCAAAAATTATGATTACAAGTTATGAAAAATAAAATTGGTTAATTCATGTTTACATCTGATGAATATTATTAAATGCGTTTGTAAATAAATAAAAATCATTATTTGCGAGCAGTGTCCATGCATGTGAGTGAATGAGCGTAAATGAGTGAATGAGCACAAGTGAGCACGATGAGTGCGTGAGCATACGTGCTGTACTCACCATGAAGTCGGTCCCGGCGAGGTGCCGCTCCAGGTGGTGCGGGTCCACGTGTCCGGGCAGAGGGCGCCGCTGCAGCTCGGCCAGCGGCAGGACGGCGTCGCAGCTCGTGAGGCGCGACAGTTCCGCCGCGCCGCCCACGTGCGCGCCCGCCTTGTGGCCGTGCTGTGCAGCGGACAGGGTTGTGAGGGAAGAAGCATTGTGTGTATGTACATCCCTATACTTGTGTTACACCACTTTTTATTTAAAGAAGATTATTTTATTTCTTGTATTAATTTTTAATCATCAAATACTGACTTGATAGTCATACAAGTGACGTCATAATGTATTTCATACATTTTTTACGAGGTTTATCGTTTTGACATTTAATATGTAGAAGGTTATGGGCTCCGAGTGCTCGTCTCCTTTATAGAGACATTGCTAAACGCTTAATCGATGCTTCTCAGGACCAGAAGGCTGGCTATTTTCTGGCCCAAAGAATAAGTATCCCGGCATTATGGGAACCTTCCCAGTCGGTAATGACGCGAGGATTTTTTAAATGATATTTTATAATATGAATATTTTTAGTATATTATAATTATGTATATTGTAATTCTTATTGTAAATAAATGCAAAATATTAAAAAAAAAGAATGTTATTAGATTTCATAGTCATCTATCCATTTATGGGTGTAAGGGGTCCCAACATGTTTTTAGGGTGATTTGACTGTCAGTAATAAGCTTATTTGTTAAAAAACTTAATTAATATTTTGTTTGAGATTTGTTATCTATTTAATTATAATGTATGTGCAGAAAGAGAGAAATCCAAAAGTATTCGAAGAAATCCAAGAATTATAGAACTTAAGTACGATATGTACCAGGATAATAAACCCCAGGAATAAATACCCTTTCTTCCAATACTTCTTAATAAACAATCTACCACCAATCTGCAAAGCGTCGTGACTGACATATATCGACTTACAGCAATATTGACATCCGCGGCCTGGTCGTGCTCGGCCCAGGTGTCGAACAGGTCGGTGAACCGCTGCGGCTCGAGGCCGGCGGCGACTATCCGCACGTCGGGCACGTCCTGGGAGCTGTCGGGGACGTCCGCGGACGTGTCGCCTCGCCTCGAGACGCGCCAGTAAGCGTCGCAAGTACGTAGTGCGGCGACTCGCATCGCTTGCCAACGAGCCGCGAATGCACCCACACCTGGAATTACAATTTATTATGATAATTAATATTAAAGTTATATATTACAAAGCTACCTGATGCCCTCAGCAAAATCTGATCGGTAAATAAGTCATTAGACACACACACACACATATCACGCCTATATCCCCGAAGGTGTAGGCAGAGGTGCATTACACACCCACAATTTGCCAGTATTTTTAGTCCCACGGCAAGACTATTGCCGTCACCGGGCACATTTATAATGCGTTCATTTATAATGTCCAAAATGACCGAATGAATTTAATAAAAAGTAGCAGCTATATTGTAATTTTGAATAAAAATTAAACCCGTACGTTGCCTTGACGATGAAATGTTGATGAAAGGCAACAAAATCTTATGTGCCAGCCGCTGTGGCACAGCCAATTACAGTCATGGGCGTGTCAGACTATTCTCGGAAATAAGTCATTAGAGTATCATTATTATCATTAGGAATTCAGTCAGTTTCGCATAAAAGTAGCTGTTTTACATCAAATTCACAGAAATGCACAGTTTTTTTTCCGATTGTCCCGACGCGAGAGCACTCAAGAAAAAAACAAAAGCTTTCAATTGATAAGAATATTTTTTTCGGTCAATTTACAGTCATGGCATGCAATATTTTCCCACCTAACCTATTCATTGACATAGTGATGTTAAATAAAAACAGTCCAGTTTAAAAGTCGATTTATCCCGACATTTGAGCCGCCAGCACAATCTACTCCGGGAAGAGGTCAACAGATTAGAGACAGTTTTGATAGCGACTCCAGGAGTTATCGAATCAACTTGAGACGTTAACTAGAGAGAATCGAGAGAACAAGATAGCTGCCGGGTATCTGGTGGTAAGCATATTGTGCAGTAAGCAGTGTACAATACATACCGGCGTTCCTCTCGGCGGGCTCGAGCTCCCCGTCCTCGCCGCGCGGCCACCAGCCCTGCCACAGCCACACGCATGCGCCGTCGTCCAACAGGAACAACGCTGGAAGTGACAAACGATACACTTTAGACAACATCAAAAAAAAGTTGTGGGAAAAAAAAATACAACAAATTAAAAGAGATCATAGACTTGATTGATTGTAATTTATTATTTAATTTTGTTTGCTAACATATTGAAAGTTATTGTGCTCATTAAATATTGAAGATTATTTATGTTAACATTTTCATGTAATAGGGATTACATAGGGCTCAAAAAGGTAGTTTTGCCGTATCGGCATCTTAGTTCCTTATTGTGCTCGTGTCTAGCGGTAGGGAGAGTGCAGTATACGAGTATGAAAGCGGATTCATGATGGTGTACAAATATACTGTGAATGAATATTAGTTCATATAACGCTCGACAGATGGCGTTGCTTAAATCCTACATCACACTAACATTGTGTTCGCCATATTATAATATATGTCACATTGTTTTTGTGTACGGTATGAATCCAATGGGGTACGCAAGATATCCTTGTTTTTTTTTTTTTTTTTGGTGTGTATCCCCCTCTCCCGACAGACCTGGAGGAATTCTGTTCAGATGGCGATTGTAACACAAAAGTTACTAATAAAGTTTCAAAGTTGAAAAAGTGTAATTTGTTTGTTATTTTCAAATTAAACATTAGACTCTCCCGAAACAAGAATCGATAATCAATGAGAATACTACTGATCGCCACAATATGGATCGTAGACCCTTAATTCGAATTACAATACTGTAAATAAAATAGCAGATGAATAATCAAAACCCAAGTTACCTGGTTGCGAAGCCGAATACAGCTCTTTCTGTTCAAACGGGAAAGGAGTCACCAAGTGGTCGTGTCTTAAAGGCGATAGTACTTCATTCGCTTCAAAATGTCCACCTAAATCCGTGAAGTGGAACAACCGAGGCGTGACGTCACCACCCGCCTCTCTCCCACAACCAACAACAGAATTATAGTACTGTTTATTAGCCACACCTAAAGCATCTAACACTTCTTTAGGCTCCTCACCCTCACGAACTTCAGTAATTTCAACATTTGACACATTATCACCAAACAAATATTTCGATTTTCTTGCTATCAATTTGTTCGCCAACTCGATTGCTATATTTTTCGTGTGCTTCATACTCCGTGTGCCGTGCCAAATGTATAGACATCCCCTATCTGTGTCGACTAGCAATAAAGAACCGCGGCTTCGTAACTGCCGAACGGAACAAGGCACTTGTAACAAATACGCTTCGTTAGATAAATTCCCTCTTATAACGAACAGCCTGTATCTGCTTTTTTCAACATCTCTTTTTCCTTGATGTATTACTAAATTGCCTTGGAAAAGGTTCAGGAATGCGGGTGGTTCGTTTCCTTGTGCGACACGAAACTGTGGACCCTTTTCTTTGTCAAGTTCGACTGTTAATAAGGCGGCTGCTCCTTTCTCATTAGAACTAGCGTCTCGACCTTGCCAACAGAAGTACGCACAACGGTCTCTGCCAGTTACGTTATGTTTCGAAGGTTTCCCATTCAACTCTCTACCGATAGCTGTGATCTGATACTCCCATCTGATGATATAACTGTCGCCAGAAAAGAATTCACCGATTTCAGAGTCATTTTCAACCTTCTGGTAATCATATTCTTGGATCACCCATTTGCATACAGATTTAGTTTTTATATCGTAATGTCGCATGTTATGTTTATCGTAATAATGTGTGCCGCGGCCGATATGGGACCCTTCTAAAGTGAGATCTGGGTCCTGATATTCATTCGACCACATTTCTTCGGCGTCACATGGCGTAATTTCGATACTATTAGATTTATTCTCGGGTGTTTTAACTTTTATAACTCTGGAGTAATCGGGCCAGTCGAGGAACTTTTCTTTGAAAAGAATAGTCTCCATGTGCTGGCAGATTTTAGATATTATCGCCCACTCGGGTCGGCTCTTGGAAGATTTCAAAGGTTGTTCAGTAATTTCCCGTGCCCCCTGATACATTGCTGCATTCAAAGGATTTATATGACACTCTTCATAGTTGTAACCTTCGGAAAACATTTCTTCAGCCAACTGAGCGGCGCGTCTCCGACTCTCTAAAGGTACATTTTTCCCGTACCAGATATACATTTCTGAACCGAAATCGAACACGATTACTTTTGTTTGGTTGAGCATTGCTATCTTTGGCGATTGGCCCCAATATTCCTGTATTGGTTCCAACTCGTCGTCTTTAACTTCATAGCACATGTTTGTTTGTATGATGCAAGATTCGAATATTTCATCTTCATCAACATGGCCAGTCGATGTAGATTGATGCTTTTCTACATTTTCCTTAACGCCGAGTAATAACCAGAATTGGTCCCAATGTTTGGTGGTGTAGTTTTTAATTTGTTCGTCAATTGTAATTATTCCTGTTGAGTTCTTGCAGCCTAAGTCTTTGGTGTTTAGTATGTGGTTAGCAATGTCTGTGCTGCGATTCCTGCAACAAAAATGATAATACCTTAATCTCTTCCTCGCTCCACCCAACTACACCGCACTGTTCGTACCGTTCTCTAAAGTTGTCATGACTTGGGGTAACTAAAACTACCAGATGCCGTTTGGTTTATAGAATGCTCCCGCAATATTTCAATTTTTGTTGCATTTGTGGCCTAACTAAATTTTTCAAACACACAGTTTATTCGGATCGGAAATCGAACCGAATATGACTTCCAAAAGAAATCGGCCTATCAGTTAGTTGAAGTTCGTTAAGCCGGTAGTCACAAACAATTAGATAAGACAATGCCAGGCCGATATCCGCCGGCGGACTGTTCTTCTGTGGGGCCCTTAAATGTTAATAGCCCAACACAGGTACTTACTTCTCAATAACGTTGGCGTATAATCCGATGTAAAGGAACAGTTGGTCGGGCGTAACTAGTATGAAACAATCTCCGCGATTCACGCTTGTATGGATTGGTTCAACTAGTCGTGTCTGAAATATACAAAAGAAATATTTGTAGAGGCATAGATAATTGAATACTATAGTGGTTCGCCCCGGGCACAGGTGGAATTGGTATCGTCATTATTGGGTTTTTTTAACCCTACAGGGAGCCCCCTGTGGGACTTACACACGGAAAATTACATAATAAAAAAAATTCAAAAATTCATATCTCAATTATATATACTATCATTGACTGGCTTGACTTTGATATTGATTTCGAGTTTTTTCGCTAATGCTCGATGATAAGGGAACCGTTTAACTAAAATTAATCAAAATTAGAAAATAGTACGAGTAAAAGTAAAAAAGTTTTTTCGTAGTTTCATATTTCGTGAAAATCGGACAAAAAATGTGGCCGCTAGCCCCAAACACATTTACAGACAGCCAAATGTAAAAACAAATTATACATATATTTAGGTCGACAAATTGACGCCACCCATCTGATGGTAAGCTGAGGCGACGTCTGGCGATTGTGGCCGACTCTTATATAACACAGAGATACTATAGAGTAGCCCTCAACTTGACGACCCAGTGATGTGCCTCTTCACGCTTCGCTTAAAGAACCCAGGGTTATATGTTGGAGGAAGCACGTTCGCAGGCAGGGCGTTCCAGGCCACCATCGTACGGCAGAGAAACGAACGTTTAAAACGTTCGGTTCTCGGGAAGATGGTAACTACAGTATATAATCTCGAAATTATGTAAAGCCTTCGCTTGCTCGGTCAACTACAGACGAGACAATTCACGAGTCAGTTCATTCTTTAAACTAATTAAAATGACAACTCAATATTAAATAAAAAATTGAAATGAATGAATGAATTTTTTATGGAATATCCAAAATACCATACCTGCACCCGTCTCCGTCCTTTAACCTGCAGCAACATAGCCGGCTTAGTGCCATGTGTAGGTACTGCGGTATTGGCACTTCTTAGTGACACGTTGGCGAAGTCCTCTTTACTGGCTAGTGCCGCTAGTGCCTCGGCTGCTAGACCGCCGTTAGGTTGCACTATAGACCGAGCAAACTGAATGATTCTACTGAGAATAAATCTTTGGAGATAGTTTTTATTTATTTATTCTTGTACACACACAGTAAATAAGATCAGTAAATGGATACAAACTAAACATGTATACAAAGGCGCCACTTATCTCTAAAAAGATCTCTTCCAATGGGCCTAAGAGTCCTCTCTTAGGCCCATTGGAAGATCACGATCACGATTGCAAACAGGTGCTGATGGGTGTGCAGGTCTATAAACTTACATAATATATATCTACTATGTTTCTAACTCTATCAATGAATAGAGTTGGATAGATTTGAAAATTTCATAAAATATACACATCACGCCTATAAGAGATTGCAGAGGGGGTGAGCAGTGGTGCTTTACATACCCACATTCAGTAGTTTCGATGTTCTCAAATTTCCCAGAAATTTTCACCGAAGCGACTTTATTACTAAATTAAAAATAAATTAACTGTCATGGGGTAGTACTTTAATAAGAAAACTACATGTGAAAGTTTAAAGGCAGTATGGTCTTAGGACTCTAGCCCGTCCCTTAAATGGGCAATTTTAAAACAACATAATTTAAGCATTAATTTAATAAAAAAAAAAATAGAGCCGTTTTTTTTTGTGGTATCACTTACACTTGTCAATATAATTCTGTTTGTTGGGCGTGAGTGCGAGTACAGGGGCGCTGGGCACGTACTCGTCGCGCAGGTCGGTGCGCGCCGCCAGCGCCCGCAGCGGGTTGCGCGAGGCCTGGCGCCGCCGCCCCACGCGCGCGCGCCGGGCCCCCTCGCCCGTCAGCCTGCACAGTGGGATACATCACATTACACAACTCGGAGACCATACACCCAGTCCTGGTAGACATATCAGAGCAGGTCCTCGTGGCTATTTGAAAGTCAGACTGGTGTCCTATAATATCCTAACACAACAACGCAGATCTGGGGTGCGACTGTCGGACTTGGATGGTAGACGAGGGGCCGGTGCACCCTGGGCAACGGAGCAGTACATCTCCCATGATACCCGATCAGGGGAGATGCACTGTTGCGGCCAACACCTGACACAGTTGAACCCATTGCACGAGGGGGTCGTGGGATGGCGGGCCTTAGAAACCCGCGACTCGCTCACTCGGCCTTGGAGTGAGTGAGCTCACTTCGAAAAAAAAGAATTCCAAATCGACTCAAAATTTATACCGAATAAGAAAATCCACAGACCTTGTTATCCGAGAAATATAATAGAAATAAAACTTACATTTGCCTAGAGCCGCTGTCTATGGCATCCAGATCGTAGTCGACCCCCTCCATGTCAGCCAACCTCTCTTGCTGTATGGCTGGTGTGTAGAACGCGTGGAACGTCTCGTCGTCGGCGCGAGGCACTCGGACCGGTTGACCTGATCGCTCTGCCGCGAGTGAAGGTTCATCTTCTGTAGACAATAAGTCAAAATTAGCAATGCAAGGAGAAATGGGAAATATTTTTCTCCTTGAACGGGCAAAGAATTGTGTTTAATGATCTATATGTCCTTAAATATTTCTTAAATAAAAATCCGTCGATCGATTTACGCTTAACGATAGTCGCATCTATTTCGTATTCTAAGTCGAGTATGAACTTGTACGTGCGTATGCCTCATAATTTTATAAAATTAATGTTATTTAGAACTTACAAACAACATTTTAGAGTTAATACAAATCAAAATAATATGTAATACAAAATAGAATTGTAAATATGATGACGCTTGTTCAAGGTTACTACATCGCTTTCGTAGCCATCTGTCACAGAGATCAAGAAATGTTTTAAGGACTATCGTTATTTGATGCAATAGCAAAATGCTATAATTTACCTAATATCTATTACCAATTATATCGATACTTACTCTCGACTCGACTAATGTTCTCGCTAACAGAATGACTTCGCTTGAACGATTCTCGATCGATTTTCGCCGTCTCTTTCGGCTTCATATCAATTGAAGTGGCGCTGACGACTGCACACGAAGCTGAACGCAGTGGACCGGACGCAAAACCATTGGTAGGGGACGTTTGCTTCCGAGACCTGGGGTTTTAAATTACATGTGATATGTGAGAAGTTGATATTAAATCACATGGGTTTATTTATAACAAGCGGATGCCCACGGCTTCGTCCCTCACAAATTATACACCAAAACCTTCCTCGAGAACCACTCTATCTATATATATGTGAAAGCATCATGAAAATCGGTGCACAGGTTTCTAAGTTTATCGCGAATAGACAGACGCTGCGAAGGACTTTGAGATGAACCCAGTAAAACTGCTTTTAAGAGAAAGCTCAAAGGATATCGGTTGGATTCATTGTAATGTTTTTATTGTTCCGTTTTAGTGTGGTAATATGTTGTCCTATGGCGTTATACATACAATACCTACTGAAGAGCATATACTTTTGTAAATCTACAGAGATTCGATCTCCCAGTCAAACCATTGACTCTGTTTTGGGGGACAAAGAAATTGGCTTATTTGTATATTCCTGTAATAAAAAAGACACAGACAGACACAAATTACGTCTTTTTCACCCGCCGCGGCGTCCTTACAGAAGCAGGCTAGAAGAGTCGCCTACTGCGGGACCTCAGCCCCACAGTACGCAACCAGAATCACTTACCCACGCGGGATACCACCCAACCCCAACGACGCAGGATTTTCATTCCGACCAAACCCCCGAAGAGGCCACACAGGTGGCCAAAGTTCGCCGGGCGCACTGGAAATACCTTCTGGTGCGTACCTGAGACGCCCGCAGCAATGGACATAGGAGAGGCGGTCTTGCGGAATTAAAAAAAAAGGTGTTGCAAAGTGTCCATAGGCTTCGGTAATCCATCAAGTGGTTCGAATGAGAAAAATACTCACTTAAATTTATTAGGCGGTGGTATTCCAGGCGAGGCAACGGCGACAGGCGTCGATGCCGGCGGTGGGGTGAGAGGGGGGGATGACGTCACGACCTTGTCGCGTTCCAACCTCCCCGCGACGGTGAACAGGGATGCATCGTTCTGGGGGACGCGTTTACGCCACCCCTTAAAAGAACAAGAATTTAAAGACAGTTGATAACTATTTGAATATTACAACTAAACATTCTAGTTGATATTATACATAACTAGATAGTTCGAGAACCACTATCAACAGCATAGAAATTGGTACAGTAGTTTTTGAGTTTATCGCAAACAGACAGACAGACGCGGCAGAGGATTTAATGTAGTGATAGTGATTTTTTAGGGTTCCGTACCCAAAGGGTAAAACGGCAACCTTATTACTAAGACTCCGCTGTCCGTCCGTCCGTCTGTCACCAGGCTGTATCTCATGTACCGTGATATTTAGGAAGTTGAAATTTTCACAGAAGATGTATTTATTTCTGTTGCCGCTGTAATAACAAATTACTAAAAAACAGAATGTAATAAATATTTAAGGGGGCTCCCATACAACAAATATGATATTTTTGCCGCTTTGGAACCCTTTGTGCCCCAGCCCGACTCGCACTTGGCCGGTTTTTTTATTCTTTATTTAAACCTATTTTTACAATAGTGTTCACGTATTAATTACAATTTGTTAGTTTCCGCGCTCGAATTACGTAAATAAGTACATAAACCAGAGAAACCGTGAATCACAGCGGTTATTACTCATTATTCTCAATATTGACAGCTATGCATGCCTTCGCTTGTACTTTACCATAAAACCGGCCATATGACCTTACGCACAGGCCCTTGATCTTTAAGAATGTAAGTTTATACTTACACCAATAAATAAAATGTTGTTTTACTTTATAATTCACATTCGAAACGCTTTAAGGCCACGCGGTTGTAAATCGTGTAAGTATTTCAGCGGATATTGCTCGGTTATTAAAGGCCTATAGCATTTATAAATGGGTAAGTAGATGTATATTCTTTACCTAAGAGGCAAATAAACTAGGTATTCGCCGGAACGCGGGCGGTTACATCGAAATAAATAAGACGGAGAACGTAATTAATAACTCAAAAACTATAAAAGCCACATATACCAAAACTATACAGCAAAGCACGTTAATGTGTTCTATCTGCATGCAAAATTTCAAGTCGATAGGTTTAAAATTGCGACCGGTATCGTTTTACATACATTTTCGATTGGGACCATCTTTAAGAAGACTCCGCTACGCTCCGTCTTAAGTATGATGTAAAGATACACGGAATGGCCAGTGACAACATTGGCAGAAAAAAGTTGTTATGTGATAAATATTGTACGTTACGGCGGGATTGCAATCGTGTACAGTTAGTAACAAAAGCCGTTAATCATTACTGAACTTTAATGCCAACTCTCGACTCATTTTGCTCACTGCTGCAGTGCTACTAATTACACAGCGTCGAATCATCCATATACTTGGCAGTAGAAAGTTGCATTTACAGCGAAAAAATCCCCTTTCCTTCCCCTACCCACTCTTCAGAATGCAATATTACCAATGAAGGACAATCTAGACATCCTTGGCATAGACGTTCGTCGAGAGCTCAATAACACAAAATACATTGAGAGATGTATTGGGCTAGCTTCGCGGAAACTAGGAATACTGAACAAGGTAAAGCGATTCTTTACACCGCACCAGAGGTGTCTGCTGTACAAAACGCAGATTAGACCCTGCGTTGAATACTGCTCTCACCTCTGGGACGGCTCCGCGAAGTATTTGCTGGACGCACTCGACGCTATGCAGCGACGCGCTGTTCGCATTATAGACTGTCCGGAGGTAACGGGAAGCCTTGAGCCGCTAGCCCAGCGCCGAACAATTGCTTCCTTGGCCGCGTTCTACCGTATTTACCACGGTGAGTGTTCTGAAGAGCTCTTTAACCTGATCCCACCCTCTCCCTTCCGATCCCGAACAACGCGTGCCGGGCAGAGATGTCACCCTCATACCGTGGAAACCGTCTTCGCGAGAACCGAGCGTTTTAAACGATCGTTTCTCTGCCGAACGATGGTGGCTTGGAACGCCCTGCCTGCGCACGTGTTTCCTCCAACATATAACCCTGGGCTCTTTAAGCGAAGCGTGAAGAGGCACATTACTGGGTCGTCAAGTTGAGGGCCACTCTCTATAGTATTCCTGTGTACTGTGAGAGTCGCCCTCAATTGCCAGACGTCGCCTCAGCTTACCATCAGGCGGGTGGCGTCAATTTGTCGAAGTAATATTAAAAAAAAAAAAGTTATTAATCTTCAATTCTATTCGAATGGCTTTATGTGCTCTTGGAACAAATTGCAAATATGCAGTATTTTTAATAGCTATTAACGAGACAAACTATTAGTTCCAGAAAAAATAAGAATCATAGGTACTCATGATTATTTTGAGACTGACAGTACCTATATAAAACGTAATAGATTTAAAAGATTTAAAAGATTAAAAAAAGTTTATTCATTTGGGTTAGTATACAAAAAAACACTTATGACTATGACTGTCAAAATAAAAATTGATACGTAGGTCCCTAGGCAAAATGATAATTAATAATAAATAATAATATAATAATAAATAAATATTTTTGGACATTCTCACACAACGTCATGCAGCCCAAACTAAGCTATAAGCTTGTGCTATGGGATCTAGACAACTGATAAACATACGTATATATTTCTAAATACATACATATTATACATAGAAAACACCTAAACTCCGAAATAATTTGATTCAACTCGGGAATCGACCCCGAGACTCCGGAGTCGAAAGCCGCTGCACTACCGACCACGCCACCGAATGTGACCAATGATATCGCAGTAAAATTTCAATAACCAAAACTACTTCTTTATTCCCTAAGGCATATTCAATGTTGGTCCTATCTACGAGTATTAACGAGACAAAGGTTGGTGAAATTAACCTTAGAGATGTTAATAGAATTGTCAAATTTATAAAATGTTTTCTTTTAGCCTTGAAACCGACTTTTTTTAGTCCATTGATCTTTTGGCAGACTAAAACAAAATAAAAATAAAAACTAATTTCACGAGATTTTGGTACAAATTTTAGATAACTTTACAGAGAGAACAAAGAATACCATTGAAACCTTTTTTAGTGTTGCAAATTGTGTATCAGAAACTGCGTTGTATCATTATTTATAGGAGTAAAACAATGTTAACGAATTGCGATGAATATATTAGGAAGTGCGTGGGTCGTTTGACGCGACAATGCGATCCTATCTTGTAATGGTTTCAATCAGACACGTACGTAAATAGAGACTTTATTGAAAGATACCTTTATCATTTCTTTCTAGATTCCGAAAAAACTAGAACGTCGTAATGACACCTTACGACAAGACAAATAAAATTAAATAGTCCAAGAAATAGAAATTAATTTACACAAGGGTAATTACGAATTCAATCTCAGTCGATATTCTGGGGCCTATCTTATAGCAGAAGCGCAGGTCGTATACCTCGGCACGCTATTCTAAACGACATAATTCGTAAGGCTCTTTCCACCGCAGGTCTTCCGGTCGTACGTGAGCCAAATGGGTTAGCACGAAGCGTTTGATTGTCACATAAATCACTTAACACAGTCCGTTACCACCGGTACAGGTGCACCGCAAACAGTTGAGGAGGACTTAAGGATAGGGCTTAGTACCCTTTATTTAAATTGGTAAGAAGTATGCATATTGCATGCGTATCTTAATTATTTAGTACCATAGTCAGTCCAATTAGCAAGCGTCATCATCATCACCTTAACCCTTTTGACACCCATTGCCCCAGCAATGGGTGTCAAAAGCAAAGTGTGGGGGGCCTATACCCATATAGGCCCCCCACAAAAAGGGCGGAATCCAGCCTACATGTACCACGCTCGCCAGACGGGTTGGTTATAGGGCTTTGTGTCGAGTTTTCCTTCTCTAATTTGCAGCACAACAGAAATATTATTTTGTGCACATACAACAAATAGCAACAAATCCCACACAAAAATGTCTTGAAGAGCGTCCAAGTCATAATGTTTTATTATGACTTGGACGCGTGAATTTAGTGAGTCAACAGTTGATTTATCTTTTAAATTCAACAAAATACTTTTAATTTAATGACTAACCTGAGCAGCAGTTTCTAGTTTAGTTCTTCTGTCAGCTAAAATATTCCCTGTTCCGATTTCATTATCTTCAATGTTGATCTTTTTCTTGTCATCAACTGCAGCATTTAACGATTCCTGCAAAAAAAGTAAATAATGTTTATTTACTTGTATTTTAACATGCAACATCTGAAGTACGAGCAAATGTTTTTGAAATTAAAACAGGAGAACTTTTCTTATATTTTGATTCTCGAATTGAAGATAATTCAAGTGGACATGAAAGTAAATTACAAATCGAAATATATTGCAACTAGATTACTGCCTCAGTATAATTGGTCTTGTGTGAAGAGAAAATCTTCTCACCCTTTTAAAAACCACAGAAAGAAGTTTGTTCAAAGTGTTAAAAAGTACACTTAAAAATAAAGCTCAAACACATGAAACAAGTAAAGTATTAAACCCTTTTGAAAATTAGGTAAAAATCCAAACGAAAAATTTGTTTTACAAGTATGATCTAGAAAATGTACGTGTCGATACTATTATTAATGGTAACAGCAAGTAGATAATATGGCCAAGAGATATTTATTATGCAAGTTGATTCATCATTATCTCTGGTCAAAGATAGTATGTAGTGTAGCTGACTGCAGTGTGCATAACTTCCGGTGAATGTGTAATAAAAAATAATAACCATGTGTGAAACAGAATTGATATAGAATGGTAATTATTGTTCTCGTAAGATAAAGTTTTGTATGGCCGTCTGGTTTTAGCTAAATCTACCAAGGCTATTCAGAATGGTCAGCTCATTCAGGTTGGACGAATTTGGAAGCACTTATATTATGTAATTTGGTTTTACCATGAAGCATTGTGATACGAAATGCAATAGGGAAAATTGTAATTTGCAACCAGAATAATTAGGAATTGAACTTCCTTCCGCATTTATTTTAACCATCGTGAATTATCCTTATGGATCGTTAACCAAAAATCGATGTCCAAATACAGGGTTGACTTATTAAATGTGGGTAGTAATGAAGGTTTATTATTTGCAATATCTAGATTGAGTAAATAAAGTGCCACAACTTTATTACGACAGCCCCGGCGCTTGCAATCATCAGATTACATTTAAACCACATTTACGGACTGATAATCTGCAGTCATTTTAATTCAAATGACATGTTTAACTATCGCAATAAGTAATCTCGCGGTTACGTGTCAAGAATGTCTTTAATAGAGTAATATTACGAGTATATCATGCGATCGATAATGCCAGATTCTGTCTATGCGATATCGTGATTTTAAAATCAACAAGGAACTTTGATAGGCAAAGCCAAACCCCTACGAATACACGGCTAACAAAATTATATTGAATTTTAGCAACACAGAGCGTCTAAAAATTGCGCGTATACATCAGTAAATATACCAACTTGAATAAAGTGTGTTTTAAAATATGTTTATTCAGTTGATTGATTAAAGTTGAATAAGACATATTGTTGCAAAAGTGGGCTACAGGATTAGCTGCCTCAATAACAATCGAAAAAAACACTTCCTCAGCTGTACGACTACATTTTGATTTATATGGAGCTTAAAAATAGCTAGTACCTCATGGAGTGATAGTTAATAGTATAGAAAAACCAATGAAAACCTGCCTGTACATTGCCTTCAGAATCAGCGTCAAACTTTTTAAATACTGGTTTGAGTCCTCCGTTCCTCGTCTTGTTCTTCAGTTCTCCAATAACTGAACCAAAACTAAGTCCTGTTGGAAAGCCTGCTTGTTTCTGCAGGCGTTTTAACAATGGATTTTCTTCCACAGTTTTGTTCGGAAACTCAACAAGGTTTTCAACCTTGAGTGCCTGGGATTTTTTGGGTTCTGTTATACAGGTTTGAATTGATTGCTCTATCACGGTTTCAACCTTGAGTTTTTGAGATTCTTTCACAAAACTTTGAACTGGCTGATCAATAAGATCTTCAACCTTGGGTTCTTGGGATGATTTCAGGTCTTTTATAAGGTTGTTAAAATTTAATTTCTTTATTCTATCTGCAACATCATCGATGGTGCTTTGTTGTTTAACAGCTTTATCACTTAAAATATACGCCTCTTCTCTATCAAGAGTTATAATATTTTTAAAAGAAGGGTACAGCACTTTTACAGGTTCTTCATGAACGAGTATTTCAGATTTATCTAAAGACAGATTTTCTATAATTGATTGTATTTTATTATGACTTAATAAATTTTTCTCAAGAAATTCAGTTAATTTTTCTTTTGGCGGGCTTTCTCGTTTTGTCTCTTTTACCTTGTTTAATCTGTCCCGTTGTTGTTGAAGTAAAAGAGATGGTGTAAGTAATTCATCCTCTTTTTGAATTACCTTTAATGTTTTCTGTGAAGTTCTTGTGCTTTCTAGAGAAGGAAAACTTATTTCTTCACTTTTCTTCAGTATCGAGTTGTTAACAGAATGATACTTTGTAGAAAGGTCTTGTTCTAATACTTCTCCACTATGAAGTTGTAGTTTTTCTTGTTGGATTGGTTGCGATGTCTGATATTGTGTCTCATATTTATCATTTGATAATATATACTTCCAAAATAAATACACTAGCAGTATAACACCAATTAACGTTTCAACGAACATTTTAACAACTTTTTTCACTTCGTTAATGAGGATATTTTTTCATAATTAAAACACTAATTAACACTTTTTAAAATTTTACGTATCATTGGTAATGTTGAGTCAATTGATCATGATGATATTGCTCAAAAGTTCACCGTCTATGATATTAATAAATATTGTTCATTAAAACACGAACACTGGGTTAACAGCACTGATATAACTGTAGTGTGTGTAGCATAACATATTATTTATATTGAAAATGAAAACAGTAAAACTGCAGTAAACAACAAGCGCAAAAAGCGGCAGACAGAATAGGACTGATCAGTAAAACGAGTCGTCAGTATCATCTGGCAGCGGTCACGGTACAAGTGACTCACACACTGGTCCTAGGACGCGCGTAAACATTGTATAAAACTTGTAGTAGCAATAATGAGTCATCGATATGTACAACATTTTATATAATGGAAAACATACACAGTAAAGGAGCGGTAGTCGAAGTACTGTTGAGTCGAAAGAAACCATGACCCAAGAGATCACACCCAAATATGGACTCAAATGGCCTTTACAACATAGGAAAATTGTAGAAAAATCATAGAAAATCAAGAACAAACTTGATATATTATGCACGTACAGTGAACAGATTCAAATGTAAATAATGCCAACTGTTTAATCAGAACCGTGTGTCACCACAGTGTGCTTAACCAGTATTGTAAGTCTATATTGAATAGTCAATAATTATAGTAGTCGCTAAAGTTCATATGTTAGAACATTATTACACAAAACTGGCAAGATAAAATTACTGGACTGCGACAGGATTCCATCTAATCATTTCAATGTACGCAATAACTTTAACGACGCGACTCGCTTGTACCAAATAAGTTAACTTGTCCACACCATATAAGGATATAGCAACAAAAAATAACACGACGCTAATTTATCGAAAATAATGTTTGAATATTTTCTAGTGTTGCAATTTTATAAACAGGAAATAATTACTCCGATGATGTATTAACAGACATAACAACATATACCGACGTCAGTCCTTCAAATCATAGCATAATAGATGTCAATAAGGAGGACAGTGTGGTCAATGTAGGTCGGATCTATAAAAATATCAATAACACACATACAAAAATGCGTCCAAGTTGGAATCGAATTGACAATGAATACAAATTATACGGACGGACGTTGAGAATTGGAATGTTAGCATTAGACCAATCAGGTCAAAGAGAAACAAACTACAATAAAAGGCAAGTGGAAGAAATGCGGCAATAGTATTCTCATATCAACGAATCATTAATTTATAGTGATATCATAAAACTCGTGAACAATTTCACTATTATCTAATTTGGATTACAAGGTCAAAGCCACAGATAGCGTGATAAAAATGTGATAAAGATAATAACGTGTGATATCATTCAAATAAATAATAACAAAATTCACTCAGAACTAATTTGTTTTACACCACTATTAATAGTTACATAGCACCGTTGTGTTCAACAGAAAACTATACCTATACAATAGCGATATTAAATATAGACAACACAATTTTGAAATGTATGACAACGAATCGTAATACACATGAAACTAAAACATGCGTGAAATAAATAATTCGCGCGGTTTGGAAATTAAAAAGGAAAAATATAATGGCGAAGCGCGCGCGCTTCTTACGACCGAGGCCAAACAACTGGCGTCGTTGGTGCCAGTACGTCTCGCCCAGCTAGGTCATTGTTACTGCAAGTGCAAATATAATTTTTTGATACACAAAAAAAAAACCAGATTCGCTTTTAATCTGCTCAGCAAACCGGTAAGTTTCCGGGAAATAACTGAAATTTACACTTACGTGAGTTATGAGAAGCATAATAATAAAAATGTACACTATATTTTAAGTAATATGTGTAATTTTAATAATGTTTTTAATTGTAGAAAACTCTAATTTTATTGTTTGTTTACTTTGTTATAAGTAATATTATGTAAACATGTTTGGAGAAAAGAATGCTTGATGCGCAGGCGCAGAACAAGAAGGTTCAAAAAACTCTTTTAAAGCACAGTACAACTGGAAAGATTATTATCTCCATGAGTCATCTTTACTTTTTGATTCAGCCTTTTTGTTCAGATTTTGAATCAACCTTCAATCTTTCAAAGCAATTAGGTAAACCTAGTCAAGATAAGAAATATAACCTAAATTAAAACTCCCCCATTGTATTAAATATATACCATCATCCACTGAGTCTTTTACCAACTCAATTGGGGTCAGCTTTCCAGTCTAGCTGCGATTTGGCTGAATTTCGGTATTTTCCGTGAAGCTACTGCCATATCTGACCTTGTGGAAGTGGGACCCATGGGCGATATCGAAGTTCTGTAGTTAGATCGGTCGGATTTTTGATATAGGGCTCCAACCACCCCTAACGACTGCCATAGATGTTCGTATGACAATCGGGACCGACGGACGGCTTAACGTGCTCTCAGGCACGGAGGAGTCTCAATATCTTAAGAAATGTGATGGGTGACCACCCATCCTAAGGCTAGCCTGGCTAGATGCTGCTTAACCTTTGCAATTTGTTAACATTGTCAGTTACCACTAGACCACAAGCCCTCCTACTACTAAATCTATTCCATCTATACTAATAGCACAAAGCTGTAGAGTATGTTGGAACCTGCTAAACTCAGGAAATAATAATACATTTAACGAGGAAGGCTATAACATAACACCACGCCATGGCTAATAGGAGCGGAGAAGGGACGATTTTTTATGTATTTATATAATTAGATTGTATGTTACGTATTTATTTATTATTTGTATTTTCTCCTCTAAGTTAATGTGTAACGCGGTGTTTGCTTCTCTTCTCTGTCATGTAAAATCTTTTTTTTCTTCTATATAACTCTGGGTCTGCTGGAAGAAAGTCATCTATTGACTTAGCACGCCTTTGTGCATATTGTTCATAAATTTGTTATATTTTTATGTATACAATAAAGAATAAAAGAAAAAATTAAATGCGTTGTAAAAAACATGGTTATATTCATTTTGAGAGGTTTTGAACGTAAACGGTTTAACTTGTTTTTAACCTGTTTTCTACCAAGTATCAAGGATTTTTGGCTCATAAGACTACGACTCGAACGAAATCGAGAGCGTCCACTAGTAAACACACATTCCCATATTCATATTTCGTAATACGAGTATCGTCATTACACACAAGGTTATTATTACAAAGTGGCACTCATTAACATTTCCATTTTTCATTTATTATGCTATGCCTATTTTAATTAGTGTACGTTTAATAATTTAAATTTTCATAATAATATTCTAAACGATTCGTTATTTTATTTCCTAAGTTGTTTTGCTGTCTCTACTGTTTACATGTTTCACGTAACTTTTAAGATGACGCCTTATGCACTAGACTATTCGCGAAGATTCGCTCTAAAAACTCACTTTCCGCTAACAGATATTACTAAAATTGCCGTCATCGGTTTCTGTTAACTTCGCAGTGGCCAAAAATGTATAATTAGACTTAGCTTCTAGCCAAAATTTATGTGGAACACTTTCATTAACGTTTCGTTGGCAGTCTATGAGTGATTGTTGTAGTTTTAATAAGTATAATGTCAACTGAAGATCGTGTTCACATAATATTTAGGTTTAATTATCTTTCAATAAAGTTTGAGTTTCAATGGTGGTTATTTTTAGATATTTGATCAAAATTACTTCAGTTGAACAAGTAGTATTACATAGGGACTTATTCGTCATTACAGTAAGTAGTCAGGTCAAGCTAGGTCAACGTTTGTCTCCTGGGGACATCCTTGATAGAAGTATCCGGTTTTTTGAACGTAAAGCAGACTAGCTATAGCTTGCGGATTCCCAACAGGCAAATAATCGCGACATAGCAAAACTGGTCTCAAAAGGATTTAAAAACTAAAAAGCTCACACCAATATAGATATTACAACTATAATTTGTATTATTTTTTACCGTAACCGGTTTCCCATCAATAAATTATGTCAAGCGTTTTACAACACGAATCATATTCGTTTATGAATTCAGTCAATAACGTATATCATGACAATCGTGTTTGAATCACCATTTCAAAAACCTGTTTGAAGTATATAATTATGACATCCTTTTAAAAATATATTGCATATAGATCGTAGTATTAAGTATTTTAACTGATAATATAATTATGAAGTGTTGATGGATGGCATAATTTGTTTGCCAAAGTCCTCTATTAGCAGTATAAATATTTGAGCCAAGGTGATGATCTTGAATTACGTTACGAGTATGTACAAATAAATGCCAACATAATAATCGCACATGTTATTTTGTTGTAAGAATCCTATAACGAAACAAAATGAAACGAAAATAAAAAGGCAGCGTATATCGAAAGGCAACACCATTATTGACACAAACACAAAATCAGTTTTATCTCCGCAAAGTTAAACAGAGTCAAATACAAACAGCTTCAAATGTAGCAGGTGCACTAACTTGCATGTGCGTTTGATATAGGCTCCATCTTGACGAGTCTATTACACATTTGCAGGCACATTAACTGCCTAACGAATATTTTTTATCTACCATAGCAATAGTATAAATTCCATCTAGGCCACATTTGACATAATATGCAAGTATGTTTGTAACCATAACCGGCATACCGTATAACCCGGCCATTTATGGTGGTAAGGCATAAAAAGGTCGCACGCGCCAAGTATTTTTATACATGGCGATAATAAGTTTACAGAAAGTTAGTATCTTTAGATGTATTTAATTGGTAGATTTACAATAATTTTTAAACTTTGATGATTTTCTCTAGTCTACAAGAGAAAATCATCAAATTAGTAACTAAAGTTTCAACGAGATATTACAGGTAGGTTACTCGTACTTTATTCATATTTACACCGTATTTCGCGTTAATTCCCGTGTCAAAATAAAACATAGATAGGTACTTAGATTAAGAAATGCGAATGTTTAAAAGTTAATAATGTTCAATGTACCTTTAATATTATCACGATTAAGTCTCGATTAGATATTCAGTTAAAAGTATCTCTATTGTACCTCTACTTCTGCGAATCAGCAGATAGTTACATCTCTCTTCCCCTATGGGGGGGGGGGGGGGGGGGGGGGGGGGGGGGAGATGATTATTATTTCACGCGGGCAACTATCGCGCCTCAACTAATTTCATACTAAAAAAATCTTCACCACGTACCTAAGTAGTTAACTGGTGAACTTCATAATATATAGCCAAGAACCATCATGATCACATTCGCTAAAAAAATATATCGAAATTGGTCGATTCGGTACGGTGCTGTGGTACCACAGACAGCAGATACATTTACAGGGCAATACATTTCAAATGCAAGTTTCCCGCAGAATGTAATTGTCAATTACCGGTGCTGCCACCCATAGCGAACGAGGTATATATGTAATTTCCTCTACCAAATACAGATGGCGCTGTAACATGATCTAATAAAAAACACGTTCCCGTACAAATCCAATTTCGTCACATGGGTTAGCACTGGTAAATCATTTTGGAATCCCGAGTTTCAGTTTATAGTTTACATTTTGATTCAGAAGCATATAAATTATACTAATTTGATGGTTTACTCAATTGTAAATATTCACCTTGTCATACAATAACAAAAGGAAGTAAGCATACTCATACGTTCACAAGCCTTTCCCCAACATTTTGCAACAGAGCAATAATTGTTGAGTACATTACTGATGTTAGGGATCGCTATATATAGAATATCTTCTGATGCGTACCAGAGACGCCTGGCAACGGACGCATCAGTGGCCGCAGACTTGGACCGCGGAATTAAAAAAAAACGTAGAATATAAATATGTAGAAAGAAACAACATATATAAAGCTACAGAAAAAGCTGGCTGTTAAGCTGAATTGGCAGAAGCTGTTAAGCTTAACAGTTTCTGCCAATTCAGTTGCCCGGCTAAGGCGAAGAAGAAGCACCGTGGAGGTTTAGTGGGTAGTCCAGCCCGTTTTTTCGTATCAAGGCCCGGGAGTCCCAAACGAAGCCGTCCCGCAGTACCCGCAGCGGGGAGGCGAAGTGCTTAAATGCATTCCCAACCACATAAAAATCTGTAGACGCATACTGTACCTACCGTTATTCAATCCGTATAAAACTAGGTGGATCGATAAAATGGTTACACAGTTGGATTATGAAGTCAATAAAAAGGTCACGATGACATTTAACGTAGGCCATAAATACTTATTGTCTTTGGACTAAAAATACATTGAACTTTGGAAATGACCTTACCCGTCAGCGACGGATCATAAAATGAATGGTAAAGGCTTTCGTTAAGGTTAAAAGTTAACGTTGTTAAGGGCACTTTTCCTGTCTTGCGATTTTTCACCAGGGTGCCGGATCTCGCCTGTAATGCGTACGATGTCAACGTCAAATCAGTTCGCGACTAGCCCCGTTACCATAGCAACCGGCTGCGACCTGCGCGCGACATAAAACGCATTTCATTTTAGTATGTAATTTGACATTGACAACACGCAATGCGGACGAGATCATATTATTCGGGAATTTCGTTTAATCCTCGAAGGCAAATTTCGGGATCGATCTTCGAAAAGTTGAGAAGGCAGTAAAGAAACTTAAGGATCTTGCTTAGACAGGATACCGAATGCATTAGCAAAAAAGAATATCGTCTACTTATTTACCCGTAAGAGAGCAACAAAGGAGTTTCTTGTCCATTACTCTCCTTGGTAAACTTAAACCTTATGGAACGTGGTAAGTGGCCATGACGACCTACGGGAAATTTATGATTATTTGATCTTTAATTAAAGTGGACGGTGAGGGGCAAAATGCTCATGTCCTTTAAAGAAAATTTGGCCTTATATTACAATACAACTAGATTACCAGACGTTGGTGATTGACATATTTCTCACTCATATCAAAAGAAATACTGGGCAAAGACTACGAACAGTGTGAAAACTTGTATAGTTTGGTACTAAACTGGGTGCTTACGGGGCCTATCTACATCGCCAGGGGTCTGGTACGTGTTGCACCTGCTGACGAACGAGGCTTTGGGAAAACTTATCAAACTACCCAAAAAAGCAATACACTCGCCCCCTATTACGTGTGACTAACCGTCACTGGCGAAATTTGGGCGTAATTAACTGCTACGTCAAACTCTTCGAGGATACAGACGTGATTTTTTGTTGTTGTTGTGTAAAATAGTTACCTACACTATATAACATAGTATAAAAACAAAGTCCCTACCGTTTCCTATGTATGCTTAGATCACCAATGGATAGAGCGGTTTTCGAGGTAGGTTTTTGTGTATTTAATTTGTCAAGCGGGCGAAGCCGTGGGCTTCCTCCAGTAAAGTAATATTACAGACGGTCTTTATTTATTATATATAAACCTTTATTATTATAAATAAACCTTTTAACTCAGATATCGCCTCAGATGCGGGGTGACAGGGATGCGGGGGATTCAGCATGATGAACACTGGTAACCTTAGAAACGGATAGGTCTCAAGATATTGACGTATTATGCGTATCTGGTTAGCACTAGAAATAATTTCCAGTGGCGTCCGGCGAAATAAATTAAGGATGACCAAAATAATATCAGTTTGCTGTCATGGACCATTTTTGAACTTAAATAGGCACGGTATCGTGGCAAAGCTTTTAAGGATTTACTTACCTTCAAACTTGAACTTAATCTATCAAACTCTATCAAATCTATCAATCTGACGGTCTGGCGATATTCACTGATGTAATTGCGTGTATAAAAAGGGAAATAATACTGACCTTTTTACTGGAAGTAAACTTTACCGTGACATGCCAACATTACAGCGTGTTACGGGAATAAATCTTACACAAATATTACAACCCTTATCTAGTAAAATATTGGGTCGAAAATATCGTGAGTAATATTGTTGGTAGAATATAGGTACAGTATTCGGGTCATTTTGGCGAAAGTTTATTAGGCGTTTTCACATTGCACGATATCTTCACGATAATTTACATCCTTACCTTAAAGTTACTGCTGCTACTTACTTACTATATACTATACTTACGATATCGTCTATAATATCGTCACGATATTATAGACGATATCGTGCAATATGAAAACGCCCTCAGAAGGGTGACAAATTTGGAACGAGGTAATTAACAATCCTAATACTTTTAGGATTACGAGAACTGTTTCATGGGGTCACATATATACCTATGTAAATACTTCGACGTCGCCTGCTTAGAATTTTTAAACGACTAAAACCAACCAACCAATGGCTGTTGCTATGCAATCTCATTAAAAGGACGTCATTAAGCTCGCTAGACGTAACGTGATGTGATGAGATAGTGCGTTACTACCTATAGAGGAAAAGGGGTAGGGAATAGAGAAAAATAAAGAGAAGAGAGAATAGGGATGTGGGTATTCGAAACATATAATATGTATTTGATATCTGTCTCACGCAAGAGGATGGTCCTTACTCGGCAGAGGCGTCCATTCTTGCTGCAAACAGCATGGCTTTACTAACATTAGGTACCTACATTTTCAAACATAGCAAGTCTAAAAATCTTGAGTAGGTACTTATGCGAAACGATGGGCAACACTATGATGATTATATTGTCTTGGCACAGTGCTCTGCGACGCGAATCGCATTTGGCCTCGCTTCGTACAGGTCATCTAAAGCGCACGACTTTGGGCAACCCGGACATGACATCATGTGGCTGATGGTTTGTGGTGATAAGCCATATTCACATTGTTTCTCTATAATGTCAATGTAACCTCACTTGGACATATTATCATCGATCTGCCAACCTGAATTCGCATTCTTTAAGAGCCCTGCTGATGGGCCAGGGGAGTTTGTGTCCAGGGGATAGTTTCTCTGCCGGTGGGATGAAAGTAGGTATTGAGAAACTATGTTGCCATAGGCTCACTCTTGTCTTGGAAGGGTCCGTTCTATGGATAGCAGCAGTGTTGCGAAAGCTGCGCCGACTTTTCAACCTTTTGGTCGCTAGGCTTTGGCCATATAGTGGATGTCTCGGATCCGTTGCCCGTCTGGATCTTTCAATTCAGTTACAAAATTATTAACAGTAGGCAATCATTAATACGCAATACTCAATACATTTATTGCTTCCATAATGTGGTACAGATCTTAAAATAGTTATAGTTACAATTATAGACCCTGTCAGGCACAGCACAATATTTGTCTGGAGAGAGGAGAAATATTACTTGCTAGTTGCATTTATTTCTTTATTTAGATTTATGTTATTTATTAATTACACATATCTTTATTATTACAATAGATCCGGTAAACGGTTTCCGTTTTAATCCTAATCTCAAAGGTTTATCAAATTTAGTTCAGTATTTCCTGATATTTACGTCCAAACGTAGGGCAGAGATAAAGTAGTGAATCGCTACAAGCTGGTATTTATTTGATAATTGTATCCATGGTAGTGTGTAGTGCATATGCCAGCGGTGATCGGCCGCGGACGACGTTCCTTGGGACTGGACGTATTGATCCATAATACATCAGGAGATCTACAATTGGACGACATTCATCCTAAAGGAGTATCTACCTGCCATTTTCAATAAGGCCTATTGTTAGTCTACCTCTACTCTCTCTCTTTCTATATTTTTATTTAATTATAAAGATAGGTAGCAATCGCAAATAGAATCTACTATAGTATTCCCATTAACCCTTCCAGGTAAACTACAAGTGCCTAAATCATCAACAGTGTGGTGACCTGGGATTGAGCTCACGTCGTTGAAGCTCAAGTTCAAGCACCTACAGTGTCCTACACACAATTCTACAGACGCTACAGGCACGTATAGTTTTACCAGACTATTCTAAAAGCGTAAATTAGCAAGATAATTGTTTTATCCAAATTGCATTCAAAGCCTTCCATTACCATTATACACGTGGTATACCATTATACATACAATAAGAGAGACAGACATGCCGCGGGGAATAGCTAGTGTTAAATGTTTTCGTGATCACCATACCTTAATATTGATTGAATTATTGTGCAGTTCTGTGGGAATATCTCGACTTGACACCGCGGTCATAGCTATTCTGACCTTGAAAATGTTATTTCAAAATCGATGCGGTCTTTTGTAAGTATTCTCGTCACGATATTGGTTGAGCGAATTGAAGAAATACTTTAGTATCAGGTAGGTAGGAGAGGCGCAGCAAAGAAAAAAAAGGAAATGAAATATTCTACTGCGCTTTTCTCAAAGAAACACTAAGAAAGGACTTTATGAACGAAGTCGTGAGTATACACTTCATATAGAAAATAGGTTTGCTAGACACAACTAAAACTCATACACCCAACTTTAGTGATCCTCACTCATACAATAAAGCACATATTCTTCTAAAGATACTACCTACCTTAAGACATTTTTAGATAGCAAAGCTTAACATGCTGGCGCTAGAGTATCAGAACAGATTTACGTACAGTACGCACTTCAGTGTCGCAGGAGGGACGTGTGCTTATTAACAACCGACTAATGTAGTACTAGGGGATTGTACGAAGGGGCCAGGAGACTGTGTGAAGGGGCAAAGGAAGTACGCCACCGAGGGACTGTCAAAGCGTACTGAAAGCTTTGGCCCTTGAATTGCTACTCGTATGTTGTAGGTGGTGTTTAACGCGCTTTATGGAAAACTGTTACCATTTCTTCTTATATAAAGCTCTTGAGTAGTGAAATTCTTTTCAGACGTGAGCGTTTTTTCAAAATATAAAGATTTTACATAAGATTTGACTGAGAAGATAACGTGTGATGTGTGGAGAAGGACAAATAAGTGGGATAAAGACAGGCAGATGATGATGATTATAGATGGAATGACGAGGACGCTGACTATGCTAGGACCGCTGCGAAATGCAATACTCGCATTTAAGAATGCTTATATTATTTAAAAGATAATAATATGGTGTTGTACTAACATTGATCCTGTTTTTGACACGCTCGATGGCCTTGGACTCCTTATCCTTGTCTTTCTCCTCCTTCTCTGGACTCAGACGGCACACCCGAGCTCTCCAATCGTTCGCACCAGCCGCTTGCAAAGCCGCAAGCCTGTAAAAAAATACATAATTTAACACCAATCAAAGAACACGTCAATAGCAAAAATTACTCAACCAATTCGATGAATTTTCCACTAATGTCACTAAATATATTAATAGTTGGTAGGTCAAAATATAAAAATGGTTATGTAGTTATGTATAACCAAAATATAATAAGGTTATATAGTCCGAGACGCCCAGGTTTTGCAAGTTTTAACTTCAAAGCTACTAACAGGAGTAACTAAGTACTCGTATAAATCGTTAAGGTGCCATAATTTTATGAAGACACTTTCCACGTCCAAGTTCAAAGAAGTCCCTTGGTTTTGTCTGTGTTATAAAATGAATAAGCGAATAGTCGTAATGATTATATAACATTCTCACACATATATGACATTCTCACACAATGTCATCTAGCCCAAATTAAGCTAATATAAGCTTGTGCTATGGGATCTAGACGACTGATAAACATAGTTATATATTTCTAAATAAATACATATTATACAAAGAAGACACACAAACTCCGAAACAAAAATTTGTGGACAAAAACATATTTGATTCGAAAATATTGGATAGAAACAGGCGTTACCAGGCGAAAATCCATGACAAAGTAATGGTAAGTAAGATGTTAAAACTTTTCAAAATATAATAGCATTATTTTCGCAAACACAAAAGACAATAAAACGTCGACAATTGTTTCACCTCTAAACGAGGCATTCTCGAGACTGTCTCAGAGAGAACAGCAAAATATGAAGCCAGAACATATTTGCTTTTAAGTATGAATGTGTAAATATCGCTAGCGCGATGTAGGATTTGTCACAATAACTAACGTGGGTAGAAACATTAAGTTGTGCTAACAAAATTCAAAATTTCAAAAAGATAAAAACACTACTCTTTATTACATAGAAAATGCAGAGTGACACACACAAACCAACAAACAACTACTGTGTCTGTCCGTTCACAAACAAATTAAGCAAAGGAGATGTATGAAAATCAGTCTGTTCGTTGAGTAAGGTGTCCTCATCCCTCCTAACTATTTCTAACCTCTCCCAGACACATAGCTTGAACCCTTTCTCACATAAACGTAAAACTTTAAAGGTGTTATTATTGTTCAAGGAATGACCCGTATCAAGGAGATGCTTCGCGAAGTGGGATCTTTCAGGACAACCGTTGCGGAATGCCGATAAATGCTCTCTGTATCTGACTTCAAAGGACCTGCCAGTCTGCCCTACATACTGCATATCACAACGAATCAATCAAGCCACACTCAGCGAAACGGAACCCACGAACGGCAAACATGCTGTGTACTTCCTAGGTGGCTCCTGAGATGCAATAAACGAAAGCTGATATTTATACGTTTCTTATTTAACATTGAGTACACCATACCTACGTTATAGCCATTATAGTGCCCTATATGACAAATTATATTCAGTTCCTTGTCATATGCCTGTTGATTCAACGGCACTGCTAACAACCTACTCAATAGGCTATGGATAGCAGCCATCTTGTGTTGCCATGGGTGGTTGGAAGAGTAAGGAATATCTGTATCTGTACAAGTTGGTTTCCTGTAGATACCAAATTCGTGAACCCCACCCCTCGTAGAGATTGATAGGTCTAGAAAATTAAGGGTAGCCCCTGTTTCCACTTCTAATGAGAAATCAATCTTAGGATGTACTGAGCTCAGGTTCGAAACCAGAACACCAAGTTGACGTCTTGTGGCTCATTAGTAGTGTATATTTGATTCGACCCGTAATCGAACCTGGGCCCTCAGGGACGGCAGCCGCATACTCATATCACTGCGCCATCTAGGCAGTTTATATATTAAATATTTGACTCCAAGCTTAGGTAATGGATTTTAATAAAACTTGTCGCCACATAAATAATTATAAGTATCAATTTTTGGAACACATTGAATCATTTTAATCATAGTGCCGGGTGGTTTCACCAAGATCTTAGTGGCTCAAGATAACCTCATTAACAAGTGGTGCACAGACTGTTACTGGCGAAAAGAAAAATAAATTGACAGGGATAAGCCTGTCGTCGGGGAAACAGGTATGATTATGTGTATGGATGTAGGTGTCCTAGTAATTTGTTTCCGTGAAAATTGTGAACACACACAAGTTGTACAAAGTTTATTTACAGCTTTCTTATCATATTTACTATAATTACTTCGAAAGAGATAGAAGCATCATTAGTCTATACTTTATACCTTAACTATGCGAGACAGTTTATAAATTGTTTACTTAATGGGTACAGTAATGAGGTAGGTACTCTTCCGGACACTAGAAGATAGGGAAAATAATAAACGAACATAAAATACACAGACACATATCACGCTACTACTATTTTAGGTAGTGACTAGTGACCGAGAATCGATTTAAGTAAAGCTTAAGCTTCAGCAAGAATCGTTTTGTCAATTGGTGAAACTTACATTCTGCTGCAGAAGACCCGTAATATTCTTTGTTAATGATCGATTACGTACATGTCAATAACGACAGGTTTGAATCGTTTTGCTTAAGTTACACTAATAGCTATCATCTAAGAACTATCTTTAGTTAAGTAATATTATAATAATTAGTCGCCGAATGACAGACAGCTCATAATATTATATAGGTTACGTAATTACTCAAGCTGTAGGTAATCAGCGCCGGGACCTCGTAGTTGGTCTGGGCGTGGATAACCTCTCGCTGGAGACCATGCATCAAGCCATGGTCTCCAGCGGGAGTAGGTGGAACGCGGCCGTGTCCTTCTGCGAGCAAGTCATGCTCGCGAAGGAGGCGGCCGAGAGGGAGAGGGAGCGTACCCTCCCCGCCGAGTTCCGTAGTCAGCGGCGAGGGCGCCGCAGACTCATCTACGCCCAAGACCATCGACCTCCATGATCGGGGCCTCCACCTGGACGCAACCAGATTCACTCACTGACGCGGGATAAAACCCTACCCCAATGACGCGGGATTCTCATCCCGATCAAACCCCCGCAGAGACCACAGAGGTGGTCAAAGTCCGCCGGGCGCCACTGGAAAAACGTTCTGCTTGTAACCAGAGACGCCCGGCAACGGACGTTAGAGCGGCCGCGGAGGTGGTCAAAGTCCGCCGGGCGCCACTGTAAATTGGTTCTGCTTGTAACCAGAGACGCCCGGCAACAGACGTTAGAGCGGCCGGAATAAAAAAAAAAGCTGTAGGTAAGAGACTGTATAGTCTGTTATAGGGACTAATTAGTCCCTAATGTCCAGTGTATTTGCACGCGTTCAACAAGTGCGTCATTACGGGTTTAAATCCATCAACAATATGGTAAAATAATTAAGAACCGTACTTGATTAAAATAAGTTTAAAACGTTTTTTTTTAAATATTTTACTTACCATTGCTTTGATTAAATGAATCATTTGATTCTCTATCATAACTACAAGTTGGTAGATTCGAATGATATTAGTGGGCGATCTTGCTTCCTTTTATTGAAGGGACACTCAAAAAAGACATACATACATATAAGCACGCCTGTTACCACAAGGGAGCAGGCGAAGGCATGCTATACGCCCACTCTTCGTCAGTAACTTTGTCGGTCCCATGTAATAAAGGACGGGCTTAAGGCCGAAAACCTGTAATGTGTAGTTGAGGTCACCTTGGTTCTGTAATATCCTGATATGAGGGAAAAGACGTAAAAGATTTCAGATCCTCAGACATTTTGTAAATAAAAACAAACAAATAGTAACATTTTACGACTTCAACGCATTCAGGTACTGTTTTCAGCGTATCAGACGAAACAAGCGATCTTAAGTCTTAAAGCGATCTTAAGTTTTACTTATATATCTAGAGATAAAATATCTGCAGTTAGGTTTTACCTTTCGGCAATGGTGCCTCCTTTGTGTGGCATTTCGGCATGTGTTGCGCTGCGCTGCACACCGCCCGGCACTCTGTAATCAAAGAAAAAATGTCTATTGTAAAATAATCTAATGGAAAATATGTTTATAATAAATATGCTTAAGACATAGTAGTGTTTTCAAAGGTTTGGTTTACATTGAAAAAGTTATAATTTAGAAGCACACGTTTAATCCCGAGACTGATACTTAGTCGAATTCTACAAAATGAGGATTTAAACCGCTTCATACACGCCTGTTTCCCTACGCAGACGTTTCACAATTTTGAGTTTAATGGTCCCACTTAAAGGCAAGTGAGCCTATAGTCGCAAACTCGGAACTTGACTGTTTGCCAGGTACGTTGTTTCGCAGGTGTACAATGCAGGTTACTTTGACTTGTGTCCTTAGGAAGTAGTATGACTTTAATGCACCCTACATCCTTTCAGATACTTAGTTGATATTCTTGACTGTATAAATTAAAAGTCGAAAGTAATATCACCTTTAATGCGAACTCCTGCATTTAACACAACAGGTTTGCGAGGAATACATTTTTTAAGGATTTAAACGTCATAAATGGAAAAAAAAATTACAAAACAATATAGAAAAAAGGTACACATTACAATATTCAACGTTCTAGGAAAAAAATCCCAGCTTGAAATCTATAGGTAGGTACTGATGCTAGCTACAAAGAGGGTGTCTATATGTATATTCTTTCTATATAATTATTATTATTTATGTATCATTTTCAGTAAACAATAGGCATCGTATTGTTCCCGGTACGAACATATCCTCTGGCACCATTGTATTTGTATTGTTCTCATTGAATAGAACTAGCTTGTATAATACAAATACATATTTATTTAAATAGGACAGATAATCGCTTATCGCTCCTGTCTGGGTTGGTGGCTACATTAAACTATCCATTGGTGAAAGCCGCATCAAAATCCGTTGGGTAGTTTTAAAGATGTAAGCATACATACGGTATGTAAGCATACATACATACGGTCTTGTTTTATACTATGTTATGATTATGATTACGTATAGAGGGTTTTATCAAAATCTTAAGGTCCCAAGTCAACTTGGACCAACAAAGTTACTGGCGATAAGTGGGCTTATAACATGCTTCTGCCTAACCCCTCGAGGAAACGTAATTTTATGTAGGTGCCTACGTTATGTAGCATTTTGGACATAACCCATTATATGTGTCCCCGGTGACGGCAATAGGCCCCTATCGTGGAACTAAAATACTGGCAAATTGTGAGTGTGTAATGCACCTCTGCCTACCCCTTCGGGGATATAGGCATATCTACAAAATTACTTTAAAATCACATTTAAAATTGACGTAAACTGTCCGTCTTAACCGACGAAACCGACGAAACCTCCATTTTTGAAGCCAGTTAAAATTATGTACACACAGAAACACGCACCGGTATTAATGATTATCACTGAATTAACGTAAGATTTATCAACACATTCACCGCGATAACAGTAATCTCCAAAACTAGTACGGTGTCTTGCGCGGTGCTTCGCGCCGCACCACGCCAAAGGTTTTGGCCTTTAACTTTTGACCCCTTAGGGCTAGGTCAAATTTTCGATTTTTTGGCTTGCCTCCAGATCGAGGGCTATCCATAGAGGGGTCAACCATCATTGGAGCATAAGCAGTTCTCGAAAGCTAAAGGGGACATTACCCATTTCTATATAGTAATATTTACCTCTCCCTTTCAAACTTTTCCTTCAAAGTCTTGAAGTTGTAAAGCCGCTCCCCAAACTGATGCATCGATAACATTTTGATATTATTTTACACTATTATACAAACACACAAGAATATTTCAATTATATACTCTATAATAATAATTGTATAGAAGTTAAAACATTTGTGTATATTAATATCGAAGAATAATAACGAATAATAAAAATATGTGCGCGAACAAAGAAGCTTGAATAGTGACTGACTGATTGACATTATGTACTGTCAGACAATGACAATTAGAACTACATTATGAAGGAAGGGCTATGTATGGATGCATTCAGTACTTGATAAGGAACACATTTATTTGTAGAAATACATGCCCAACAGTGTCAGGCCGTTATCCTCAACATGATTATAAAATACTAGCTGATCACCGCAGCTCCGCCCGCGTGATTTAGTTTACTCGTTCCCGGAACACATTACCGCTATAAAAAGTAGCCTATGTTACTCAGGGTGAATGTAGCTTTCAAATGGTGAAATAATTTTTGAAACCGGCAACAGTAGCTTTTGAGTTTATTCATTACAAACATACACACAAAAATACAAATCTTTCCTCTTTATAATAGTAGTATAGACTAGCGGTCGCCCACGTCTTTGTCCGCGTGGTAATTTCCAATTTTTCCCGTTCCCGTCGCTTGTAATTATTGTTCCCGTCGCATCACCCGTAATAACATCTGGCTTCGCAAATAATTATTATAGAACGAATTTCATGTCCATAAAATATGTTACAGTGAGTTAACCTCAAAAGATAGATATATGCTATCGCGGACCTTTTTTAGAACTTTTAAAGAGGAACAATTCTTTAGAACATTATTTTAACATAACCGTAACCGTTTGACCAGCGCACGCAACGGAAGTTCTCAAAAGAAATAAACTTTCCCCGATTTTGAAACACATTTCACTGCTGCGGACCTATTGATCGTAGCGTGATGTTACTCGTATATAGCCTATAGCCTTCCTCGATAAAAGTACTTCTCAACAAAAAAATATTTTTTCAAATCGAACCAGTGCTTCTTGAGATTAGCGCGTTCAAACAAACAAAGAAACAAACAAACAATATTTTCTGCTTTATAATATTAGTATAGATTCCGTTTCTAAGTAAACACTGTGGTTAATTAATTGTAATAGTTAAAAGGTCAATATTCTGTTTATACACATAAGGTGATACATTAAATTAGATTTTGTTTCCCTAGTGTTCTTGTTATAGTTTTGAAAAGAGGTTAGTCTACACATGTTACATACACGTACAACCACATAATCATGCTCATTTTCCCGAAGGGGTAGGCCGAGACCTATTGCCGCTAACTGGGAACTTTTAACCCGAGAAACGCCTAGAACAAATCTTGCAAGTTAAATTATTCAGGCCCAGGTCATCTACAAACGGCAATATACTCCCCAAAAACGACAACAGGCTCGCCACCTATTACATGGGGGTTAACGAATTGGTGAATTGTGAGCGAAATAAGCACCTCTGTCCAACTCTTCGGGATTTGTATATGTCTATAAATATTATAAAGTGGTAAATTGTTTGCAAGATGAATGTAGGGGGTTTTAAAACCACAGAACCTATTTAGAAAATTTCTGTAGCGTAGCATTATATCACGAGTGCTTTTAGGCTAATTTTGGCGATAAAACTACACCAGGCAGGTGGAGTATACAATACAAACATGTTGTTAAGACAATTACGGAATGTCCAGGCTAGCCTCGTGGGCTAAAAACATGCCACAAGTCAGAAATAATTTAATGTCGGATAAAATCGGATAATCATCTACCTACATAAATATTATCGAACGCAAACTCACAATAAAAATTAAATATTAAAGTTAGCGTCACTATTAATTATGATCAACAATACAAACCGATACTTGTAAGTAAAATAGTTTCCTTGTAGACGAACTTATTTACCGGCGTAAAATAAAACTCCAAGTACCCCGTCGGCGTCGTAAGGCAGAACACGAGCGCGCCCTACGTAGTGAACTAGCATACTGATGGGCGGGCGGCAGGTTGCATTCCGCATTTCAAGCCTTTTACCACTACCAGTAGAACTCGAATGGAAAATATACGGTTTCATTTGAAAAGAAGACACTCACACCGTATTTTTTTCCCCAATAACCACATGACGTAGGCATAATTATAATAATTACCTTTAAAACGGCGTAAATATGCTAACCTAGCAGGTGATTACATATTTGAGCCGTTTGGGGTTGAGACACTGGGGTCATGGGGTCCATGCGCGTGCCGCCTTTATAGAGATATTGCTAAACGCTTAATCGATGCTTCTCAGAACCAGAAGGCTGGCTATTTTCTGGCCCGAAGAATAAGTATCGCCATCCACAACGTGGTAACACAGCCAGCATTCTGGGAACCTTCCCAGTCTGCAATGATACGGAGGATATTTTAATCGACATTTTTTGCAAATATTTTTTGTACATACATACATATGGTCACGCCTCTTTCCCATGGGGGTAGGCAGAGACTATGGAATTCCACTTGCTACGATCCTTGCATACTTCTTTCGCTTCTTCCACTTTCATAACTATCTACATGCACGCTCCCCGGTTCTGGGTACTCTTAAAACATCTCCGATTTGGTCGAAGTACGTTCGCGTAGGTCGACCCTTACCTGCCTGTCCATTTTGTGTACCATCATTCACCGAGCCTTTTCCCAACTCAGTTGGGGTCGGCTTTCCAGTCTAACTGCGATTCGGCTGAACTTCGTTATTTTCCGTGAAGCGACTGCCATCTGACCTTCACAACCCATGGGCGATATCGAAGTTCTGTAGTTAGACCGGTCGGATTTTTTATTTAGGGCTCCAACTACCCCTAACGACTGCCATAGATGTTAGTATGACAACCGGGACCGACGACTTAACGTGCTCTCCGAGGCACGGAGGGGTCTCAATGTCTTAAGAAATGGTCACCCATCCTAGGACCGGCCTGAGTCGATGTTGCTTAACCTTTGCAATGTGTTAACATTGTCGGTTACCACTAGACCACGAGCCCCTCTTTTGTGTACATAATTATGTAAATTGTTATTCTTATTTTAAATAAATGTATAACCATTAAAACCCGTTCTTACTTTGTTAAAACTATAATTAACTAATGTTAAAACTTTTATATCAATTAAAACCGTTATTGCCGCATTAGTACGGAATAAACTACTAGTACCAAAATTTGTTGTAATGCACCTTCGTCTGGCTCTTCGGGTTTTATAAATAGGTTTGTAGAAATAAATATATATTTATTACTCTAGAAACTAATATTGTTAAGTCCTAAATCAATAATAATTATACGCCGTCCATCAAATCATCAATATCGACGTAAATATTAAGTTTATTGTCCATTATTAAAATTACAATCGACATTAATAAATGACTTAGTCACAGTCAAAGTATCCACATTCTTAGACAAAGACTTCAATAAATACAGAGGAGTCGTACAGAATTCGATCGAGTTTTAGTAGTATCAAGTTACGAATAAGCAGATGTTGCAAATTGTTAAGCTGGCCAGCTAGTGAGTCGAATAAGGCCCATGTTAACACATTGTGATATTGCTACTTAATTAATTGGCATTTTATAGAGCTTCACTGTATAATGCATTTAACGGATGCACTTACTGGATTAAAAAGCCATTAAACTTTAAGCTGCCTTTGTTTGTTGAACTTACAAGACTTTTAAATTTTAGTTCAATTGACACTAAGAATAGATTTTAAATTTTAGTTCGATTGACACTAAGAATAGACTTCAATAACGAACGTTTAGTAGGGGGCGAGCCTTTTACCGTTTATGGGCACTATGGGTCTCATTATTCTGTTGTCAGCAGATACACCTAGTGTAGGGCCCCATAACAACTTAAGATAATAGAAAATTGCTTAATGAACACCAATAAGATAAACAAACAATTGCCTACAACAATCTCTTTCAGGCAACCTTTGTATGGACTTTTTTTTTTGGAATTGACTGGAATGGCTATTCGCATTATGGCATTATAATATACGAGTTAGTTACCACTTTATCAAAACCAAATCCTCCCACATTTCCATACAACTATATTATGGCACTATCACGGAAATCTGCTAAGTAATTTATCAACTAAATGGCCTCGCTAAATGGTTTTCTGCCGCGACTATAAATAACGAGGTAACGCAGGTACGCTATCAATTTCCCGATGGGGGTTGACTATAGCAAAATACACACATAAACAAACACATGGGGCAGGGAGTATACCAGTCATCAAACTTGTTGACCGCTCTGAGCTTCATGCGAGTCGCCCTCACTGAACAGCAAAAGCTATTCTGTCGATGAAGGTTCACTTTGTGTTATTATATCATAACACGAACACAGATAGTCCTTTAATTTCCGTAACTTCTGTATGTGTGATCTATTGCGTATCTATAAGTACTAGAAAATAGTGGAAACAGTGTGTCTGTATAACAAAAAATTCAAAAAAACAGCCAAGTGCGAGTCGGACTCGCGCACAAAGGGTTCCGTACCAAAACGGCAAAAATATCACTATTGTATGTGAGCCCCTATATTCTGTTTTTAGTATTTGTTGTTATAGAGGCAACGGAAATACAGTTTCTGTGAAAGTTTTAACTTTCTAACTATCACGGTTCATGAGATGCAGTCTGGAGACGGACAGACATCGAAGTCTCAGTAATAGGGTTCACGTTTAACCATATTCATATTGTAAAATTATTTGAGAATAAGTTAGCATACTTCATTGCTTATAAAATAAATTCAATATCCTTTCTTTATTCTGAACCAACATACAGAACCGATACATACCTACTCTAATAAGTTGGTTATAAATAGGTGCGTCCCCTATATAAGACGGGAGACCAAGAGTTTTATGGTTCGGAAATTCGTAGATATAGGTCTACGTTACCCTACGTTCCTGTCTACCAAAATAACTGACAGATTCTTAACAGAGGGCGAAAGGTAAAATACAGTGAGGGGTTCATATGTAATTACTTACAAACAGTTAAATGCTGACGTGTACAGAATTAAATGGCGGCTTTTGTTTCATATAATTACAACCAATATGTAATAACGTTGTAACAATTTAGAATATTTAATTGTAAGCTTAAAATTCATATAGAAATAACTTTCTATGGGTCCTTAAAATTTTAGAAAATTATAATTTTATTATGATCATTGGAATTCCTACTTTTCCATTTTAAATAAAGACCTAATTTTAGTTTTTATATGGTACTGGAAGAATAATTACTCACTATGTGGGTATAATATAATCAGAAAAACGTCAGACAAATATTTCTCTATAATCCCAGACTTCAAGATTGTAGATGAGTTCGATTTTTGCTGAGCGCGTGGCTGGTGGCTTTTCAGGTTACCTCTGGCGCTCCGCAAACATCGGGTTCCCAGACACTCACATACCGAACAACGTTTTTTGTCCTGCACCTGGAGCTAATTAGGAATAGCCTTATGACTAATAGCGTACTAAGTATGTACTGCGCCTAAAATTTATAAGAAACTTCCTGACTGGCTTAAAATGCAGTGTTGACATCTTTAAACTTAAATTGAGGAGACTTTTAATAAGCAAATGTTATTATAATTTGAATGAATTGTTTGATGATAATAATTTAGTAATTGCTATTTAGCTTGGACATTTTTGATTGATCCTATTACTGTTTGTTAGCTTTAAATTTTGACTTTATATTGTAACTTGACATCTGTATTAATTCTATTATTATTCCTGTATTGCTGGCCCAATATTGACATTATTTATATATATTTCTACCAAGTAAATGGCCTAATAATATTTTTAATTGTGTATGATATTAATAATTTAACTATACTGCATCTGTTAATTATTTACATACCATAATGCAATGGTAGAGTGTAAATGGGACATAATATAATATATCACCTATAACTGTACCTACATTATGTAAATGAATAAATGAATATGAACTAGTTCTTCTGTGCCAACTGTGTCAACTAATCAAGCATTACCTTGACATTGGCGAAATCATCGAAGAATATCAATGGAGCCACATTATTAAAAAAAAAAAAAGAAGAGATTGTAGATGTAACATCGATTTTGGCAGTTAAAAATTAGGCAACAATAACAGAATGGTTATGTATTGTTTTTATTATACGTGGAACAAACAATACTACTGAAAAAATCATCGTCTACTGAGCCGTTTTCCCAACCCAATTGAGGTTGGGTTTCCAATGTGACTGCGAATCAGTTGAACTTTAATATGTTCCGTGAAGCGGCTGCCATTTTGATCTCTACAACCCATTGGCGATTTCGAAGTTCTGCAGTTAAACATTGATATTTCCTATTATATGTATAAGTATTTTGAATTTGACAGGACCCTCGTATCCGTTGCTTTCGTGAAGTGTATCTATATAGTATTGTTAGGAACGTAGCTTTGTGTGATTTCTGCAGCAAGGGACGAGGTCATTGATGGTACGGAATAGGGGACGACCGTAAGAAAGATAACTGACAGGTAATCAGAAATAGAATGTCATAATATAAAGAATATTTAACAACCACTTTTGAAGTCAATAAAGGAATAGTTAATTGTCGCGTATTCTCTCGAATTATCTCGTTCCCAATTCTCAAGGGAACCGGCTACAGCGATAAATAGTAGCCTGCTTTGGTGACGCAGTGGTATATGTTTGCGAATACCGACCGTGAGGTCCCAGGTTCGATTCTGGGTCGTCTCAAATATTTGTGTGAACTACAAATTTAGTATATTTATCAGTTGTCTAAATCCCATAGCACAAACTTATATCAGCTTAATTTGTTAGAGACGTTGTGTGAGAATGTTCCATAGTTCTCTAGTGAAAGAGCAACAGCACACAGTTCACTGATATAATAGATACCTATTATTAGTAGGATAGGGCTGGAAAGAATCATAAACTAGAGAGGGAGGCAATTGTCATCGACTGCTATTTTAGGTGAAGCATAAATAGAAAAACGAATTTTGTCCCTAATAGTAAACTGTTTATACTGTGGACTTGGTGGAAATTGCCACTTACACATATTTTCAACTTATAGTTTAAAAATAATATTATACTGCATCAATTAATGTGTCTTTAGTTCCTGCTGCAGCTGCAGAAACCCATGACACATACAATACTATAAACCAATGAATTCAAAATGTCTAGACACGTCAAGCCCACAGACTAGCCCCCTTCCATTCAGACGCAAAGTTTTAGCTCTCAGTTCTGCATAGACAGCTGCTGTTAAAAGCCTCTTGAATATGAAAACCAAGTTTGGAGCGGAGGATACATTGAGTTTCCGGCACAGACTGAAGTTGTATCGTATCACAGTTTTACAATAGAAAACAGACACGTTAGTTCAGATCCAGTGTATTGTATGTAGGTACCTACTGTTGTAATTTTAATATTGAGATTGTATACGACGACGCAGTTGTGTCTGTAACATCGGTCTTGACTGTTGCAATTTAGGATCCTTCGTTATACGTCATCATTCAAACTACAATGTGATTACAAGAGTGCGAAATAAATGAGCGGCAACTGCTTCGCTACTCGTACCTAAATTTCTGCCCTAAGCACAGAATAGTGAATAGTATGTAAGTACATACATACCCTAGGCTAATAACTTAGAAAGATGTTTTATTCCTTTTTAGAAGCTCTATTGGCTCTATATTTCGAACGTAAATAATTAGTTTAGTATTTTTTTAAACCTTGACAACTATACTATAGATACACAAATACCTCTATAGATATTTTTACAAATCTTTCCATGTAGGTATGTACTCATTTACAAATAGTAGTAGTATTATATATAGTATAATTTAGTTAGTATTTTGTTCATATAGAGATCTGTTGAATTTGAAGACAGGCGACAATAAAATGTGCAGCTTTTCTGATAGGTAGGTTTAGTAAAAATACACAATGTAAAACTAGCAACGACAAACAATATATTTCGCAAAATAATAAGACGCAGTCAGAAAGCCAAGTCTGCTGTAAGCTCATTTCATTGTTGTCTAGACTTCCCCCTTAGTAGGGGTAAAACTGGGTTCAGGGAATATTAAGAGATTGGAACAGTAACTAGGTACAGTTAAAGCTTAAGGAAAGTAAGGACAACATCGTATTCATATAGTTTAGACAACAGTATTAGGAATTATTAACATAGCAGTCTAATCTCATATAAAGTACCTACAGCTGAAAGTATAGTTAAAACTAGCAACCCTTAGCGCAAACTGCGCAAGTAATAATTTTTTTTTTTTTTTTAACTTTTGTCAAATTTCTAATCTTATCGCACCACTTGAGATCACGACCTTTCCAACGGTGTGCCACACTTGACTGTGCGACTCTTAGTTTAGGAGGAGAAGCGGCTTCACTGGCGTATTATATATATAGATAGATGCCTGTCTAAGAGACATAGCTCTAGACAGCGAAAGGCATTTCAACTGCACTCTGGCTGCTGATTTGCAGTTCGATTGATTTGACGTGCAGATCAAATGCCTCTGGAACGCGCCGTTATCTTGCACCTGTCTAGAGCCATAGCTCTCGACGGCAGACGCCATTTTAACTGCACTTTGGCTGCAAATTTGCAGTTCGATTGATTTGACGTGCAGTTCAGTGTCTTTAGAATGCGCAGTTACCTTGTCGAGTACCAGATAACTGATAAAAATTCAAGTAAATAAATGTACCAACTTAAAATAGTTGGTAAAAAAAATTAAACTCCGTTACAAATCATATTGCAAATCGTATCAATCCTAATTCTACTTATTAAATAATACTATACCCAGAATACGATACAATTTATAACTTGTTGTATACATACAGCACTACCAATAGGTTATAAATGTAGCAGAATGAGCAAACAAAGCATAACAATACTAATAAAACAAGCGTACATCTCAATCTCAATATACAGATCTTGTATTACATCTCGTTAACGTAAATTAAGCGTAGGATTGTCGGACATTGTACTTGTGGAGAGTAATGATGCGCCTGACGGTACATTTACTTGATGAGGAAACGAGTTTTGTTGCTAAGAACTTTTTTGCAGGCGTTCATTACGTCTGATGCTAATAGAGGAACTAAGTAATGAGATTGTCGCTTGAGTAACGTAAAAACATAATACACGCCCGCACCCGCGGGTACCTATATAATATATTATATTATATAGGTACAAAAAACCTTCCTCGACAACCACTCTATACATTGAAAACCGAAATAAAATCCGTTGGGTAGTATTAAAGATCTAAGCAAACGGAGGCGACTTTGTTTCATACTAATGTTATGATGATAGTTACAAATATTTAAAAAAGTAAAAGGTGCAAGTAAGTGTCCAAATAAAGAGAGCAAATATATAGGGAAAGTAAAGATGGGTTTTGAAGTATGTAATTTTAAAGATGTTATTAAAGGCCACAAAATGTTGTTTTTGTAGAACTTCCTATTTCCTAAATTCATTTGAGTTACTAACACAGACATTGTATTGATGTAATTCTAGTATCAACTATAAACACCTTTTCTTGTGCGGTTTGGAAATCCCAGACATGAAAGAAATACAGCATTTTATACGTGAGTTACTTGCAAAAGATCCCTCTAAATATTTCAAGGCGCGTATGATTAAGACAGTCGCCCAGTTTTCAAGAGAAAAACTCAAGATTAAAAACGTCCTGCTTGTATGGAGACGGTTGAAAGGAGCGACTTGAAAAGACGAGCCTTTTAAAAACATCGTTCTGAAGAGTTATTACTGAAATAAGGATGTCTGCAGAGTTAAAATGGAAGTACGATGTAGCGAACATAGGCCCCGGCGTTTCATAAAAAGTCGCTAAGTTTTGGCATTATGAAAATAAAGAACTTTATCACTTGTCCACTGATCTGTTTCGCCCTATGGCATCTTCAGGTTTTTACACTTATTCACTTTACATATTCAATATACACAAACAATCGAAAGCATAAATTATAACTTTATTTATCTTTTTAATTTGATGAAAATTATTCTATAATTAGGAAATCCTAGTTTCCTCTAAACAAAAATTCATTAACGGTCTTTTTTATAAACCAGACTGGCGTATTATTTGAAACTAGGATTACAAAATAACATTGCCATAATAAGGTATACCTACCTATATACCTAACACTTAAAACTCATTGGGAGAATCTGTTACACGTCCAAAGAGCGGTATAAAAATCGAATATAATATATTAATATAAAAAAGCTGAACTAACACACTTGTTCACTATTCCACAACTTTATTTGATTTTTTTTCAACGACCGGTTTCGCTTTTCAGCATTATCCTAAGATAATGATAATGCTGAAAAGCGAAACCGGTCGGTGTACAAGTGGACTAGCGTACAAGTGTGTTTGTTCATCATGTATTAATATAAGTTCCACCAAGTGTCAGCAACCGAAAGTATAAACTATATAAAAAAGCTATTTTCAAACTTACGTTCCGTAGAAATATAGAGTATTGGTACCATCGAGCCTAAACCTAAACCGTCTATAATTTTAAACGTCCCAGGCAGTGACGTGTATAGATATTCTAAGGTCCCAGTTTATTCATGCCTATACGCTATCAAAATCACCAACCATATATTTACACCTGGCCGGCGTTTGGTTGGAGTTTTCCCGTGTATATACTGATTTCCCGGGTGTCGTCTAGTCGGAAGCACACGCCCGAATGCCCCGGAGTCACACCATTACATCGCCATACATATATTTTCAGATAAGTATACTCGTATTAGGTATTTTACTAAGAGTTTCGATACATACGAAAAATACATACAAACTCCTAATGAGTTTGTATGTATTTTTTTCTTAGTAAATAGCTACTATTCAGTGGCACCTATACTTACATTATGTTACCTTAAGTTGAGCTTGGTATATTTGAGAAGAGGAAAAAACCGCATCGGATGAACAGGCAATAAATATTAGCATAGGCACAGAGTAAAGGCCGGAAATTGAGAGATAAAATTAATTAACTGACCGCACCATCCGTTGCGGGTGAACGCGACTGCGTGGAAATTATTGCACGTACACAAACACACCGACTATACATACATTTTTATAATAAAGTACGTACCTACGTATAGATTGGTCACTATATTCCTGTGATATGTAGTAATACGCATGTGTGGTACATGGAGTCTAGGAACGGATTCCTTTGGCGGACCACTGAAGACATTGGGGACCATCGGAAACAGTAAAAAACCGGCCAATTGCGAATCGCGCACAAAAGGTTAAATAACGTTTGTTGTATATGAGCCCCTGAAATATTTTTTATATTCTGATTTTTTGTAACAGAAATACATACCTAATCTGTAAAAAATTCAACTTTCTAACTATCACGGTTCATGAGAGAGACGACAGACGGACGGACAATGGAGACTTTGCAATAACCCATTACTCCGCTGTCCCCCGTAAGGGTAAACCTTTGGGTACGAAAACCTAATAATGAAACAGTTAATTATAGTGTCTGTCAAATAATGACACCCTATTAGGTACCCCCATGTATGTACAATTACATATTATTACATTTAGAATTACGTAAATTCTAAATTCTAATGTAGTGTAGATTATCGGTCTTTTGACACAGCGTCTGTGTAATAAAGGCAGCCAGTGTAGACGCCGATACTGACTTCATTTGTTTATATGGACTTCCCACCGCTGTACTGAATTCAAATCAATTTACATTGGGTTTTTCTCGGGTCAGCGCTGACTTGTCTCGAATTCGGAGTCAGTAACTGGCCCTGTGTAAATCAGCCTTAACAGATAGACATACCTTACATCAAGCCTATATTCCCGAACGGGCAGACTGAGGTGCATGCACCCACACTTTGCCTGTTATTTTGTTGGTCCCACGATAGGCAAGCTTACTGCAGCTTTTACAGAGTACTATAGAACATACATGACCATTCTGGTAATTATACCAAAATTTCATCTGTCAGGACAGATGTTACATACCACTGAATAGAATCTCGTAGTACGAGCAGGTAAATAATAGTCGCTAGGGAAATAGCCATAATATGAAACGACCTTTTTTTATAAGTATGAGATGGGGTATTTGTACTAGTATCACTGAATAGAGAATAGTACTTACATACAGAACTTGCACTCCGACGTTAATTAAAGCACATTCTTTTGTTTACAGAGAACATAATTCGAACGTTAGGGTTGTCAGTAAAGTAAAATATATACCAGCATAATTTGACCAATAATTATGACGTTAATGCCTCAATATCAACTCTTTGGTCAATGTCGTGTCACAAACAAGAGACAACCCTTACTGACTTACAACTTCAAGTTGTAGCTGACGTCAAGTATTTTTTGCGATTGTTATGCGAGTGACATATTATGCCTAGTATGCTTGTAGTATCTTTTATTTATGCTAAAGGATACTAGGCTCGCGGTTCGTTATCTTCAAAAGAGTTATTTAATGATGGCAAATTGTTCCTATTACGTTACTAGCAAAGAATAAAACCTAATACGTTATTACAACAAAGCGCTATTCTATTGAACTTATGAATAATGTCTCGCTTGAATGCACCAGTCGACACGACTTTAGTCCCAGTAGCGCATTTCCATGTCCATAAGCATGTATGCCGCATGTTAATGCATGCTCTAGTGATGTAACAATACAAGTTTTGGTCTAACAAATGGTTTGTAAACATATAACGACACATATGTAGATAACTAGCGGACGCCCGCGGCTTCATCCGCTGACAAATTATATTAAAACCTTCCTCGATAACCACTCAATCCATTAGTGAAAACTGTATCAAAATCCGTTGCGTAGTTTTAAAGATCTAAGCATAGGTTATACATAAGGACGGACAGACAGCGTAAGTGATTATATTTTGTACTATGTAATGATAATTATGGTTACTGACATACCAAGTGACGAAATTATCCTTGTATGTTAATTTATTAAAGTATGGGCTCGGTAATTTGTCATACAATTTATAACTAGTGGTTACCGTGGACTTCGGGAGCTTTGTATAGAATTTTTTTTTTTGCAATTTTCTTTATTACTCTTTCATTTTTCATCCAATCCAAAAAAATATCATTCACGTTATTCATTGTAAGCAAGGAGCGTGTGTGTAAAGTTTTATGAAAATCGGTTAATAAATACGGCCGCAAACATGATCTGACAGAGCCCGTAGATGTAGAGGTACAGACGAAAGAAATTCTCCCCAGTCTGCAAGTTGAAACGGAGACTTCGATCGCTTCGCTCCCTCAGTCAATTAACATGTGCTGTAGAACATGGCATTACTTTAGTACCATAATCGCCTCATAAAGGGCACCACTGTAGAACGGGGTGGTGGAGCGGGGTACACAAAGAAAGTACTCATAGCGTAGTTTTACGTGCTATAATAGTAATAAAAAAATATAGCCTCTGACATCCGGCTTTCCTACGAGCGCCCTCAAGTAGGTATATAGCACCCAGCAGGGGTGGATGGCCGTATACCGTCCTTGAGTCAGTCCTAAGAGGTCCACATGGATACTCAAGCAGTGGTTGAGGTATCCAGCACACGCTCCTAGTCCCTACTCGTAGCAAGGAATTTCACAACAATATTAGTAAAGTGACGAGAAGGTCATTGACCCTTCGAGAATCTTGACACCCACTTCTTAAAATTACGGGTAGCGCCATCTAGTTCCGTCTTCGGTACTAATGTAGTAGAACGTACTAGAATAACGAGTGACGCAATCTGTTGATCTTCGGTGGTAGTCTCGTTACAGTGCTTAATTATGGTAGAGGCTCGAGCCATTTGTAGCGACAGGTTTTAATGCAGAACAGAAGCCAAATTCCAGCAGATGTTACATACCACTAAATGCAGGCTGAGCATTCAGAGTTTGTCCGAAATTAACGACCACATTAATGGACCGAGCGAGCGAAACGTCTCAGTTTCAACTCGAGGACTGGCCGATTTGGCGTTGTTTGTCTGTATGTGTGTCAGTTTCGGTCTACAGGCCGCATTTTTCAGCCGATTTTCATGAAATTTTGCACAAGTGTTCTTTGTTGCAAGGCGCAACTTTTGTCGAAGGGATTTTTCGATTGGGGGGAAAATGGGGGAGAAATGGGGGGAAAATGGGGAAGAACGAAAATAACGCGAGGTCTACTGTTCGCAGAACTACTAGTTAATAACTTATCCAATGTCATTTGCGTTCTGGGAATTGGGTAAGAGAACTATTTATTCTAAGTGTATGCAGCCGTGGACATCATAGAGTTTGTACTATAATTTTATATTACCCTAGTTATTGAATAAAAACATTCAAATAAGTAATATTTAATTATCAACATTGTTTATGGCAGCACGCCATATTGCCCGTTCATTCCTACTTTCAATTAGCCTTCATAATTATTTCCTCACTTGCCATGTGCTCGCGGAAAAGTATCCGCTTATCTGTGATCGGCAGCGCATTCGACACGTTCGCGAGTCGGGAAAAATAGAAACCAGAACATCCCACAGTCTCGCTGCTTTACATATTTATTTTAGTATTTAGTTTTAGATAGTATAGTTTGTTTAGGTATTTTTTTAAATTAAATTTTCCAGTTCCTTGTATATGTATATTCATGAAATGTCTTATTATAAACAAATAATTGTGAATTTTCATCGCAAAAAATAATCCAGTTTGAATTTTAAGTACACCCCACATACAAAGCGATTTACTTGAACGGATGCCATCCTTTAACTACACACACACATATCACGCCTATATCCTCGATGGGGTAGGAAGAGGTGCATTACACACCCACAATTTGCCAGTAGTTTTAGGCCCACGTAATAGAGGACAAGCCTATTGCCGTCACCGGGCACATTTATAATGGATTATGTCCAAAATTACCGATTGAATTTAATAAAAAGTAGCAGCTATATATTAATTTTGAAAAAATTTGAAACCCGTTCGTTGCCTTGCGATGAAATGTTGATGAAAGGCAACAAAATTTTACGTGCCAGCCGCTGTGGCACAGCCAATTACAGTCCTGGGCGTCTCGGACTCCTTTAACTAATTACTGTAATTGTATGTCTTTACTTAATTATTTATTACTCTATTAAATTTATTTCGTACTTCTTGTTAAAACACACTTCATTTCTCTCCACAATAATCATCTTTCTCCTCTAAACCTCTAAAGTCTGCTGGCAGAAAAGTCATCTTTTTGACTTGAGCACGCCTTTGGGCATATTGATTTTTTATAATTACCGACGTATCTATATATTTTAATGTACAATAAAGAATTTTTAAAAAATATCCTTACTTCCTTACTAATGTAAAAAATGCGAAAGTACATACGTAATCTGCCTGGTCTTCATGCGTTAGCTACATACCGATTTAAAAAAAATACAGAGATAGGTACAGATCGCGAGAAGTAAGTGGAGCTTTGCATTTGTGTGAGTGACCATGAATAGTAGAGTAAAAACTATGTTTGTAGCTGTGTGTAAAAGAGGTCACTTATACTTTCACGTACACTGCACTCACACAAATGCAACCAAAAGAACATTAATACTCTTTATACCGGGAATTGGAGATCGCAAAACTATTTCACGCGGAAGCTAGTAAATACACGAGTATATTAAATTAAGACATTTCTACACGCGATAATCTAATCTATCTCCACTTTGTGTCGTAGTAGAGTTTCTGCAATGGGACCTATAGATAACTGATACTTGAACACTATTGCTATTCCGATTCGAGAATTAACCTGACACACAGGTGTCGCAGGTGTAGACATTAACAATACTTCAACCATTACGTGCAATCTCTTTTATATCGTTTAAAAACATTACCCAAACAAAACTGGCCAAGGTCGAACGAACAGCTACAATTTAGCATAAGTATCAGCATGGTTATTAACTAAAAAAAGCGTATATTTTACCTGAGATCTACAAGGAATGACGTCATCTGTTCTACATATACGTACCTGAAATGAAGACATACAAACATTTTAATATATTATCAAACATCTTAAGCATACATTAAGGCGGCATGAATTACTTTCCATTTCCGCGTGCGAAATTTCGCGGGTGAGGAAACATTGCTAATTATAGGTTTAGGAATTCGAAATTAAATACGAGTAGTGGAAGACAAGATCTTTGGTATTAATGGTAATGTGACCCCGTAAAATATAGGTCTATGTTATTAAGTGTAAGTTAATTTATTACGTATATAGGTACTCGTATTGTTGGTTCTAGATCGCAAATTCGATATGTTCAGTGCAGATCGCGGTAGAATGTGGAGGTGTAAACAATATACCTTTGAATTACCCCTTGTTAGATACTTGGTAAACTTCTTTAAACACACAAGTCTGCGATTGCCGAGCATTTGTTGGAATCGGGTCCTAACCACTGGATTGAACTCCACAAGCCACACGTCCTATCCACTGACGGACACTATTACTCCACGATAGTGCGGGAAGCCGTCGAAATAAAAAAGTATCCCAACTTTAACCGGGAAGATGGATATCGACTATCTACGTCGTGGAATCCGGTGATCAGCAAATGTACTCGCCACCTCACCGAACGCCCGCGTGCTGATACTATCAGTGTGGTATGCCGTAGTGGCTCTCCGAACACAATAGTTAGTGACGACGAAGTGAGGGTAGTTGAACAAACCCGCACTTCACGAAGGCGACGATGAGCTGAAGCCAGTCCACCCGTGACCACGGCTCTTGTAACAGGGCCGAAACGTCGGGTAATAAAGAGGTATGTATATATCTCAATAATCGCGTAAAAGACCCGTTAGTCTTAAGTTTATAACTTGGTAAACTTACTTAATATTCTTACCCGAGATTTTAAGGTCATCATAATGCTTAAATGCTTATATTTCAATTCTCAAAACTGTTATCTTCTGAATTACTTCCTATATTATCCTTAATAGCAGTTTTAAACAGTCGATATCCTTTCCAGAAGGTTTTGGATCATTGCGACACTACTCGTAATAGATATTGGTTATATGAGTCGATGTATAAACTAATCATAATATCATGATAAACTCATTGTCACTTTTCTTGGACGTAAACAAACATCCACCTTTGTGACACAAACAAAAGCGTCGCAAGTTTCTGTACACAGTAACGGACGTTGCATTGTGCAGGTTTCAGCACAGAAGCCAATCCGATCGTACCATGTTTGCATTTCACTTGAGCGATTATACGACACCCCTGAGACGAACGTTCGAGCTGTCGCTGGTATGGAATTTCAGTACGGGATGTTTTGTATGTGTGGGTATGACGTCTGCGCTTCAGGGTTGCTACTTACATACATCTTTTCTATTGTACTTGATCTTCCGTTTTTGAGTAAGTTATGTCATTTTTACTTCGGGGATATAGGCGTGATGTAAGTTTGACTGTATGACAAATATTTTTCGACCCGGGAATCGATCCTGGTGAGGTCCCAGTTTCGATTCCATATTGATAAAATATGACCGGCAGTCGAATACAAGCTGTGCCAGGGGCTGTCGAGGGGCGGAGAGCGAACGAATTTTTCGAATCGTTTCATTAATTTTGGATTTAATTCGCTACAATCATACAAATCTTGCCACTTGATAATATTACTAAACATTAACAAGTATATTAAGGACTAGCTGATCACCTCAGCTCCACCCGCGTAATTTAGTTTACTCTTTATAAAAAGTAAAAGCGGATAAAATGTAGCTACTCAGGGTGAATATAGCTTTCCAATGGTGAAAAAATTTTTGAAATCGGCACAGTAATTTTTGAGTTTATTCATTACAAGTATACACACATAAATACAAATCTTTCCTCTTTATAATAGTAGTATACTTAGACAAGGACATTACTGTTGCTACTATTTTACATCTCCGCTTTAGAATTACGAACATTTTACGAAACGAAATTCATTAAATTGTGTAATGGGTAAATGAAGATTAGTAGGAGGGTCTTTAAAGAAAAAGGGTCAAAATAATAACCATCCAACCAACGAATGTGGTAGCCCTGACCTTGACAGCCTTGAGAGCTTTAGAAAAACTCATATTGTTGTCAGTTACAAAAAAAAATACACGTCAAAAATTGACACAAAAACCTACTTCAAATTAGGGACCCAAATGAGACCAAATTGAAATGGACTACTTTCAATTAAAAACAAAATTCAAAATCGGTTAGCCCAGTCCAAAGATATGAGGTAACAAACATAAAAAAACATACAGTCGAATTGAGAACCTCCTCCTTTTTTTGATGTCGGTTGAAAAGAGGTCTTAGGAGTTTAGCCTGTCCACACCAAAAAATCAATATACTAAATTATTTTATTGTACGTTTCTAATTTCTTGTAGGTAGGTAATGAAAATTCGAGGTCATACGACTTAGGAAATAGCTTTTTTCATTATTATCTATGATTTCATTTTGCGGTCAGGAAATTACTAGCGATTTAAATCCAATATTCTCTATTACTTACCACAATATTGAAAACAACACAGAAAAGAACCGAAAGGGCTTGACGGCGAAATAGGTATAATATAGGAGAAACACATTGCAAAGGTAAAGCAACATCTAGCCAGGCCGGTATTAGAATAGGTGACCAGTTCTTAAGACATTGAGACCCCACCGTGCATCAAATACCACATTAAGCCGTCGGTCCCATAATATAATAAAATTAGAATAGAATAGAGTAGAGTAATTGGAAAGCCGACTACAACTGAGTTGGTAAGTCTCGGCGGATAATGTGTATTATGATAGGAGAACCAGAAAAACTTAAAGATGAGGTAATATGAAAATAAATATACAATCCTTTAACCACATTCTTTGCAATTAGACGTGAAACGTGTAAAATCCAATCAAAACATTCCGTGGGAAAGTCCTGATGTAATCGTGACTCTTGACGCAAACTCAGTGAAGCAAATTCTATAGATTTACGTACAAATCGATAAGTTAATTTATTAGTATTTTATGCCTCGTAGCAAATATAATTCAAAGACGTCATTCACTAGTGATTGAACGCGCGTGTGTGATTCTAAGCGACCTACCCCGATATCGTTCGAGTGATACTTTTACTAGTGATTACGAACAGTTATTTTATTAGTCCTCAATTTACTGTGTACAGACAACCACGTTTATTTTCTAGTCGGGTAGACAGAAACCACAGATTTCCATTAGCTCCGATCTTGACATTCTTCTTTCACTTCCTCATAATTTTCTCATTGGCCTCAGAGTTATAATACCAACCGCGACATGAGATTTTTGGATTCGATATCCGGGTTAGATGAAGTATTATTAATATTGTACATATATGTACTTATTTTACCAGTTACCTAGTAGGTATAGCACAGGCTCTGCATTACAAGTTATTTCTCTTCAATATAGGCGATTTTAGGATTGCCGTCACTACCTACTAATTAAGTTCTATGAGGCTCTGCCCTATGGCTATATCCCTGCGGTCGACGGCTCCAATGAACTGATCGGCAATTCCCAGAGGCAATTCTTAGCAATGTACCGAACTACCGCAAAACAGCTTACCAGGCTAAACCTTCGAATTGGCTATCAGTGCAGCAACCCTTTACAAATCGAATTGAAATCTGATTCAAACAGAGAATAATTGTATCATTCGAAACCGTTCAACGATGCATCTATATTTAAGAATTGGAAAAAAATATAGACTTAGAAATTTGATAGGTTTAATAATTTCATCGTAGATTACGTTTTAATTGTCTAGATTGCGTCTGTCTCTCATCACAGTTTCGAAAATTTAATCGATTCTCGTTAAAATAGCAATGATTTAAAAGAGAACCAATTAAGTTTTCAAACTTCAATAATTACGTTCTGGAAATGGATTTGTTGTTTTCTTTTTTTAATCAGTTAATGATGAAAAAAAACTATTAAGTTTCTATTTCAAATTTAAAAAAAAACAAAATTAATAAATTTAGAACACACGACGCGTTAAAAAGTAATTGAAAAAGGATAAAATAATTTAAAAGAATATTCGTCCGAAGCACAGAATAGGGAATAGTTGACAGATATTGCTATCTGGTACTTTAAAAAAAACAAAGTTATAATTGAAAAATAACGATATGATTAGTAGGAGCGAACCAGCAATAAAGAATTCTGTAGAAATTAAATTCGTATTGAAAAAATCCTAGACGATTCTCTGCAAAGCTTCAAGAAAGGAATTTCGACGAATAAAAATTTCACATGAAGGAAGTCTTGGGCGTTCACTAGCAACAAACATTGGAAAATGATTTCATACAGCTTTAATACTTTGTAAAATTTTGAACGACCGTCATAAACAGTTCAAAATCTTTTATCAAACTGTCTCAATCAAATCAGAGAAAGCAATTAATTACAAATAAAACACTTTTACTAGCACCGTTTATCTATAAATGAATGCACAATCTTTTAATTGGAATAATGTCAAGTAAGATCATTCACACTTTCTCCAGGAAATCTAATATACTGACAGTATAATGCGGCAATACAAATGCATGTGTCGCGTATTATAAAACTATACACACGTAGATATAATTAGAGAAATCAATCCTGTTTGATCGTAAAAGGGTTTGGCATTGCGCAACCTAATGACCTGTTGTCTAAAGGTAGGAGTGTTCTCCCACGCGACAAATTTCATAACACTATGGCACAGTGCCTTTCAAGTATTAGCAATTCTATGTGGCATTTGCGGGACCTAAATTGTTACATTGAATGCTTAATGGAAGGTGATTGAAAGTTGTGCGTAGGTATACCCGGTTGTATTCCTTGACATCATGATACAATGCAGTGCAGGTTTTAATAGGTATTCTCGTTCCTCATTATTGTAGGAATACGTTACCGGTAGAAGATGTATGCTACTATATAAAAGAGTACCTCAAGAGACTGCCATAATGTTTTCTCTTCGTTGTTTGTACGGAACTCACGTAAAACTGTTCTATATTTTTGACAGTTTGAGACTCCGAGCTTACTGCTCGAAGTCTTAAACTCTTATTCTGCCTATACGGTGGCTAAGGCGGAGGGCAAGCACTGTGGAGGTTTGGTGGGTAGTTCGTTGACCCCGCAGCGGGGTGGCGAAGAGCCTAAATGCATTTCCAACCACGTATTGGACGTAAATAATTATATTACTCAATAGCATTGTCTCCTGCCAAAGTCAGTCGGTCGAAGGCGGTCTCGAAACCATCGCAGTTCGAATGGTATCGAGACTGCGTGACTATAATTATAATATTTGCTCTGTGGTATGAATTAATCATCTCAAGTCTAATACAATAAACAGAGGAAACTAAACCAGTTTTTTGTTGCAGAAACTTTCATTTTCTATCTAAGGAAAAGTATCTATATTTTATTAAATTTACGATTATGGATTATTCAGTTATACTAATTTAAATGACATATGAATACGCATAACTTTTTATTTAGTTTTTGAATTTGAATGTCTCCAAGTCCAAGGGTATTCCCAAGCTTCAGGCATCAGCAAATCTCAGGATAGAAAATAAGTTTTGTTTCTAATCAAATTCGGATGACAGTATAAAAGTTATTGTTATACAGGCTCATATAGGTAAGTTATTCCACTCGGGTTTAGTAGATAGTTAGCACGTCAGTTCAGTGAATCAGAACTAATTACGACGCAAAGACATTGATAATGATAACAGAAAAGGTGTTATCTTTTGTTATCTCATATCATAATTTGCAATACGCTCTGATAACCATTCGAATATACCTACTGTTATATGGTAAGCCAACGCCCTGTAATTATGAGGGGATTAACACTGCTATAAAAAGGTGCAGATTTAGCTCATGTATAGAATGATAGAATGTTGAGAAATCCGATAGACGTAGCAGTTGTCATATTAAAAATGTTACTTTTTTTAAATTTTATTTTTTTTGCAATTATGGAAAAATGTGTGAATCGTGAAAAGGTACTCGTATCACTTGAATGAAGAACAAGAAATGTTGGCAAAATTAGTGTAGTTCTTAATGTGGAAGTCAGATGGATAACGGAAAAAATGAAGTTCAGCCGCATCGTAGACAGGAAAGTCGACCCCAAGTAGATTGGGAAAAATGCTGTGAGTAGATGATAGTATGGATTACAAATGGCAACAAGAGACACTTAGAAGAAAATAACCACTAAATAATGTTTTTAAAAGCTATCTGAAAAGTATTAGCAAACGAGAGGTCATAGTGTTTCAATAAGTTTTGACAAAAGGCCTGGTCAAGAATACCAGTAACCGGAGACTTTGCATGAAGATTGTTATGAAAGTGGAAGAAGCAAAAATAGTATGCCAGGATCGGCAGACACAGACACAGACAAATATCACACCTATATCCCCGAAGGGGTAGACAGAGGTGCATTACACACCCACAATTTGCCAGTATTTTTGGTCCCACGTAATAGGGGGCAAGCCTATTACCGTCACCGGGCACACATAATAGGTTATGTCCAAAATGGCCAAATTAATTTAATAAAAAGTAGCAGCTATATTGTAATTTTGTAAAAAATTTGAAACCCGTTGCCTTGCGATGAAATGTTGATGAAAGGCAACAAAATCTTACGTGCTAGCCGCTCTGGCACAGACAATTAAAGTCCTGGGCGTCTCGGACTGTATCTGCATGTCTGCGTGTCGCTGTATTTACTGTCAGTCTTGGCATCATTCCTCACGAACGGATAGATCAAATCGGTGGGAACTCGGATGCGGTTTTCCTGTTCGAAAGGCTATGTCATCGAAAGTTCTTAGCTATCATTGAAGAACACTAATCACTTCCTAGGCGATAAAAGGATCACACTGAAATTCTATTTTTTTTTTTCAATTTTAATTTTTCTCAAGAATATACAACCTTCAAATATCGGAATAATGTTTATTGCGATATTTGAAGGTTGTATAGCTAACAAAGTAGGTAAGTCACAGGAAATGTGTCCAGTCACACATAGTCGAGAATACTGGCAACATTATGAGTCATAGTCCATTCACATCAAGTCAGGTGAGATGTTTAAACCAGTTAGTGTACTTACCCAATAGTATTTTGTATTACGGGTTGTGTAACCGTATTTTAAGATGTATAAATTTAACAACAAGTTTTAACTACGGATGGCACAAATTTTATTCGTCTGTTACAATTACTATTTATTACCTATATTAAATTAAAATATAAAATATTCTTATGACGAACTTATTTTTACGCCGCGAAACTTAAGTGGGACTTGAGGTGTACCAAGTCTATGATGTATTTAATAAATAAATAAATATGTCAGTACAATTCACACAACGCTATCTAGTCTCAAACTCAGAGCTTGTGATATAAGTACTAAATAAACTGATATAAATACTTTTTTTTTTGTAAATACATACACATTACCAATGACATTCTATAATATTATACATAGGAAATACTCAGATTTTGGCACAAATGTGTGTGTCAACACACCGACCGGGAATCGAACCCGAGACTCCGGCGTCGAAACTCATCGTCAGTCACTACCGACCACGCCACCGAAGCAGTAGATTTTTTATAAGTCATATTGGTTTCGCTTGTAAAAAGCCCAAATAAACTATTTATTATTATTTACACTATGTTACTTAATTACGCGTATGTACCAACAGGCGAGTCCGGATGGACAGCTAGTTGATTATTATGATTGTGATACGTAGATAATAGAAATATCATTAAAGAAATATAGACTTATAAAATGAGAAAATAAAGAAATTTAAGGGCAACCTTGATGTGCGCATTATTCGTAAATGATATAATCATTTACGTATAATGCGCATTCGTTATCTAAATTAAGTATATTGCCCTCAATTTTTTATTTAAATCTATTTGATATTAAATGTATTGGGAAATAAAGCACTATTAATTAGTCTTTGCAAAAATCTCCGCAGAACCCAGCTGTGAAATTTTATAAACTTTTAGTTGGAACTTTGGTGTACCGTGATAGTTAGAAAGTTGAATAACAAAAAATACTAAAAAAACAATATAACAAATATTTAAGGGGCTCCCATACAACAAACGTCATATTTTTAGTTTTGGTAAGGAACCCTTTGGATCATAAGGAGTCCGACATGCACTTGGCCGGTTTTTTTAACTAGTAGTTCTGCGAACAGACCTCGCGTTATTTTCAGGTCCCTAACATCCTTTTGGGACATTTCTCCCCCATTTTCGAAAAATCCCTTCGACAAAAGTTGCGCCTTGCAACAAAGAACACTTGTGCCAAATTTCATGAAAATCAGCTGAAAAATGCGGTCTGTAGACCGGAATGACACACATACATACATACAGACAAACAACGCCAAATGGGCCAGTCCTCGAGTTGAAACTGAGCTACGCTCGCTCGGTCAATAATACGAGTACATGGGGCACACTAAAGTTTTGCACTTCTAGCTAATCGGAACTATTAAATTTCGAATGTTATATTTTTTTAAACGTTGCAACCTTCTTAATAATAAAAAAAAGAATTGGCGGGAAATCATTTGTGAATTGTTTTTTATCACACATCAAAGTTCTACGTATGCAGCGAAAATGGGATTAAGTCGAAAAGATTTTAGAGCGATGATCTTTTATGATTTTAAAAGTTCTCTCTCTCTCTCCGCAAGACTGTGCCGCTCGTCTTCAAAATGCTTTTGGGAGAGAAGCACCTTGTTTGAGCACCGTGAGGCGATGGTTTGCTGAATTTGAGAGAGGTCGAGTTTCTTCACATGACGAATTTCGTGAAGGGCGGCCTGCAACTGCCGTCAACGAAAATAATGTGGCTACTGTTAAACGGTTAATTGAAGAAAACCCGCGGATTACCTATGAGATAATTCTAGGACTATTGGGGATTGGTAAGAGTCAAATCCAGAAAATTTTACACGAAGAATTGATAGTTCGGAAACTTTGTTGTCGTTTGATCCCTCATGAACTGACAGCGGAGCAGAAGAGGGCTCGCATGAAAGGTGCTCACAGATGCTACTGAAGTACGACCACGTTTATGACATTGTCACAGGAGACGAAACGTAGATTTATTGTTTTGAACCCGAAAAAAAACAGCAATCTTGTGAATGGGAGTTTGAAAATGAGAACAAGCCAACAAAAGTGAGGCAGGCGAGAAACGTTGGTAAGAAAAGGATCGCGTTCTTTTTCTCAGCTACGGGTCCCATCTGTACAATTCCACTTGAAGATCAAAAGAGTGTTAATGCCGAGTGGTATTCTACCATTTGTTTACCCAGGGTGTTAGAAAAAGTTCGCGAAAGACGACCCAAAAGCCGCGTTCTCCTACATCATGACAACGCTTCTTCACACACGGCCAACAAAACAAAGTCATTTTTAGCTTCCGAAAAAGTACAACTCGTCACCCATCCTGCGCATAGCCCCGACCTAGCAACCTTTTTTTTTTTAATTCCGCGGCCCAAGGCCGCGGCCGCTCTAACGTCCGTTGCCGGGCGTCTCTGGCTACTAGAAGAGGGTATGTCCAGTGGCACCCGGCGGACTTTGACCACCTCTCTGGTCTCTGCGGGTGTTTGGTAGGGGCGAGAATCCCGCGTCGTTGGGGTAGGGTTTTATCCCGCGTCAGTGAGTGAATCCTTCTAGCCTGCTTCTGTAAGGACGGCGGGGGGCGATCTCGCCGTCCTCAGGCCCCGATCATGGAGGTCGATAGTCTTGGGCGTAGTCGCGGAGTCTGGGGCGCCCTGGCCGCCGACTACGGAACTCGGCGGGGAGGGTACGCTCCCTCTCCCTCCCGGCCGCCTCCTTCGCGAGCATGACTTGCTCGCAGAAGGACACGGCCGCGTTCCACCTACTCCCGCTGGATACCATGGCTTGAAGCATGGTCCCCAGCGAGAGGGTATCCACGCCCAGACCCACTACGAGGTCCCGGCGCTGACTCGCCCACGCTGAGCGACCTAGCACCCTGTGATTTCTGTATTTTCCCCAAAATCAAAGATTTGATGAGAGGTTTCACTTTTACCAACTCCGAAGAGGCAGTGATATCGTTCAATCAGCACGTAGAAAACATGCCTTCAGATCTGTGGTCCTCCTGTTTTAAAAAATGGTTCGATCGCATGAAAAAATGTTTAAAATGTAAAGGAGAGTATTTTGAAAAGCAATAAACATAATATTTTGGTTTTAACATGTTGTTTTTTTAAGTTACACAAAACTTATAGTGTGACCTACGTATATGCTAGTGTCCGCCTCTATAAAAATCTAAGTTCAAAAGGTCACAAAAATCTTGTTTTTCAAATATCTGGTTTCCTGTAATAATTTCGCAATTATAATATGGATTTCGAGATATACAACATGTGAAGAAAGTAGCGGGCGTCCAATAGTAAACATTAAAAAAAAGGTTATTTGTGTTGCTAACCCTCCCAACACCGTCACAGCCGACATGTCGTCGTGCACGAATGGTCAGGTAACAGGTTCATTTGTGGGTGGCTGATATACCCCGCTAACGGTACCGAAGGGTTAATGCTACACTCTGTTTATGGTACCACTGCTAGCTCCATAAAACTGAACACGTTATGTGCACATTTTATGAGTTATGAACCCTTAAAGCAGGTACTTTGGGTAAGACAGCGTGCTAAATGCATAAAACAAATTGTTTATGAAAAATAGAGGCCATATAACAATTCAATAGGTACACAAATATATTTCTTCAAAGAGAAAGAAAGAAGGTCCGCCCGCGTGATTTAGTTTACTCGTTCCCGGTTCCCGTGGGAACTCATTACCGGGATAAAAAGTAGCCTATGTTACTCAGGGTGAATGTAGCTTTCCAGTGGTGAAAGAATTTTTGAAATCGGCACAGTAGTTATTGGGTTTATTCATTACAAACATACAAAAATACAAATCTTTCCTCTTTATAATAGTAGTATAGAAAGAGGCCATATAACAATTCAATAGGTATACATACAAATATATTTTTTTAAATTAAATATTGTTCGTTGAAATATGTCAAAGAGAAAGAGAGAATAGAGAAGACCTATGATGCATTAGGTAGGAGTACCTACTACTTTTTGTCTCCCCCGCAAACTTCGGAACTCGAAGGGGAGGGTACTTTAGATCACACACATAATCACAAAATACATTTCAAAAATTGACACAGCAACCGACTTCAAACAACCGTAAAGGGACCAAATAGTTGTCAGAATGGGACCAAATTGAAATGAAATGAATGAAAATAATTTTAAAATCGGTGCACCCAGTAAGAAGATATGAGGTAACAAACCATAAAAAAAAACATATGGTCTAATTGATAACCTCCTCCTTTTTTGGAAGTCGGTTGAAAAGTGCTTTCCTGGGGGTGGGGATACAAAACAGGTTCAAACGGAAACACACTTAAAAGACTATCAAATGTTTATCTATACTACTATTATAAAGAGAAAAGATTTGTATTTTTGTGTGTATGTTTGTAATGAATAAACTCAAAAACTACTGTGCCGATTTAAAAAAATCTTTCACCATTGGAAAGCTACATTCACCCTGAGTAACATAGGCTACCTTTTTATCCCGGTAATGTGTTCCCACGGGAATCGGGAACGAGTAAACTACATCACGCGGGCGGAGCTGCGGCGTTCAGCTAGTAGTGCATATAGGCACAGAATAGGGAATAGTAATAGTACTAGGTAAAGATCTCAATATTGACTATGTATTCTACCCATTAAAAAAAACCACATATATATTCTACGACCGATGTAATCGGTAAATGCACTCCAAGTCCACATACCGATCATAAGCTTTTATTGCGGCACGGTACACCATAATCCTCGTTAAATACATCGATTATCATCATAATCGAACTCGGGACGTTACCGGGCGGAAATAGAATCGAAACAACTTGTATATATTATACACGCAGCATAATATTGCAGTATAGTAATTTTATGTATGTATCAGGAAAGATTAAGGAAAAAACCGGTCAAGTGCAAGTCGGACTCGCGTACAAAGTGTTCCGTACCAAAACGGCAAAAAAAAAATACGTTTTGTGGTATGGGAGCCCCCATAAATATTATATTCTGTTTTATGTATTTGTCGTTATAGCGGCAACAGAAATACATCATCTGTGTAAATTACAATTTTATAACTATCACGGTTCACGAGATACAGCCTGGTGATACGGACGGACGGACAGCGTAGTCTCAGTAATAGGGTACCCGTTTTACCCTCTGGGTACCCTAACTAGAAATATAAAGTAATCAAAAGTTTATAGGAAATGTATGAACACTATTACGAGAGTCTATGCGTGATACTGTGATACGTGATGTTAGCTTAAGAGGGGAAATAGCTGCTGGGGGAATCGGCTGTTGAAGGTGGTAGATCCATGAAATGCTAACCATGAGGTCTCATATTCACAAATTAATATACTTACTTACTAATATAACTAGGTATGCAATGCATGCTGCTGTTGCAAAAGAGCGAAGTGTTAAATTTTCGAACGACAACCATTGTTTTTTTCGGTGATTATTCCTCGATGGTATGTCCGATTTTAATTTTTTTTTGTTCTAAACCTCCCTCACGCCACACGTTATCACTGTGGGAAGTTTGAAGGAAATCGGTTCAGGCGTTTAGGAGGAGTATGCGGACAAACGAAATACATGAGTCGCCTAAGATTGAGCTTCGCTCATTTCACTCAATATAGAGGAAAGATTTGTTTGTTTGTTTGTTTGAAGCGAAAAGCCTCCGATTTTGAAATTTTTTTCACTGATATGTAGCTACATTATCCCTGAGTAACATAGGCTACTTTTTATCCCGGTAATGTGTTCCCACGGGAAACGGGAACGAGATACAACGCAGGCGGAGCTCAGCTAATAATTAATGTTTTGCTATTCTGATTTAACACACATAAATAAAGGCCAGGTTAAAAATACCAGTCACCAGCGAGCATGCATGAAGACATTATTGAAAGTTGAGGAAGCGAAAGAAGTATGCCAGGATCGTAGCAGGTGGAAATCCGTGGTCTCTGCCTACCCCAACTGGGAGAGAGGCGCGATATTATGTTTGTATGTATGATTTCTATTCCCTATTCTTTGTCCACATTTTCTTTTGATATTAAACTAAGTATCTACTTATGTAATATTTATTGGCAACAGAAGATTCTGATATGAATATGAATGAAATATCGGGATAGATTGCCTATTGCGAATATAAATTCAAATTTCCGACTGCTTCGAAGAATGTAAATTAAATACGTTTGTGAACAGAAAAATGTTCAGTTTTTAGCGGAATAATAAAAAATAGATAGCAGATATAAAAAATGTTAACATATACGTATATTTACTATGTATCTATAAATTATATAATTAAAAAAAAACCGTCATATCATAAAATAATAAATGCATAACAGTTGCACAGTCTGTTTGCGAAAATTACGTAAACGCAACACCAGAAGTGGTACGGAACACGCAAATCATCGTCGCGGCATATTGCCTTAAAGATTATATTACATTTCTTGCACTAAACAAAATCAAATCGTATTGTAGGTACTGTAAGTACGTACCTATTAGAACTAAACTAGTGGTTCTGTGAACAGTAGACCTCGAGTTATTTTCGTATTTTCCCCCCAATCGAAAAATCCCTTCGACAAAAGTTGCGCCTTGCAATAAAGAACACATGTGCCAAATTTCATGAAAATCGGCGGAAAAATGCATTTCCCCCCCATTTCTCCCCCATTTTCCCCCCAATCGAAAAATCCCTTCCACAAAAGTTGCGCCTTGCAACAAAGAACACTTGTGCCAAATTTCATGAAAATCGGCTGAAAAATGCGGCCTGTAGACCGGAACTGACACACATACCAACAACGCCAAATCGGCCTCGGTCCTCGAGTTAAAACTGATATGCTTCGCTCGGTCGGTCAATAAATACGCTTCTTACCAAATATTTTGGCCGTTGGAGATGGCACGAATCAAAGAATCAAAGAATCAATTTCATTTATTCAGTTTAGGCACATAAAGAGCACATATGAATGTCAAAATTTTACAATTTTGTCAAGTAATATTATAAAAATACTAAATTAAGTAAGTACATAAATAACCATTAGAAAATGATTCTTTCGCTGGTTCGGTAATTTGGTTCTCCTGAGAAGAGACCAGCAAGAAACTCAGGTAGATTATCCATTTTCTTTTTTAATATTGTTTTGTTTACATTGTTACAATTAGTTTCTATTGTATTATACGAGTGGCCAACAACAGAAGATTAGGGTGACCATGCATTTTTATCATTAAGATATTCGTCTACATTATAGTAGCCTTTCATCATCAAACATTTTTTAACTACTATTTTAAACTTATTAAGAGGCATGTCAACCAAATCCTGAGGAATTTTATTATAAATTTTTATACATTTGCCAACAAACGAATTACCAACTTTATGAAGTCTAATTTTTGTCATTGCCAATTTATTTTTATTTCTTGTATTAAAATTATGGTTATCGGAATTTTTTTTGAATAGATCTATGTTCTTCCGTACATATAAGATGTTGTCGTAAACATATTGAGAAGCAACTGTTAAAATATTAATTTCTTTAAATAATTCTTTCAGCGAGTCACGGGGTCCGAGTCTATAGATTGCTCGTATAGCTCGTTTCTGTAATATGAATATTGTCTCAATATCGGCAGCTGAGCCCCACAGCAGCAGACCATATGACATAACGCTATGAAAGTAGCTAAAATAAACTAATCGTGCCGTTTTTTCGTCAGTCAGAGACCTTATCTTTCTAACCGCATAGGCAGCTGAGCTAAGTCTTCCTGCCAAGGCTGTGATATGAAGACCCCATTGTAGTTTACTATCTAGAGTTATCCCAAGAAAAACTGTGGTATTGACTATTTGAACTAATTCATTATTCATAGTAATATGAGTATCCACCTGTCTAACATTGGGCATAGTAAATTTTACACATTTTGTTTTCTTCGCATTGAGCAGCAAGTTGTTACTTGTGAACCAATGCAATATTTCCGAAAGGGTATTATTTACATCGTCAAGTGCTACTTTTTGTCTATCACTTTTAAAAATTAATGATGTGTCATCAGCAAATAATACTATCTCACAAAGATTTTTAGTGAAATAAGGAAGATCGTTTACGTATATTAAGAATAAAACGGGAACCTATGCGGGATAGGCTATTTTAAAATCAATTTAAAAATTAATCCCAATAAATAATTTGAAAATTAAAAGTTATGTGTGTATGTATGTTAGTTACCTACACTGTTAGTTACATCTTTAATTTCTTGGACTTATTTGAATTAGTTGGGTATCTACTATACACCTACATAATTACAATATACAGGAAATTACCGTTTCTTTCCACCAAAAATTATCAGTGACGAAACTTCAATATCCTTTACATTTGGCTGTACTCAAAGAGGTTATAAAATTCAGTGAGAGGTGTACTTCTGCAGTTCAGCCACAACAGTGACTCGCTAATTACCTTCTAACGAGTACACAACATGTACAATGTTGTAGGAGAATACGGTACATAAGCGTTTTTAATTAGCGCTTCCTGGATGACCGACTTAAAACGTTTAGTATTGCCATGGGAAGTTGTGTGTGAAATGTTTCATATATGTATTAAATTTCTTCTATAACTACCTTTGTAAAGCAATTTACATTGTCAGCTGCACAATTAAATAGGCGACTGACTTGGCCACAGCGTAGCGGATTTCGATGTTCAGTTAGCTGCCAAAATGTTTAATAAATAGCATTAAGGGACCGATATGAATCAGAACAGTTACATACTGTTCTGATTATGGTATATATGGTTCTGATACTGTCATGGTAAGTGCAAAAGGAGGGACCAACAGACACAGGCGAAAATTGGCATATAATATGCCTACCCCAAGACGATGGATATACAGGTGTATTTCTCGCTCTAATAACGACATCTCATGTACTCCACTTAGATATGAGGTAACTTAATAAGCAACCCAAACAACGTTGTTAGATAACAAAATCATTAGTTCTACAAACAGAGAATCTGTGTCAAATAATAAATTAACACTATTAGACGTGTTTCTTTAAGGTTCGGTATTCGTTGTTTTGGTTATTCTATGAATCCTAAAACACGAAGTGACCTTCACTATGAAGTCTCAGGATGTATTGTCAGGAATACAGGAACTTTTACTACGTTTGTTTTCGTTACAAGATAACACTGTTTTGTCTGGCAGTTACAACGCCCGAAATGACAGTTTAGGCACATAAAGAGCACATATGAATGTCAAAATTTTACAACTTTATGTCAAGCAATATAATAAAAATACTAAATTAAGTACATAGATAACCATTTTAAAATGATTCTTTCGCTGGTTCGGTAAGTTGGTTCTCCTGAGAAGATACCAGCAAGAAACTCAGGTAGGTTATACATTTTTTTTTAATATACTCGTAGTTTTGTTTACATTGTGTTACAATTTATATTGTACGAGCGGCTAACAACAGAAGAATACGATAACCATTCATTTTTTACATAAAGATCTATATTATAAAACACATTATAAAAGCCTTTCTCCATCAAACATTTTTTGACTACTATTTTAAACTTATTAACCCTTGGTCACCAGGCATGCCCTGGTGACCAAAAGTTACACGGTATGCCTTGTAGGGTCTCACGGACCCGGACTATTAGCCCCCTATAAACATGTAGTAGCCAGTGTATTAAATTAATTGATAAGCTAGCAGTATAATATGCTACAGTATGTAATAAAAATAACCCAGAATCAATATGTTTTGTTATTTATTCTTTTAATTAAACACTAGCAACCCTTAGCGCAAACTGCGCAAGTAATAATTTTTTTTTTTTACTTTTTGTCAAATTTCTAATTTCATATCGCACCACTTGAGACCACGACCTTTCCAAGGGTGTGCCACACTTGACTGTGCGACTCTTAGTTTAGGAGGAGAAGCGGTTTCACTGGCGTATTATATATAGTATTATAGATAAGCTGCGATTTTAACAAAAGCGTAAGCGTAGCGTTTTTGCTTTGCATCATGTATGAAGGTTGTACTTAAATACCAGGTACACGCGCACTTAAATCACATCTTTGTTCTAAACAACCGTACCCTGGACTGAAATGACAGGTGTCGGACGTCTAGACTCATAACGGTCAGTTACTGAGGACGAATGCGTGCAAAATTCAAATTTGAATTAACTGCAGCAATTGATGTTTAGTGGTGGGTCTGTGTGACCCTACCAGGCATGCCAAGGGTTAAGAGGCATGTCAACCAAATCCTGAGGAATTTTATTAAATATTTTTATACATTTGAATTACAAAGTGGTTATGGATTTTCTATAGTACCAGGTAACGGCAATAGGCTTGAGACGTCAGACCAACAAAATTACTGGCAAAAAAAAACTATATGTGTATAATGCATCTCTGCATAACCCTTCGGGGATATAGGCCCGATGTATGTCATCTAATACTCTAACTTAAGCTTCAAATCTCACAGTGCGTAATATTATGATGACTTGTCAATAAGCACGGGGTTTTGTCCAAAAAAAAGAATGGTAAAGAATTCCTAAATCCCAATTTTTCGATTAAAAACCATGATAAAATTATAGGCATCTCCATATGTCAGCGCCAGAGTCTATTAAACAACTTTTTAAGGGGTTTAAACAAAATGACGAAGTGCAAAACACATCAACGAAGACATTAATTTATAATAATGACATTTAACACAATTGCACTAAGTATCGTTCAGTCAGAACAAACGTGTCAAAAAGATCCTTGACCCATTGTAATCATAACTAAACTTTATTAAGAGAAAGCGACTTCGATTTTACGATAAGCGTACGCACATAATTATAAAGAGTCAAATCAGAGTCAAGTATATTCATGACCCGCGTTAACAATAGGAAGATATGTAAGAAAATTGATTCAGAGTCTGTGAGAAGGTCATCGGCTAATGTCATGATATGTCACAATGGCGAAACAATCTTATATCAATCACAGTTAACTAGTCAGGCCGGTCTTAGGATGGGTGACCATTTCCTAAGACATTGAGACCCCTCCGTGCCTCGGAGAGCATGTTTTAATAACATAATTACATTTTACAATCTTTCACTCAACTTGGCAATGTTTGTTGTGTTGTGGTTTGTTCGGGTAAAATCTTACAAAGTTAATTTTATGCTTTGATTGAGATTCTATCTGACATAATATGTCCTGGCTGGTATTTATGTGGTACCAACAAAATTACTAGCCAAAGTGTGGATGTGTATCTAATGCACCTCTAACTAACCCTTGAGGGATATAGGGGTGATGATATGTATGTAAATATGGAAAAATGAACGGCAAATCCTCTTTAACCGCGATTAGATAAGAGTGGCCATGAGTTTCTATTACCAGGTTCTATACTCACAGGCTTTAAGTACATATTGACTTGCGAATCTGGCATTAAATGCAGCATCTTTCATTGTGGCCCACTGATATTGACCCTCTCTGCAGGTGGAGTAATTATTACAATATTTTTCCCATAACAAATTATGTCTACGAGTATGGCAGTCACGATACATCAGTTATACTACTCCTATAAACTTATAAGTTGACGTTCAGCAAGCATTACATTAATCTCACTCTTTCCACCTTGAAATTAACCAGTGACACTTGATCTTCGTTACAAACAAACATTAAGCTAACGACGTGTATTCTAAGATTGGTACTAACATAATAAGTAGGTGTTACTAACATCCTGTTCGTATAAAATTGATGCATTACTATTAAAGTAAGCCATGCTTACTGCAGTAACTTTAAAACGATATAATACCGCACTGCAGATGTATTTATTTTAGTCGAGATTATGGAGGTTTTAACCCTCATATAAGGAAGGTACCTAGTCTAAAAAATTGTAAAATACTCTTTTGTCCCTCAAGATACTAAACATGGTCTTAGGTCAAGAGTAACACAGATGCTCTCTTGATTTCTTGAAATAAACTTACCGCCGAAACAATCGTGTGCTAAGGGAAATTTTGATGTGGTGATAAAAATATCAATTTTAGTTATTTTATGTAACTGGTCGATTTATGTATATAATTTACTAGCTAATATCCGCAGTTCTACTTGCGTGGAAGGTTTTCTCGTCGAACGTGTACATTATAAAACAAATACCTCCGCAGCGTATGTCTGTTCGCGATAAACTCAAAAACTACGGCACCGATTTTAATGTTTCACTAATGGATAGAGTGGTTCTCGAGGAGGGTTTTTGTATATAACTTGTCACGGGCGAAGCCGTGGGCATCCGCTAGTTATAGATATAAAAAGTAACCTATGTATTAATCGCGATTGCCAGTTACTTCTACAGAAAATTTAATCAAAATTCATTTGAGTTAGGAATGTGAAAGACATTTAAGTACTTAATATAAACACAATTCTCTTTATAATAATAGTGCATGTAAATGTAAAAAAAAGCGGCCAATTACGAGTCGGAGCGCGACCGAGGGTTCCGTACAAACCTAAAAATGTTTGTAATTCGCAATTTGTCCTTTATCTGTGTTATAAGACGTTGCTTTGTACCAAATTTCAAGATTCGGAGTTCACGAGACCCTGTAGGTTTGGATTCCCTTGCAAGGGTCAAAAATTTGCAGCATAAACGGCTGTATCTTTTGATTACGTTGGCTTAGAAGTTTATTTTTTTAACAGCTCCAAGACAAGTAAACTTGAGTATTGATATTCATGAATTTCAGGATAATACCTCAACGCGTTCCTGAGAACACACAACGCGAGCTTGACAGACAGACAGATGGACAACAAAGTGATCCAACAAAGGTTCCAATTTTTCATTTTAAGGTACGGAACCCTACAAAAATATGATACGTTATTGTTTAATAATCATAATTTACATCACATTCTAGATCGTCTTGTATATTAGCTATATAATCATGTAAACGACGAACACAACGTAATGAGTCAAGAGATTTGATTAATAACGAACACGTTGTTCGAGAATGTAATGAGCTTATTGTTTAGTATGAAAATAGCAGGTAATGAATAGCGTGTAGGTTACAAGGTAACTATTTATGAAATCTATTGTAAAATCTATGAGTAACACTTCAAGATGGATAATGCGAGTTGGAAATGGATTCATAATGCTGTGTGAACGACTTTTTTATTAATGAATTGTCATAGTTAAATGAGAATCTTAGCAACCGAGTTGTCAATCAAACAACAAGGTCCCCCCAATTACTTGGGACCATAAATTTTACTGGATAAAAGTGGGCTCATGATATACTTCTTCCTACCCCTTAGGAGAAACAGGGGTGTTTATTTGTGTGTTTGTAATACAAGTTAGCAGTTAGCATTAATAATTAAGTCTTGAAAGTTATAAGTGCTTTTAACAGATTAAAAATGCTTGGTAATAGTAGTTGATGAAATTGTTAAAAAAAGAGGGGTATTAGAACGTTCAACGACGAGTGTGAAATTAAAAAAATATATTTTGCGAAACACAAACTTGAAGAAGTTGGCAGTATGTTCGACAGACTTTAGCATGTTATTGCTAGTAGACTGTAAGATTTACAGAAAATGTCATAGAAAATCTGTATCATAAAATATATTTTTAATAGAACTGATGTCATAATCATAGGCTTTATGCCTTTATAATAATATAAAGTTGGATCAAGAGTCAGATTCAGAAGGCTGTTATCCTCGACACGTGCCATATTGTTAGGAGGTATCTCAGTCTGTAGCCTCCACCGCCGGTAGTTTGGGTCCCTACTCCGCTAATGGTGGGTCACTATTTTTTTGTATTTTTAAATGTATTTATATTTTTTCTATAAATGTATTTAAAAATGTATAAAATAAGAATGTAAATGAATATACGATATAATAATAATAATATGTCAACTTTTGAAATAATAATTCGAATTTTTCGACATGAGAGTAGATTATGTATTATTATCACTTTCAATGATATAATTGACTACTCCGAAGCGTTTTCGTTTAAGATTATAATGAAAACGATTTGATACTTTTAAATTAAATACTTTCTCTAAATGAAAATGTAAAGCGTATCAAATTGATTAGTTAATGGATTAGTAATCGTAGTAGCGAATTAAAGCAAATAAACAGTAATTAGTTCTAGCCGGTGGGTGACGTTAATGGTATACCATTATGTGTAGTTGGAAAGTTTCAAACTAATCATTTACACGGTGTCATGGTCTGTATACTGGACAATAGAGCTATCGAATTAATCGTAGCGCTTCAAAGCAACTCATAGCTACTAAACTAGTGGTTCTGTGAGCCGTTAGACTTCGGAAGCTTTGTTTAGAAAATTTGTTTTTAAATTTTCTTTATTACTCTTTCATTTTTCATCCAATCCAAAAAATATCATTCACATGTTATTCGTTATAAGCAAGGAATGTGTGTGTAAAGTTTCATGAAAAACGGTTGATAAATACGGCCGCAAACATGATCTGACAGAACCTTTAGATGTAGAGATGTAGAGGTACAGACGAAAGATGTTCTCCCCAGTCTGCAAGTTGAAAGGGAGACTTCGGTCGCTTCGCTCCCTCAGTCAACTACGCGAAACGTATCGTTACGCTGCGGCATATATTTGAGCGAAGCGAGTTTTGATTCAAAGCGATATAACTCTGTCAAAGTATTTTTTGTCATTACGCTATGGGATTTTTTGCCATCAATTAAATTATTTTTATTTGATCGAAATTTAAAATTTTGGCTTCGTAAGAACCTAGGTAATTCTGTAAGCTTTTGATGAGTGCAAGAAAATACGAAATCGGCCGAGTATTCGCCGAGAATCAATTTAACATAAATGGTAATTTGAGTCACCCGTTGAGAGCTCCGCTCGCCTTCGGCTCGCTTCGCTAATTCGCGAATTTTCAACTAGGTCGCCGCAGTCGCGAAACGTACCGTTACGCTGCAGCATATATTTGAGCGAAGCGAGTTTAAGTTCATAATTCTGGCATCGTAATAACTTGGGTAATTCTGTAAGCTATTGATGAGTGCAAAAAAATCCGAAATCGGCCGAGTATTCACCGAGAAACAATTTAACATAAATCGTTTGAACAATAATTTGAGTCACACGTTGAGAGCTCCGCTCAATAAGAGATTCTGAGTGTGAAACTATTTCTATTATCGTGGTTATAGTTTCTTCGGGTATAACGGAAAATGCATCATCATCGAAGCCTATTTGACGCTCACTGTTGGGCGTAGGTCTCCCCCAAAGAGGGGGGAATTTGGCTTATATATACCACGCTGACCAGACAGGTTGGTTTAGGTAGGGTTTTGTGTTAGTAAGAAGATACACTGAGACCTTGGGCAGATACCAACTGTTTATCCTACTAATTTGTCCCACTAATTTTCCCCATTCTTTCATTGCTTACCGGTGGCACTCGGCAATGGACGTAGGTGCGGCAGCAGACCAGGCACACGGATTAAAAAAAATTGACCCTGTTCACACGGATTCGTTAGTTAACCAACACAATATTATGCACGGTATCCGTAGTCACGTCAATTTGTTTATTGTAGTAAAACTTGTGAGTAAAGTGGTAATTTCTATTAATTTTATTGACTGTGGAACATTTAGTGTTATTTTATTAGTTATAGAAGCTGCAGACTTCGTAAACAATGACATTGTACTGAGTTAAAGAGATAACAGAACGTGAAAACTTGAAGTTGTCGAGGCCATTGATATTTTTATTGAAGTTTTTCTCAATTGTGTGTGTTTAGTAATGTGGTACGTGATCAATTTGACTATGTTCTGTATCAGAGACATTACTCGAAGAGCACGCTAAGCCGTCGGTCCCGGTTGTCATACTATTGGTTGTTGTGTCTTCTTCTTTCTTTGAAAACGTGGCTCCATCGGTATTTATCGATGATTTCGCCAATGTCAAGGTAATGCTTGATCAGTTCTATGGCAGTCGTTACGGAAGTTCAGCCGCATCGCAGTTAGACTGGAAAGCCGACTCCAAATGAGTTGGGAAAACGCTCGTTGGATGATTACAGGAATATAATTATAGTCTTTAAGGCTTTTTCAACAATTAATTAATTAATAAGAGAGATAAGAGAACGTTGTGGTATGTCAGAAGGTGTAGTAACCAACATTCAGACATGTAAACAGGATGGATGACAGGAGATTGACAAAGCCGATACATGAAGCGAGTGTGCATGGACAAGCTACTAAGGGTCGACCAAGGCGAACATACTGCGACCAAATTGCAGATGTCCTAAATAATGGCCAAGCTAAAAGTACCAGCAACCGGCGAACATGCATTAAGACATTCATGAAAGTTGAGGAAGCGAAAGAAGTATGCCAGGATCGTAGCAAGTGGAAATCCGTGGTGTCTGGCTACCTCACTGGGAGAGAGGCGTGATGTAATTAATGAATTACGTACCTCCTTGTTTTTGTGATGTCATGTATAATACAAATAAGTATTTCTGTAATCGTTTAATGAATATTTAAAAGGACCCTTGACAAATTAACCAACGTCAGAATAACGGATGTTTTTGTCACATTTAAACCATACAGTCGTGACGTCAACGCCATGCTTTGTGTGCACAGGTGCAGTCATTAAGTCAGAAGGTAAATTGAGTTAAGTAGGAACCTACATCGTCAACAAAAATAAATTTGGAGGTTATAGTCAAAAATCTATGCTTATAAGCACGTCAAACATTGACACAACAACCGAGAAGTTAGATTTTTGCTGAGCGCGTGGCAAGTGGCTTTTTAGGTATACCTTTGGCGCTCCGCAAAAATCGGGTTTCCAGACTATTTCATACCGAACAACGTTTCTTGTCCTGCACCTGGAGCTAGTTAGGAATAACTAGTTCTTCTGTGCGGGACTATCAACTGATCAAGCATTACCTTGACATTGGCGAAATCATCGATAAATACCGATGGAGCCACGTTTTCAAAGAAAGAAGAAGACACAACAACCAACTTTAAATTATACCGAAATGGGACCAAATAATTGTTGGAATAGGAAAATAAAATCAAAATCGGTTCACTTAGTCCAAAGATATGAGGTAACAAACATAAGAAATAAATAAAAAACATTCGAATGAAATACCTCCTCCTTTTTTGGAAGTCGGTTGAAAATGAATATGTACGATAATTTCGGTATTTGTTTGTGTATCGTAAAGATAAAATCGCAGGGAATAGACATTATGTGTGGGTTTGAATTGTTGGTATGTGAAAGTGTGATTTGAGGGAACCAGATTATGTTTCTAAATACTTTAAGTTAGGAATAGTTTGGTAGACATTCTTCGTCTTTAAAGTAAGCAGTCTTCTTAATCCGCTGTCTGTCCATTGTACGCTTAAAGCTTTAAAACTACGTAACGTATGTTAAAGCGGTTTCCAACTTTCCACTAATAGATAAGAGAGGTTTTCGAGGAATGTTTTTATTATATAATTTGTCAAGCGAGCGAAGTCGAGGGCATCTGCTAGTACACAAATATATTACAACCTAAAACCAAAGTTTTTTTGATTATTTTATTTTTGATCCCCATTTCAATATAATAGGTAATTATAGACCTTATTTGGAACTGGTTCTATTCCCGCGTAAGATTTGTCTTATTGTGAAAAGGAAATACGTACTATGCATTAAAGTCTACGCTAAGAGTAAATTTCAAGTAACATTTCTTTAACTTATTCGCAACAATTATGAACATGGTTCAGATGCTTTAAAACTTTAAATAAAGATTATTACCTTACTAGTAAGTCGATAAGTGTATTTACAGGAAAAACCTTAGCGAGATGTGGGCGATCTCAAACCGTAATTTTTTTAATGACTAAGTATCCGAAACTCATCATATTTATGTTTGTAACATTTATCAAGCGCTTGAGCATGGAACATAGGCGTGGTCCTTAGCAAATTGCACATTTCTCCGCGCTCGTGTTTGTTTCAACACGATGCAGTCAGGGTTGTCATGACACGAGTATACGATGTGTGTTGTCGATTATGGTAAAGCGTAAGTTCGTATATTTGGGGGAGTATGGATTATGGTAAAAATATAGTAGTTAGATATAGGTACTGTCATGTGCATAATTACTTACTATTTGTAATTATTTCTTTCCTTTTTATATCTTGTTTGTTTACATACCTTTAAGCAGTCTGTCGCAACTACATACAAAAAAAAAACTATTATGAAACGGGGATACATTTTAATGGCTCAATATTTGTCTCACTCAATTTCTCAATCTGTCCCGCTCGTTCCTTGATGAAATGTCATGTGTCACTGTCTGTCGCTGTGGATGTCTAATCGTTATTTTCAATTTCAATAATAATGTTTTTCTAATATTAAGTGGCACATCTCTATTTTTCCCTTATGTTGGCGACTCGTTTGTGTTAGTGTTAGGTTGTAATAAATAGTAAGTAATTATGCACATGACAGTACCTACTTATAAAATGAAATTAATAAAAATTTACTAAGTTAAAATGAAAAGAAAATCTTAATAATACAAGTACATAGTATAAAACAAAGTCGTTTTCCATTTCCCTATGTATGCTATGTATGCTTAGGTCTATAAAAGTACGCAACAGATTTTGATGCGGTTTTCTTATGGATAAAGTGGTTCTCAAGGAAGGTTTAAGTACTTATATCATTTTCGAGGGAGGCCGAGGCCGTCCGCTAGTAATAAATAAAAGAAAAAATATAAAGAATATGAAGTTACTGAGTACAATGTCTTACTCATGTTTCTACTGGATCGCTATCCAAATTATAATAGTTTTTTGATGCTTCGGTGGCATGGTCGGTAGTGCATTGGCTTTCGACTCCGGAGTCTCGGGTTCGATACCCGGGTCGAATTAAATATTTGTGTGATCCACAAATGTTTGTTTCGGAGTTTGGGTGTTTACTATGTATATTATGTATGTATGTAGGGGTAGTTGGAGCCCTAAATCAAAAATCCAACCGGTGTAACTACAGAACATCGATATCGCCCATGGGTTGTGAAGGTCAGATGGCAGTCGCTTCACGGAAAATATCGAAGTTCAGCCGAATCGCAGTTAGACTGGAAAGCCGACCCCAATTCAGTTGGGAAAAGGCTCGGTGAATGATGATTATGTATGTATTTACAAATATTTAAGTGTGTTTATCAGTTGTCAGTTGTATGTTTATCAGTTGTCTAGATCCCATAGCACAAGTTTATGGCTTAGTTTGGGCTAGATGACGTTGTGTGAGAACGTCCAAAACATTTATTTATTATATTGAATGGAATCAGGCGTTACCTGGCGAAAGTCCATAATAAAACAATGGGGTAAGATGTTGAATCTATATATATATAATACGCCAGTGAAGCCGCTTCTCCTCCTAAACTAAGAGTCGCACAGTCAAGTGTGGCACACCGTTGGAAAGGTCGTGGTCTCAAGTGATGCAATAAGATTAGAAATTTGACAAAAAGTTAAAAAAAAAAAAAATATTACTTGCGCAGTTTGCGTTAAGGGTTGCTAGTTTTTATATAATTGCATTAATTTCGCTAAATAGAAGACATTACAAACGTCGACATATGTCTCACCTACTCACGAGGCATTCTCAAGACTGTCTCAAAGAGAACAGCTTTTGCTACCTTGCTACAGTTCTTATGTTTCACATTTGTATGAACTTGGAAATTGATTATACATCCGTGCAAAGGAATTCCTGCTACATTATACTTTATCAACATATTTTAAATGTAAACAAAATTGGCAGCCCTAGTCGTACGCATTATTGTAGTAACGGCTCTGTAATAGGTACCAGTGCCAGTGCACAATGTAAATTATTGCGCCCTAAAAACACATACTATACGTTGTTGATAGATTACATTTTAATAAGTTCAATATCTTGTTTATACAGTTTTCAATTACTTCGCTATAATTCTGTAAAGTTAAAGTTTCCAAGCCAAATTGCTATACGAGAACGATATAAAGGATATACTTAAGTATTAGAGGAGATATGATGATTATACTTTTCTACTTTTTCTACTATAACTACAGTCTGTATTTCCTTTACACACATACATATCACGCCTATATCCCCGAAGGGGTAGGCAGAAGCGCATTACACACCTACAATTTGCCAGTATCTTTAGTCCCACGTAATAGGGGCAATCCTATTGCCGTCACCGGGCACTCCAGGAAATGGGTTATGTCTCCGTTACCTTGCGATGAAATGTTGATGACAGACAAAAAATCTTACGTGCCAGCCGCTGTGGCACAGCCAATTAAAGTCCTGGGCGTCTCGGACTATTTCCTTTAATCACAATTAAATCAACATTCAGTGTAGTAGTTTGCACTATAATAATCTAGGTAAGATACTAAACAATACATTTGACTCACGATGGCAGGAAGCCCCTTCAACCAATGAAACTTCAAAGACATGAAAACGAAACAACTCTGGACAGAAAATAGACCAACCCCCTCATAACTCGACTGCACCTATCAATCAACAAACCCAAAATAGTTTAATCCTCACGGAAGTGAACTCCAAAACGGTTAATTACCGTGACAATAACACAGAAAGTCATTATACTAATTTTGGACCACACCTATCCACTAATGGACTGCCACTTGAGATACATGGAGCGCTTCATGCATGCTACGAGTATTTTAACTCACATTTCTTTCAAGTGTTTTTAAAAAGTAATTAGTTTTAAGCAGTGAATATTTGAAGATAGAGAGATGTAATATTTTTAGATCAAAACATGCTCAGATTTATTGATCCACTGAATGAGGGGCAAGCCTATTTAATATGGAGTGTGGTTTAGATAATGTTTTTGTACTGTCATGTCATAAGTCTATTCTATATGAGCTCAGTCAGCCTTTAACCACTGCCATTGCAACCTAGTCGATATGTCAAACAATAAAAGGTATGTGTTTACACTTCATTATCTACGCCATGTTCATGTTAACTTCTATTAATGACTAAAATATATATTTTAAGGTACACAGAACACAAGAGTAACAAACACAGAAATAAACAAAATAACATTCTGTCAGAAGATAATGATGTATCGGAATCCATAACGAGAAGAATGAATGATAACAGCATTGTGATATAAAACACTATGCCATAAAAACGAACCTTCAAAATAATGAATACCCATTGCTCTCAAAACATGCCAACATTGAATCATCATTCACCGAGCCTTTTCCCAACTCAGTTGGGGTCGGCTTTCCAGTCTAACTGCGATTCGGCTGAACTTCGATATTTTCCGTGAAGCGACTGCCATCTGACCTCCACAACCCATGGGCGATATCGAAGTTTTGTAGTTAGCCCGGTCGGATTTTTCATTTAGGGCTCCAACTACCCCTAACGACTGTCATAGATGTTCGTATGACAACCGGGACCGACGGCTTAACGTGCTCTCCGAAGCACGGCAGGCAACATGCCAACATTGAATAGTAAACTAAAAAAATACAAAAGTAATTCTAAACTGTATAACCATGTAGCCAATTATGTCAGTAAATACGCAAAAAGAATCGGAAAGACATCAGAAATGACGAAGCATTATGAAGTTAATGCAATCTCAAATCAGATTGCGAAACGTGACCTCATCTGTCTTTGTAAGAATACGCATGATATTCTTAAAATGACCACGAAGTAATGTACCATGCGAAAGGGAAAGGTAGTACTTACATAGCAAGTTAATAAGGAAGAGAAGATTCAACAGCATACATTCCTTTGTGTGTATGTCGTGTTTAAATCGAAAAGAAACGTTGCAACGAAAGGAAATCATTAATTGATGTGCAGTTTCTCATTGAAAATGTACTTATTTATATGGTTACTAACTAACAACATAAAGCTAAACAACTTGTTTGATAGAAGGCTCTAATCTCAGGAACTACTGGTGCGAATAGAAAAATTCGTTTTGTATTGAGTAGTCAATTTATCGAAGGGCACTCTAAGCTATATAACATCACGCTACTATTAATAGGAGCGGAGCAGCAAAGAAAAAATTGCTTAAACGAGAACGCATGGTTATAAACGTTCCTAGAATAGTATTGCAACATTTGCAACAAACCAGTATTTGCAACGTGAAATTAATTTAGCTACATAGAAGATATTTTTAATTAAGCTTTATGGAAGAGGAAAATCGTGGTCACGCGCAAGATATTCGTCTGCACGAATACTAAGAACAATTGTAAATAAAAAATAATAAACATCATTATAAGCACGACCATTTTGAAGGTAGTGCAATTTGAATACCGCCTGTTAGGACTTCAAGGTAAAAGTACTGAATCACTTTTGATAACATTTGATAAGGATATTATAACTACGTCTGAAAAAGATAAGTTCATAGTTCATCCAATAGGACAGGTGAAGTTGAGAACTACTACAAGCATTATTGGAGTTCTAAGTATTTTTTAAATGATCATCTTAACGACCATTTTTGGGTGTTCCGGTAACGAAATCGTAAGGATAACCCCAGGGGAGTCCTAAGTGTCATGTTATCTCTCGAAAAACTAATTCTAACATTCAGTTCGTGCAACTTTTATGTATTAAACGTTAAATTTATAAATATCAATGACGTGGACGGTTTAAGAGATGCAGAAACAGATAGCAAGCAAATCGATCACGATTCATTTACTGACAAAATTTGAAACATGAAGGATGAACATAAGAAAAATGTTTAACGAAAGAAACAAATAGAGAGGCCATAAGATATTTTGCGTATTCGTGGTACATTACATACTACGGGAAATGCACTTTCTTTGAGATATCAACACACTTCCTGGAATACAAAAGACGGTGAAACTCGGATCATTGAGATTTGATCGCTTTCGTTCAAATGATGAGACATCTCGTACGCGAAGAGAATGTTTTTTTTTTGGGCTACAGTACCAGGTTTGAAATATAAAGATAAGCTTTGACTACTAATGAATTCATATAATTCGTTTTAAGTTTTCGATTTCAAGTTCGAGATCGAATTCTATTTTATGTTTTAGACGTTATTATTATTTTAGTGTTAATACTATAATATTATTTAGATATAGTTTGTTTACATTTTGCTGAAATCAATTCTAGTTATTTAATGCATAGGAGTATAGGTATGGTTTTAAATAGTGGGATAAAAACACAAGGTAAGCATACGATTGTAAATATTTATTGTTGAAACTAAAATCTTAACAGGAAAGAAATCCATACATCCAAAAACTTTCTGCACAATAAAAATTGGTACATTTAACAATGCTTTTTGACATCGAGCGTCATAAATAACTAGCAATTGGCTAGCTAAGGTATCCTGAGAACGAATTGTAAACAAAGGTATTCTCTTTGTTTACTGTACTAGAAAACAGTGTTGTATTTGACACTCGATGATTAGAACAACAAGTTACGACGGATAAATGAAATTCTTGTAACTAGCACGTAATTCGTAATTTTTAAATGTAAATCGCAATTACACTCATTACATTGCTAAGTTAGTCATCATTACAGTACAGATACATGCCAGATCTATTATTAAGTGATCATGTAGGCATTCGATTATGTTTTTTGATCGCTTTCAGTTTTAACTTTGTTGCAATGCGTGAATTAGAACCACAAAGTTTTAGTTGCGCATCGTATTGTATTGTCGAATCCGCCGGGTCGTCGCCATGCGGTGAGGGTAACGCACCCTTCAAGTTCACAGTCAACCCTGGGTATAATAGAACGGGACGCGATGGCGCGGCACGCTAAGGGCTGTTTGCAGTAACGTACATAAATTGCACAAATCCAAGAATTATCTATTGGTGCTTGTAAACAATTTGATAATCGATTTCTTATCGATTAAACGTTATTTCAATAACATTCGGATAAAAAATTACTATTTCATACATTATTCATTAACATTCAAAAACCGATTTGTATTCGACGACTTTACCAATAAACGTTTACTTATCGTTGCTCTAAGTCTGAAGTATTTTCGGAATGAATAATTTAAATTATAGGAGCTAAGTAACTGCACTGTGACGGTAGACTCTGAGAGACTGATAACGAATTTGCAAACCACACAACGATAACCAGATAATGATTAACAGGAACAAATACTAAGGTTAGGTACTCACAGGTTAAACAATGATGTCGATGAAGTAAACACACCTGATACAGTAGACCTTACGGATCAAGGGAATCCATTCTCACGGGCACAACACTGACAAGGTGAACTCTTGCGGTTTCCACAGTTATTTACTCATAATGAACCACTAAATTATTAATCTTTAATAACAATAAAGGTAAACATTAACATTGCAGTTCATTATTGCACAGAGTGATTGTTGAACTTCATAGATGGGGTCAGAGGACCGTTTTCGGGATATCGATCTGAGTCCTGAGGCACTGCAGTCTGTCCACTGGCTGCTATGTTGATATATTCACACGTTTTACAATTTATATCTTCACGTTTAAATATTTTAGTAAAGCTTGTGTAGTTATGTTTGTTTTGTGTGATGCGGGCGTTTGCGATCAGCTGTTTCGTGAAATAGGCGGTGCGGTGTGTGCGAGCATGCGGACGTGCCGCGCGCGACTGATTGTGAGTTTTGTATTCTATTCTATGGCGAGTGTACGGCCCCGCAGCCCGGCCGGTTGTCTGTACTCCGTAGACACCCTGCGGCATCTTAACGGCCCGTTACCTACACATGGACGTACTACGGAGATGTAAACAAACAACACGCTTTACATGGTCCTCGTGTGCCCGTTCCGACAACTTGATTTTTCAACTTCGTCTGAACGTTTACTTAGTACACTTAGGTATTATGTAGGTTTTCGTTTAATTTATAATGGCCTGTTTAGGTTTATGTATAAATTAACTACTTCGGTGGCGTGGTCGGTAGTGCATCGGCTTACGATTCCGGAGTCTCAGGTTCGATCCGATGATTCGGGGTCGAATCAAATATTTGTGTGATCCACAAATGTATGTTTATCAGTATGTTTATCAGTTGTCTAGATCCCATAGCACAAGTTTATACTCGTAGCTTAGTTTGGGCTAGATGACGTTGTGTGACAAATGTCCCAAATATTTATATTATTTATTTAACTAGATGACGATTTATATAATTTAACCATTTTATAATATTGTATGATATATATAAAAGAATGTACCTAATAATTTGTTGATCAAATCAAATTAGCCAGACGAGCGCTAAAATTTAAAAGGCAGTAACTACGACTTGCATCCACCACGGTACAATGCTAAAGATAAAACTATGTCCTAGGTATTGTAATGAACAAACAAGGTGTCTTATAAGGGCTATCAATGAGACCGCTCTAATTTTACTCAATAGAAGTCGTAGTAGTTACATTAAGACAAAAAAAAGAAATAACTATGCATATTAAAATATTTTTTAAATTAGGTACATCAAATGAAGCAGAACCTGTTATATTGGAAACTTGATTTTTTCATTTATAATGTAGAAAAAAGTAGCCTAAATATTTGTTTTGTTTGTCTCCTAAATTTCTACACTCGATTATTCATCAAGGTTCTGGAATCTGAATCGCTTATTAAGTCGCCATTAGTTATTTTTTTACCAACAATTTTCCTTTTACCATTGACGATGACGAAAGTAGTAATGGCCAGAGATATTGCAATTCAACGAGAAAAATAAAAATTAAAAAGAAAAAAAACAGCAGCTAAAATCGCTATTTATAGCATACTACGGAATTTGCGCAAAATTACATAACGATACATTATAACTACATAATAAAATGATTGCGAGTCGCAGCGCATACACAAAAAAAACGAAAGTGAAATAAGTAATAATTTAGTATCAAGAACGAAATATTTAAAAAAATGTTAGGAACATGACATTTATGATGTTGATAGTTATAAAACATATAAGCACGTCCATAGTATCTACGAAGAAAGAATAGGCAGGGTGACTATGGAATGTAATGACACATCCACAACTTTGCCACTTTTTTTTTTTTAGTTCCGCGACCAAGGCCGCGGCCGCTCTAACGTCCGTTGCCGGGCGTCTCTGGTTACAAGCAGAACGTATTTCCAGTGGCGCCCGGCGGCAATTTTGCCACTAAACTAAACAAAACATCAATCTATATACAATCAAATTCTTAGTTCCCCGGATTCACGATCTAGGGGACGGGTTCTTGTCACTATCACCAACAGATTTCCACCAACGTATTTCCTCCCTACCTAACCAGATTTTGAAGGATTGTACCAATGCCACTTCAGATAAACATTCTGGTTAAGATCATACTGAAGCTTTTGGCAATCAAATCTTTAAGCAAATAATAGAGAAACTTGGTTAGATTTCCTTTGGAATTAATAGTGAGTAATTGCGAAATCTGCGTCTGGAAGGCGATGTTATTGTCATATCGAATGATAAAGTTTGATTTATTTTCTATGAAAAAGTTCCGGTGTTAAAGACTGAACAAAAAGTGGCCAAATTCAGAGTATAACAAATTACGTATGATCTTAAAATTTAAAAGTTGGAACAATAAGTTATTGTAACAGTGCGTTGCAGGATATTTTCTATTGTGTATCGCAGCAACTGCCGGACTGCGTTTATTCAACGACCTTACAGTCGAGCCGGACACGTGCGCTTGTTAAACATTGCACACTTTAAATACGATGAAACTTTGATACGTCTGTTGAATATTTGTATGTAGTTAGAATGGACTGCTTAGTAGGTATGTTACATTGCTCTTAACCGTTGGAATTTAGGTTCGAAGAATAGTTAATGAATTTCTATTGTACCGTTACTAAACTACTTGTAACATGAGGTCCCTAATCTTCTTGGGAATATAGGCGTGATCATGTGTGCGTGTGCAAAAATAAATCAAATTATGACTATCAAAGCTAAGATGGTCAATAATTAATTAGAAATTTATTACTTCACTCAGACAAATCAAGTAGAAAATAACTCAGTATTATAATGATAATTACGAACAACATCCGCTCATCAAAGAGTATTGCTCGACAGATAAAAAATTAAGTCGTAAACTGAACTTATCTCCATAAATTTGTGTATCGTGTAAAAAAGGGTCGTGACTTAAGTCAAAGGAATCGTGGGAAAATGTACGAGATGAAACCAGAAGAGCGAACCAAATGTCACGATCGAGTTTTTATCAACAACTAATAGACAGCTGCATCGAACCAATCGAACGCTTGAGACGATTCCATAAATCACTCTTTAACAGTCCACACTTTCGATTACATTTGATACCTATAGTAATGCATTATTAAAAAACCTACTAGTATTCAGTGGAATAAGAGTATACATGAATTAGTTTATAATGCATTTACTCGTTATTGGTTATTCCAAATATTTGGAAGTTATTGCACTTCCTGCAACACTTTTTTAAGAACTTACTTGGTATAAACAAAGGCTTTTGAAGACACATACCTCTAACAGAATGATATAAATAAATCAATAACTATATTAAAACTCCATTGATGACCTAATTGACGAATTGAAACGCCAGTCAGTATCAATCATGAATAGTTATTATATTGAGAAATAACCTACATCAGAAAAATGTCTCATATTGCATACAAGAACGTATGAACAACGAGTGCACATGAATGGCTATGAACAGTTTCATACAATTCTGTCGAAATCGAAAGTTGTGTTTCTAATTACGAAATTTCTTGACACTTGGGAGATAGAAAACTAAAACTAAAGGTAAAGTGATGTAATGTTAGATGCGGTTGACTGATGGACCGTGGGCTGTTTATTTTGAAGGACCGATTATTTATTAGGCAGTATTTAAGATCGGGATCTTATGAATGGTTTTTGTTGTATTGAAAGGTTCCATATCAGATGATATAAATTATCAATCTAATATTTAGGTTTCTCTGCAACTTGGTGCATAAGAATGTTAAAAGATCTTAGATGGCCCTGACAACCTCCCCCGCACGCCGCCGCCGATAAATGAATGAGACTTTGGTATACACAAATATTATGTTTTATTTTTAATTCCGCGGCCCAAGGCTGCGGCCGCTCTAACGTCCGTTGCCGAGCGTCTCTGGTTACAAGCAGAACGTATTTCCAGTGGCGCACGGCGGAATAATGTAATGTAACATAAGTATTGTGTATAAACCGTTGAATATGGCGGGGGTTGCCAAGTAAACAATGATAACATAGATTTTGCTAATTTGCACAGTATCAACTGACCGGTATTACGGTAATAAAAGATACTAATTCGAATATAAGTCCTGAATTTTACTACTAAATACAAATAAAACTATATTTATCAAGCAGCAACTCACTAGTTTATCTAATCTAAACAATTATAGTCTACATTCTACATTGGACGTGTAATATACTTCGAAACGTACAATTAAAATTAATTCAAGTACAGGATAAACGTAGTTTCAATGGTCTTTGTCTTGGGTGTCTGGTTTAATAGATTTCGTCTAGACTTGGTCTAGACTAGCGAGGGTCGAGAGCTTGTTTTGAGTTTATGACTATCGCCGAATCAATAGGTGCGTCTGGTAAAGTCATCGAACCGTAACACACAAATCCCGAAATCCAAAATCTGAAATCATTATTTGCAAATAGTTTAGTTATTTTAGTGACATTTGGGGTCTTGGATTTCCATGCCAATATAGATACAGTGATGATATTGAAAATAGTTAGTTTTTTAACCGACTTAATAAAAATAAATGTCTCAATTCGACCATATACTTTTTTATGTTTGTTCGCGGATAACTTCGCCATTTATGAACCGGTTTTTAAAACTTTTTTTTATGTAAAGGAGATATTTCGAAGTTGGCCCCATTATAAGGAAACCAGGATCTGATGATGATATCCTGGAGAAATCGAGGGGAACCTTCAAAAATTGTAAGGGCGACTAGTGCGTTTGTAAATTTTTTCATTAGGTAGGTACCTATATTACTAGGTATGCAATGCATGCTGCTGTTGCAAAAAACTAAGCGAAGTGTTTTTCGGAGATTATTCCTCGATGGTATGTCCGATTTTCATTTTTTTTGTTCTTAACCACCCTCACGCCACACGTTATCACTGTGGTAAGGTTGAAGGAGATCGGTTCGGGTGTTTAGGAGGAGTATGCCGACAAACGAAATACATGAGTCGCCTAAAATTGAGCTTCGCTCAATAAAGCACTACCATTTAATGAAGGTTTGGAGTCGATCTGATGCGGAAGCCCAAAGCCAATCGAGGGAACTCATCAACGATTTACAGCAGTTACATTGTGTTTGGGTTTGATTAATTTGTATTGAAGAGAACTTTACATATCCCAAATTTGGTTTTATAGTTTAGGTACGGTTGAAGTAGTTTTTTTTATTTCAAAATTATTTTGTTATGAACTACTAGCGGACGCGATGTTTCGATCGGTTACGTCAACAGCAATTTACGAATGTTCTCATCCGTGACCGTGGGTACCGTGACCACATTTTTTTTAAATAAATAATTATAAGCAAAAGAGATCTTAACAAATAAGTGTAGTTCATATTCCTTTCCATCATCCATCAGCCTAGCCACATGATATCATATTAATGATTTGTTATCCAATTTGCACGGGTTTCAATAAATTAAAAAAAAACAATGGGCAATTTGTATGGGCCGTGTCCTATAGGCGGCCACGTCTGAATTATTTATTTCCAAATAGGAAATTATGTATATGTTAAGACCACAAAATATTACTTCTGTGACTTCCTTGAAAAAAAATTATGATAGGTGAAAGTTACCCACTTTGGACTTTTCGTATACAATTATTTCTATTAAAAAAGCACCTAAACTACAATCATGGTTGGGCACTCCGGCAGGGCATTCCGGCGGTGGTACTACGGAAATGCGCAGCTGAGATGTCTCCTGTACTAACTCAACTCGTCTGTAAACTGTCTTACTCCACAGGAATCGTACCGAAAGTCTGAAAGGAGGCGAACGTACAACCGATCCCCAAGAAATACATGAGTCTCGCGATGAGGTACTTAGAGGTATTATTGTAAATGCCTTTGATAGGCGAGAGTAGTAAAAAAAAAAACCATATTGTTATAATATCAATGAACAACTTGTAAGGAAACTGAGTAACATTGACAAGCTTCTATTAGCAAATATTCTGGCTTTTCCAGTGATAAAACTTAGTTATCGCCATTGCTTTTTATGACTCATGGACTGGTATTCGCTGTAGGGTATTCATCTAAAAAGCTAGTAAATATTATGATAATTATTATCTCCACACTTACTAAATGGAATTTCCGTTCAATACTATATTCCACATAACTTTTGAAAACCAGTTATTGTGCTCGTGACACGATGCCGGGATGCCGTTTACAAAAATTGTAGTTTTAGCTTATACAAACAATTAGTGAACCGGGACAACTGGTATCAAAAGTTGACCAAATGCGAAGTGGACCAAATGCGAAGTGGATCAATTGCAAAGTGGACTAAATTCGATGAATCGAACATATTTAGAGGGCATGAGGGCTAAAATAAGAAAGGACATGCCTGAGTCATTATTACTGTATCTAAACGATACTTAATTAAAACCCCGTGACAATAGATCCAGAAGATATTTTGGTGATAGTTTTATATGCATAGTTTGTACTGGTTTCACAAACAGTTCGACATTTCTCGCAATATTAATTTATAATAAATTACAAGAACATTATTATTTGACTACTTCGGTGGCGTGGTCGGTAGTGCATCCACTTTCGACGCCGGAGTCTCGGGTTCGATTCCCGGTCGGGACAAACTTTGTGTGATGATACAAACGTTTGTACCGAAGTCTGGGTGTTTCCTATGTATAATATGTATGTATATACAAAAAAAAATGTATATAAGTATTGATATCAGTTTATCTAGTACTCATATCACAAGCTCTGCTTAGTTTGAGACTAGATGGCGTTGTGTGAATTGTCCTAACATATATATATATTATTTTACCATAATTTCTTATCAGCTTCTTGGGATCCAAAGTTTTACAAATATTGACATACCTACTTATTAATATTGACATAATTTATTGCGTATTAATAATACTGAAATATATTATCTACCAATTATTATTAAAATATGTAAACAGAATAACTATAAAACAAGATTACTGCTTTGAGTGAAGAAAGACTTTACGAAATAAATAAATCCGATAACCTAAATTTGATGTACAAATGATGTGGTTGGATTACAAAACTAATATAGGAAACGATTGCTTGATTATAAGATTGCGGGATTTAAACGCACATTTTACCTTGAATGTGGCAAAAAAATATGTGAAGGAAAGTCAAGGTTTTATGTCTACACATACGAAGGCACCCCCGGATATTCTATTGTGGTTATTTTTTTATAGGAACTTATTATTGGGGTGACAAGTATCAAATGTTTTTAGCCAGGATATTAAATACTTGTGTATCACATTTCAGCCGTAAATACGTGCCGTTCTATTATGATAGAGCAGTAACGAAATAAACAAACATCCAAATTCCCATTCACCTCATAGGTCGGATTATATTAGTAGGGTTAATTTAGTATAGTATTCCTACGAGTAAATGAGGTGATAATAAATGTTAAGTTCATTGTTGCCTTTCAAAATACTGAAATGACCTACAGTATCTTGTTGCTGGAGGTCAAATTCGTTCAAAGAAAGATCCTATAATTCGAAATGACCTTCCGTATACAGAAACAAAAGGACAAAGACTAATGGCCATCAAATTAAAAAAAAACGTACAAGATAAAAACGAGTTTCATTACGTTTGCGCACGCGACGGTAGGTTTGTGGGGCACGCGCGTTACCTGTGTCGGAGTGTAGAGCACCTATTGTGAATTTGTATTGTGTAATATATAATTGCGGGAAATAAAACCACAATACGAAGTTACAATCAGGATCCGTGTGTGCATATATTAATGTTTATAACAGTCGGTGTGTGAATGGATGCAATTATTGACGAGAATCTATCAAACATATATAATCATAGTCGGCTTTTCTCTTATTTCATTGGGACATCAGAGTGACTAGTGAATACACAACTGCCTAACCCATATGGAGATAGCGACGCAATATTGAGTTGTATGGGTTAAAAAACAATACGTTTTTCGACTTGAGCGAGGAGCTTATATTGTACAAATCGTATAGTCCATTTCAAAACTGGTCAAAAATATACAGTTTATAACGTAAAGTCGTTGCAAAGTTCAATTGTAGCTAAATGCCATTACACCACAGAAAATATCAAACTTCATAAGCATTTAATAGTATCGATTACTCATAACAATCAGTTTCATCACTACATTTTATAAAACAAAGTCTTCCGCCACGTCTGTCTATTATCTGTTCGCGATAAACTCAAAAACTACTGCACCGATTTTCATGTTGTTTTCATCAATCGATAGAGTGGTTCTCGAGGAAGGTTTTAGGCTATAATACTATACGCAGGCAAAGCCACGGCCGTCAGCTAGAGAAGTATAAACATCAATAAAAGTTACACATGAAAATTAACTGCATAGCGATACCGCCGCTTTAAGGCAATTAATCTAACAAAGCATGTAAACCAAAACGCAGCCAGATTTCGTCATCGGTCAACAATACACGAACTGTTACAATGGGCGAAACGGATTTTTAACAGATAACCGAAATAACTTATATGTATTAGGCAAAATGACTTGACAACTTAATATGGGTCGAAAAATTGCATCCATTATGGAAGTTACTAAAGTTATCAGAATAGGATAAAAGTAAAATGTTTTACTGTATCTCTAAACATTATAAAACAATTTGATACCTAATAGGTAAAGCGATATTCTACTACATACTATTCCACGCGGCCAAAGCCGTGGCCGTACGCTAAGTATAAACATCAATAAAACACATAAAGATTTACTGTATAGCGATACCTAGGTACTCATGGGTTCAGCCAATAAATGAAATAGTAGCCTAAACTCTGCATTTTAATGTCTAAAGATCACATGAGATAATCAAAATTTCAACAAAATATAAACCAATCTGTCGGTATAATCACGCTACGAAGGAATAGGAAAGGGTAGAATATCATACACCCCCTAGACACTAGTAAAGTTGTTGGTTCCACATAATAGGACGCGAGCCTATTGCTGCTGGCTGGCTGAGAAAATACTTCAGTTCAGAACATCGTTTGTGTATTAGCTGTTAAGATGTTTTTGAGATACCTTTGCACTAAAATAGCTATGCAATTTATACGAAGCATGCTCATATCATGGCTGTAAGTACAAGAGATAAGGCAACACAGTAGACTATTGTGTGAAACCTCTTGGAATACGGAAGGCAATCGCACTTGCTACCGAGTGTGAGTCACGAAACGTGCGTTCTATGGAAATTATTGTGGCAAGGTGAATTGTGGTATTGATATCGCGTTTGTGGTTGTATAGATATAACGTAAACAGTGATGACATCTACACGTTAAACGAGAATTTAAGTTCATTCTTTGCTATTCTCGTTCCAAGAATTCATACATACTTACCTAGATAAACTATCGTTATTAATAATGTACATCCGTTTAGATAGTCAAAGACCTCCGTGTTGAATGCTGTGCGAAGTGAAACACAAGATCAAGAAAATTGAATATAAAGGTTAACGTAATTGAACATTATTATAACTGTTCTATGATTATCAGTAATTCGATCTTAGAACATTCGATAGATTAATTTTGACAGGTATTTTCAATATATTACCAGTGAACGCAATAAACATTCATACATGCTTAGGTCCGTATTCTATGTATAGGTACTAATATCATAAAAAGGTTTTTGTTTGTTTGCTGGAACTGAAATAGGTTCTGAATCTATTCAGAAGTTTTAGAGCCTCGAGATATGAAAATTCTTTTACCAATGTAAGGCTGCATTATTAGCAAGTCACTATAAATCAAAGCAAGTAGCTATATAGGTAAAACAACAAAATGTTGCAATCATTCAAATCAACGATCAAAAACAAATAAAATGTTGCAAAATTGGGATACATTTAAATATAAATATGTTCGACATCACGTTTGACTTTTTTATCATTTAGTTTATCGTTTTCTAATAATAGGATCAATTTAAAGCTGTTAAACAGCCCTAATGAATTTTGAAACCGTGTTTACAAAATACATTTGGTCACTCGCAATATATCTCGAAAGTTTCGAGATAAAGCAATAACCGGCAATAACAAGTGCAATAATTCATATGAAACAACACTTGACATGCTTTTAATATGTTTCGATTTTCAATTTATGTAATGCAATCGAGTGACATGCGATAATATGTACAACGAAATAAAGAAAAATGTAGTCTCATCGTTTAAAAGGTGCTATGTAATATTTAATGTCTCGATCTTACAAATAGTAACAGTTATTACGTTTAGCTAATAAACCCAGTGGTAGTGTGTAAGTGATACTCACAAAGACGGTAAGCACCATATTTTATAACAGAAAACTAAAATCGTTGAGTCATTCGTCGAGTCAATCGTTGAGTCAATCGTTGAGTGATTCAGTGCTTCGTAGATAGTCCTAAAGGTTACTAAGTATCCTATCAATATCTCCAGGGCTCATCTCATCAGTCATCTATCGCAGACGTACCATGGTTCTGACAAAAATAAACAAAGAGCTCGCAGTCTATTACGGGTTGGCGAAATGTGGACGTAATAAACGCCTCCATGTAGACTATGTCTGTTACCTACAACCTTTAATTTAGAGAATGCAGGCGCGATTTATGTATATTTGCATTACCAACTATCAATAGTATTCGTATTACTAGTATCGAAAAATCTTTTGTTAAGAATAATAGTTTTTTGATTTTTGACCTTTAGACACCAAGCGACGTTATTTCTGACTCTCGTACTGTATTTTGAAAGATTGCTACGAGAAATCCCTTACAATTTAATCTAAAGACTAATTGAAGCACTACTTATTGATATTTATGAATATCTTTATCACATTCTTCAGAAAGCTTGAGACACTATTAAAACTACTACTGTATGTGGCTGACAGTTGTGCTCCTATTGTGCTTGAATTGAATAGTGTATGGGAAACAATTAAAACAGCTATTTACTGTCATATTTTTATACATGTAACGTGCACTATTTGTGTCAAGGTGTAAGTAATAAAATACCACTACGTAAGAATTGCTCACCATTTTAAGATTGTACTTAATAGGCCAATTTGGGAATCGTAAAGTGAAACAATGTAAAAGTTTAAGCGATACGAAACTGATATGAGTAAGTATATGACTGTATGCTGTATGCAGGCACCGGACCGACTCGGCTCGTACGAGAGGTAATTTCTTGCGATAGTATGGCTTATAGTTATTCAATGATAATGTAGCAATCTAATCGTCGTAGTACTTTTGAATTCAGTTTATTAACATTTGTTCGTAGTAAAATAAAACAAAAATAAATAATAAAATAAATATTTTGGACATTCTCACACAACGTCATCTAGCCTACAAGCTTGTGCTATGGGATCTAGACAACTGATAAACATACTTATATATTTCTAAACCTTAGCACCTTCACACCTTCCAAGCACATCCGGATGTGCCGGCGCTGCTGCTGCATCGGCTGAAGGCTTTAAACGGCGTAAATATGCTAACCTAGCAGGTGATTACATATTTGAGCCGTTTGGGGTTGAGACACTGGGGTCATGGGGTCCGAGTGCTCGCCGCCTTTATAGAGACATTGCTAAACGCCTAATCGATGCTTCTCAGGACCAGAAGGCTGGCTATTTTCTGGCCCAAAGAATAAGTATCGCCATCCAACGTGGCAACACAGCCAGCATTCTGGGAACCTTCCCAGTCGGCAATGACGCGGAGGATTTTTTAAACGATATTTTGTAATGTAAATATTTTTAGTCTATAATTATGTTTATTTTGTATATTGTATTTCTAAATACATACATAATATACATAGAAAACACCCATACTCCGAAACAAACATTTGTGGATCACACAAATATTTGATTGGACCCGGGACTCGTACCCGAGACTCCGGAGTCGAAAGCCAATGCACTACCGACCATGCTATCGAAGCACTTTATAGCATATCTTTATATATATATATAATTCTACTGTACGTGTGTATGTCACTGAACTCCTCCTAAACGGCTGGACCATATATATATATATATATATATATGGTCCAGCCGTTGGGGTTGAGACTCTGGGGTCTATATATATATATATATATATATGTATATATATATATATATATATATATATATATATATATATATATATATATATATATATATAGAAGATATAGATAGAAGCAGTACAGACATATATCCATGCAATGTTTCATCTTTCTTGCACTAGCCGTTAGGAAGGAAAGCTGAGGACATGACGAAACTGCAATAAGGGTTCCGAGACTTAACTACAGAACCATAAAAAAATTGTACGTTGGGTACTATTTATAATTTCCTTTTACAATTGATTTACCATATTTTAAAGGTAACTATGACAATATTATGATTCCTAATTAGGTTGACTAGTACCTAGATAATGCCTATTGCATTAAGTCGTAGTACACACAGAGTGGTCTGATGTGGTATAAACAAAATAGGGAATTTTGCGAAATACACATTTGTATAATTTTATGCTTTTCAAAGATTTTACCTACTTTACCTTTATTTAGAGAGCTAGAGTGTATTAATGTCGAATTAGCCAAAACAGTAACGTGATCTATGCATTTACAGATTTTCAATTAATATTGTGGAAATCAAAAGTAGTTAGCGGTGATGTACGGCGAATAGCCCGTTTTTTCAATTCATTTATAAAACTAAATATTTTACGTGTTGCTGTTGCCATAACAATATTTATAAAATCTTAACTCTTCGTAGGTTCCTACACTACACTGCACATATTCGGTCAGATAATTCAGATGTTACCCGGACTGTAGAGTTTATTGACTGCAGAGACTATTGGAATGATAAGGTCTAGATAATTTTTTTTATTGATTTTTGATAGTATAGGTAACGGAAATAGGCTACCCCATATTACGTGGGACCACGAAACTACTGGCTTAAGATGTCTAAATAGGCGAGACCACTATAAAGGCAAGAAAAAAGGAACATCTGATAAATCATCATCCACAGAGCCTTTTCCTAACGCTTTTGGGGCCGGCTTTCCAGTCTAACTGCAATTCGGCTGAACTTCGATATTTTTCGTGAATTAACTGCAATCTCACCTCCACAACTCATGGGCGATATCGAAGTTCTGAGGTTAGACGGACGGATGTTTGTTTTAGGGCTCCAACTACCCCTAACGACTGCCATAGATGTTTGTATGACAACCGGGAGCAACGGCTTAACGTGCTCTCCGAGGATTGGAGGGGTCTTAATGTCTTAAGAAATGGACATCCATCTTAAGACTGGCCTAAATGTTGGTTAACCTTTGCAATGTGTTAATCTAGTTGTTTACCACTACGCCACGAACCCCTCTATACTAACATCTGATAGATATATTTGTAATATTTATGAGATGTATAAATAAATAATGTACCTATATAGTAAGTTCTAAGTTTAGCAGTTAAGGTTACATAAACAGTAGTAAGTGATAGTTCAACATAAATAATGTTACAACTATGGGTAACGAAGTTGTACCTGACATACGTCTCTCCATAAAAGGTATACCTCACCTTCCGACTCGTGTCGTAAGGAAGCAACTGTGCCAGTCGGCTGACCCAACTACCTCTACATCCTATATGCAATCTTATACAGTTTTAAATAAGTGCTATAGTTAACTGGAGCATGTTGAACACTGTTAGACAATGTCCATTTTTGGTAATAAACAGTCTGGTCGTTTCGTGGTTAAAGACAATACTGTAAACGTTTTGTAATTATGTTGTAAACAGTTTTTATATGACTCGAAGTAATTAGACAGTGATTAACTACATTTTAGCGAAGCGACTTCATGTGGACATAACATTTTGACGATAATTTTGACTCGGGCCGAAAGAAATGAACGTTAGATTGTGTAATTGTATACAGAATATCTATCTAATTATAATTATTCTAATTTATTATTATTCTAATTATAATAATATATCTATTTATGTAGTTCATTTACACCAATGTCTACCCCCTTTTTCTTAAATTCTATTCTTTCTACCTTTCCATCCAAAGGTTGCCTGTAAGAAATTACTTTTTATTGATAAGGCCGATCTGTACATATTGAAACCCGGATTGCTTTTGTTATATTATTTTTGTATTGGTGTACAATAAAGATTATTGTATTGTTAGATAAACACATAATCAGGTCATCACAGAGGCGTTCCCTATTATTACCCTATATTCCGTTACTCACTGTTTCATGTAAATGGCGGGCCCTTTATAGGCTTTTTTTGCCAGTGCCTTGTCCGTCTGTTAGCAGGTACTTCACATAAAGGTGAGAATCAGGTACGCCTTACAGATTTCGATAGAGCCCCGTAAGAGTTAAGCCCTTATCTTATCACTCTGAAATCCCTACGCTAAAAGAATGTAAGAAGTTTGACGGAGCAATTTTCAGTCTAAGTTATGCGCGTCTACACGCAATGATCTAACTAAGAAAGAAAGAGCCTAACTTTATAACGTGGAAGCAAAAAATTACCAGACCTTTTTACCAGAAAATTATCTAGAGTACTACAAAATTTAGACTAATGAAAAATGTAACCAACTGCGATTGGGCCGCACGGTTGGTTAGCAGTTTCATTGCAGTCGTACTTCAATTTTGCAATTTTTCAAGCCGGAGTACAGTTTTAATTCCGTATGTCTGTCTAGCTAGCCTAAATCACCCAAAGCCAATGAATAGATAGTCATTATCAATGTTCCAGACGAGCAATTATAACGAGCAACAGATCACGTTAAAACAAACAACAGAACCAAAAGTGAAATCCGTCAGAGTACAAAGAGTGAACTATTAGCGACAGATTAATTTAATGCACTAATACACACGCTTCATTCAGCGCTCAATGGGCGCCCGATTTACTTTCCTTTAATCAGCGACAAAGCCTGCTATTACTACGGGTATCTATTTATAATCAGAGTTTCACGCCGCGTTTATTTGTACGCGATAAAGTCGAAATGTACAGGACATATTTTTATGCTGATTATTAAGTTTAATATTGACAATAGAATCCCGTTGATCTAGGCCTGGAAACTATTGCTTCTCTAAAATAATAACCATATTGCCCAATATCTATATAGAGTCACTATGATTTCGCCAATTATTGATCACAAAACGTACTATCAGTGCTTCACAGATGCGCTCGGCAATGGACGTAGGTGCGGCGAAAAAGAAGGCAAAACGTAAGTAACGTCAGATACCAAGGCCGTGTTCAGATAACATTTAATGTAAACGCGTGACGGGTTATCAGACGCTTCAATTGCTCCGATGACGTTATATTTCAAACATGGCCAAGCCGTGGTTGTGGTGGTATTACGAAAGCGCGTTCCCCGAACACAGCATCATTAAAACTGCATCAATATCCATTGCGTAGTTTTAAAGATAGGCAAACATAGGGAACGGACCGACTTTGTTTTATACTATGTTATGATGAAGCACCTGCATGTACAGCATTATTTTACCTGGTACTAGTCAGTAATGCAATACATACTCGTATACAGGGGCACGCAATACCCGAGCATTTAACCCACATATTTTGTGTTGTGTTCTACCAAATAGGAAGAATAAGCCTGTTACCGGGCACATAGAAAATAAATTCTGTAATCCAAACCAAAATTCCAACAGAGAGCCTAACTTCTCTAAATTTTGGGCATCTGACCTTGATGTGCAACATAATATGGCATAATCATGTTTATCACAGCGCGACTAATTAATTTCATCATAAATAAAACTAATATTGTGACGTAATATGACGTGAGTATACCTAAATACGGTCACGTATTTATGTGAGTGAAATTCAAATTATTATCAGTGATATTATAATACCAGCTCATGGTCAAATTTAATAGGGTTGTGATTTCAGATGTCAAGTCCGTCATGGACGTATTTTTCGAGTCACGATGTTATTCTCCCGATTTAAAATTTCGGACACCACATAACAATCACGCGTTATATATTTTACGAGTATAAGCAGTGAAGTATGCTAACTTTTTCTTATATAATTTTACAATATGAATCACAAAAACTAGTCTTTTTTTTATATTTAGGTCGATAAATTGACGCCACCCGCCTGATGGTAAGCTGAGGCGACGTCTGGCAATTGAGGGCGACTCTCACAGTACACAGGAATACTATAGAGAGTGGCCCTCAACTTGACGACCCAGTAATGTGCCTCTTCACGCTTCGCTTAAAGAGCCCAGGGTTATATGTTGGAGGAAACACGTGCGCAGGCAGGGCGTTCCAAGCCACCATCGTTCGGCAGAGAAACGATCGTTTAAAACGCTCGGTTCTCGCGAAGACGGTTTCCACGGTATGAGGGTGACATCTCTGCCCGGCACGCGTTGTTCGGGATCGGAAGGAAGAGGGTGGGATCAGGTTGAAGAGCTCTTCAGAACACTCACCGTGGTAAATACGGTAGAACGCGGCCAAGGAAGCAATTGTTCGGCGCTGGGCTAGCGGCTCAAGGCTTCCCGTTAACTCCGGACAGTCTATAATGCGAACAGCGCGTCGCTGCATAGCGTCGAGTGCGTCCAGCAAATACTTCGCGGAGCCGTCCCAGAGGTGAGAGCAGTATTCAACGCAGGGTCTAATCTGTGTTTTGTACAGCAGACACCTCTGGTGCGGTGTAAAGAATCTTGGGCTGGACTCGAACCTGCGACTGATCCCTTTTCAGGAGCAACGTTCTACCAACTGACCAAGACACCACTAGCCCAAGACATCTAATCCTACCATAGTAGTTAGTTCCTCAACTACCGGTAGATGGCGCTCTGGTGACGCCGTAAGTCGCAATATTAACACAATGTGATCACAAAATCTGTGATCCTTAAGAGATAGACATATGCTATCGCGGACTTTTTTGTAGACCTTTTTATGGTGTACAATACTGTAGTACATTATTTTGATCTGTCTCGTAGGGTTTCGTCAGCGTTTGCAATGAAAGCGCAAAAAAATGAGTTTATTTACGAGATTACATTAGAAACCTCTAAAATAATCGGTATTACCCTAGTATGTTATACATGTATTATACATTAAAACCTTTCTGTTGAATCACTCTATCTATTAAAACCGCATCAAAATCCGTTGCGTAGTTTTAAAGATCTAAGCATACATAGGGACAGACAGACAGGAAAAGCGACTTTGTTTTATACTATGTATAGATGTCAACGTATAATAATCACAGATGGTTACTGAAAAATCTAGGAAGACAAGATATGCCTAATAAATATTAAAATGAATTTCCTGACTACTTTGCGTAATGCGAAATATTTTTAACGCTAAAATATGATTACAAATCGAGTGATATAACAACTTTTTAATTTTTTAATTTCATATTTAGGCATAATATGTTTTTTTTTTATTACCTTTTAATATACTTTTCAATTAAGTTTGAGTACAATTGTAGAAGCGTTAGGTATCTTACCAGCGGTCGCCCGCGACTTTGCCCGCGTGGTAGTTTGGAATATTTCCCGTTCCCGTAACTTGTAATTATTGTTCCCGTCACGTCACCCGTAATAACATCTAGCTTCGCGTTTTAGAACCCAATTATTTTAGAACGAATTTCATATACATAAAATAATATGTTTTAGTGAGTTAACCATCAAAGATAGATATATGTTACCGCGGACTTTTTTTAAGACCTTTTAAATAGTAACAATTCTTTAGTTCATTATTTTAACATAACATTAACCGTTTGGCCAGCGCACAAATGTAATTAAAAGAAATAATTTTTCCCCGTTTTTCAAACATATTTCCCTGCTGCTCCGCTCCTATTGATCTTAGCGTGATGTCATATAGCCTATAATCTTCCTCGATAAATGCACTTCTCAACTTTTTTTTTTTTTTTTTCAAATCGAGCCGTAGGTACTGTAACCGTACCGAATAGTACTTCCTGAGATTAGCGCGTTCAAACAACAAACTCTTCAACTTTATAATATTAGTATAGATAATATATATATATTCCATAAAGTATGTATATATTTATATACATACATGGTACAATCACGGTTGTTTCCATTAAGAGGTAGGCAGTACATACACGTCCACATTATGTCAGTTGTGATGATGCAACGTAAGTAAACGGTTAACAAGTTGTTTTTTTTTCTATGTACATAATATCTATGAACATCCCAATTAAAACAGGATGGTATTTTGAACTATTTTAACTATTTTAATAAATAATAATAATAAATATTTTTGGACATTCTCACACTACGTCATCTAGTCCAAATTAAGCTAATATAAGTTTGTGTTATGGGATCTAGACGAATGATAAACATAATTATATATTTCTAAATACATACATATTTACATAGAAGTCACCCAATCTCCGAAACAAACATTTGTGGATCACACAAATAATTTGATTCGACCCGGAATCGAACCTGGCACCTCAGGGACGGCAGTCGCATACTCATACCACTGCGCCACCAAGGCAGTTGTTTTTTTAAGTGTAGTGTTTTACATAAATTTATGGTAACACAGGGCCGTGGCTGCCACATCGTCCATTGACGGGCGCCCCGGGTACAAACTCGGAAAAAAATTTTCTATGGTGTGGGTGGACTTTGGTTACCTTCCAGAAGGTGGTTTCCAGAAGAAAACGGGAAAGCAACTACTTGTCCTTAAACATATTTTTATTATTATTATATCACTGACCTGTGTCGTACTCTGCTGTTGATATGTCTGACTTCACGCCCCCCACTGCTCTCGCCATCGCTCCCCGAACCTGGCACTTCCATTGTGTGGGTAGATATAGACTTGCTCATCTGTTCACCAAGGAAAAACACTGTTCAAACATTACGCACTATTTCCAAAGCAGTGAAGCCATTGTGACAGTCGTAATTACTACTCACTTCACCTGAAACTGAACACTAAAGGGACAGGCAATCTAATCCTTCACATGCGACGTACACCACGCATTATGACATCTGAACAGGATCTGGCCTATACAATTTGTATGGTAACGGACACACTGATCATTCACCACGCTGTCTTACGCGTCACCGCGCCAGATATTCCCATGCTATCCGACGCGTACGACGCTGTCACACACTTTTAAAGTGTCATAGCGCGTAGATAACGTAAACGTCAGACGTCGTAAGACGTAGGACCAGTGCGTCCAGTGTGTTCTAAGCTTCAAACTCAGGAGCGGCTGAACCGATTTGGCTAATTTTGGTCTTGATATATTCGTGGAAGTTCAGGGATGGTTAAGAGTAAAATTTCAGGCGGTACGAAGTTCGCCGGGACAACTAGTGAGTAGTAACTTAGGTTAGGTTCACTATGAGAGCTTTTCCTTTCTTCTCTCTATTATCCCAACCCGATTGGGATCGGCTATCGAGTTAGGGGCGCCTGTGGCGTTCCTATCACGCGTGTTATCGCGTGGTCCGTTCTGCATGTGTACCGCCCGGATTATATAAACTATAATGACATGCATGTCTCGTCATGTAATGAATGCGGGTCGTGAATTGATTTGACGGTGGATGAACGCAGTTGAAAACAGACATTACAGGAAAAGTGCCCTAACTAAGATGCGGCTGAAGTTTGATATTTTCCATGAAACAACGAAAATGCTACATCGAAGCTATGTTGTTAGTCCAGTCGGACAGACATCTGACAGTGATAGGAGTAAAAACCGACCCGAAATGCCCAGAGTGCATGGACAGCGATGAAACAAGCTTCCACCTGCTGGCAGAATGCCCCATGTACTCATTGACCAGATGGGAACTCCTAGGGTCGGACAGACTATACGAAGATGACATTAGCAATCTGAAGGTGGAACAGATAATAAGATTTGTAAAGGACACAAGAAGATTCGACGGGGGACCGTGAGAGCTGGATCAACCATACTCTCCCCAAGGGGAGAACTGGGGAAATGGACGAAGTGGCCCGCAAGAACCGCGGGTGGATCGTCCGTCCGGCTGCCGGTGTCCCCGTTGGAAATAATAATAATAATAATAGTCCAGTCGGATGTTTTTTAGGGGTTCAACTTCCCGTGATTTGAAAGGCAACTATGTTTTTAGGTAGGTATTATTGTTAATTTATGATATTAGTTTGATAGCATGTTCGCGAGAACCGAATGTTTTAAACGTTCGTTTCTCTGCCGAACGATAGTAGCCTGGAACGCCCTGCCTGTGCACGTGTTTCCTCCAACATATAATCCTGGGTTCTTTAAGCGAAGCGTGAAGAGACACATCAGTAGGTCAAGTTGAGGACCACTCTCTATAGTATTGCGTGCTGTGAGAGTGGCCCACAATCGCTAGACGTCGTCACGACTTACCACCAGGCGGGCGGCGTCAATTTGGCGAACCCAATATAAAAAAAAAGAAAAGTAACATACCGGCGGTATAAACTTTCTGACAGCTGCACTCAACTCATCAACACTTTTCTCCTTCGCACTATCGAAGCCAAAGAACTTATTCTTCGCGACTTGGTTCAGAGCTGATATCTTCAGGACAGGAGGTGGTGCCTCTTGGACAGGCGTCGGAGGTTTATCCACTGATCTTCGGAGTTTGCCGAGTTGGATAGGCTCGTCTAATTTCTTGACAAACCGTTTGTACCTTGGAAAATAAATAGTTTCATTTGTTACTGTTAAAAATACTTATATATATCTAAATACATACATAATATACATAGAAAACACCCAAACTCCGAAACAAACATTTGTGGATCGGATCACACAAATATTTGATTCGACCGCGAGACGCGCGAACGCTAAGCGCTGTCAAAACGTAGCGGACGCTGGCGACTTAGTCCGCATAGTAACGTAGTTTTCACAAAGATTTTCATTGCTACTTTGCTTTAAACATTGTATTATATATAGCCTATACTTTTTAAACTTTCGCGTTTTTCTTCGTTTCTAACTTAAGACAAACTGGTCTTTTACGCGATTGTTGAGATATATTCATACCGCTCTTGCTCCCGAAACTAAGCAAAACATATATGGTAGCCCGAACTCTTGCAAGTGCCATCGTTTCAAGCAGAATCTTGTAAAAAAAAAGTTAAATAGTTTATCTCACCTCGTCAGTTCATCCTCCTTTTTCGCCTCCTCCGAAGGTTTCCTCCCAAGTTTGGCAAGCATTGGTATCTTAACATCATTATTCTTAGCCTGCGTCAAACGTTCTTTAAGCTCCGTGGCATAAGGCAGTTGGATCTTACGAGAGAACAATTCTTGAGATTTAACTTCTTGCGGAAGAGGGAATGGTTCATGGTGTCTGGGAATATCAGATTCTGTTCTTGAAGGTTTAAGTTTTCGTTGGAATCTTCTAGGCTTAGGATCTGGGAGTTCATCTGAGCTGTCGGATGATGAACAGCTTTTTTCTGATGATGAGACGGTCGAAGCGGAAACTGTTTCTTCGTCTGATGAGCTGTCTATGCCTTCGTCTTTTAGACCCTTGAACAGAAGAAATGGAAATGTTAGTGAATGGTATTATAAAAGACTAGCGGACTCCCGCGGCTTCGCCCGCTTGACAAATTATAAACCGTGAAACCCCGCATCAAAATCCGTTGCGTAGTACATAGGGAAAGCGACTTTGTTTTATAGTATGATGTTATGAATACAATAGTATCTTTACTTCTGAGTCACACCACTCGGAATTTAGATGAATCTAACATTGATGATGAATCTAGTAAAACCACTTGCGTTGAATTCAGAATACGAGAAATATATCTATATATATAGAAATGGGGAATAGCTCTCGAGAACTGTTTATGCTTCAATGATGGTTGACCCCTCTATGGATAGCCCTCGATCTGGAGGCAAGCCAAAAAATCGTAAATTTGACCTAGCCCTAAGGGGTCGGAAGTTATAGGCCAAAACCTATGGCGTGGTGCGTTCGCGCCGCGCCATAGTACTAGTATAAAAGAAACTGCTAAGATGAGATTTACTATAATATACTCGGTAAACAGGTTCTGGAGTAGAGACGGCGAATCGCCAAGCGTAAACGCCCTGACACTTAAACACCCTGACAATTTTCATTCGTAGTGGGACATTGAAATTCGTGGGATAGCAGGGGTTGGGTTAGGATATGGCTCAGGATCGGAAGTGGTGGTAAGTTATTGACGAGACCTACGTCTAGCAGTAGACTGATGTGTACTTGAAATAGAGCAATTAAATACCACGCCCCGAGTGTTATTTTTATGACTTGCACAGCCCAACATCTGTAATCTTCAAGTACTCTTGTGTGTCCTATATTCGAGCGATATTATTTTTTATATTGATGTTACTAAAGCAAATGTATTAACATATTTAGGTCGAGTTTCACCATCACATTGACAGCGCTTAAGATTAATTTGGATGATGTTATAACTTGTGCGATCCTGCACAAACGTCGGGTAACCATAAGGTATCTTTGACTGAGTGAGCGAAGTCTACATTTCGAGACCATACTGGACATTTTTTCTTAAGTCTGCCTGTCAGTAGTTCCAAGTTAGTGGCCATATCTTTTATCCGATCTTCATAAAAACTTGGCACAAATAGTGGTCCTTAATACAAAAGAATTTTTAATCGTGAGCTTTTTTGATAGGAGGGGAAATAATGTTTTTAATGATTAATGACGACACCGATATCCTATGTCCCATTAAAAATAATATTGTCTTCACCTCAGAGCTTTCTCCTTTCGCCAATATCTTAGCTCTGGGCACCACAGTGGAACCAGATTTGAGAATCCCGCGTACTTCGGGCGTTATCATTCTCTGAGCGCGTTCAGACGGCGAGTCGTCATCCAAGTCTGAAACACACGATTAAAAATAGCACTGTTATACATGCACATTGTACAATTCGCTTATATACAAAACCCAGGGCCGGATTATCCATAAAGCGGTTTAGGCAACTGCCTAGGGACCCCGCATCGATTACGGGGGAAGATGATTCATCGAACGAAGTATTTTTTTGCATATTTGAATATCACATTAAGACAAAGTAATGGTAAGTAAGATGTTAAAAACTTATTAAAATTATAATAGCATTATTTTTCGCAGAGTTAAAAAAGACAACAAAACGTCGACAATTGTTTCGCCTCTAAACGAGGCATTATCAAGACTGTCTCAAAGAGAACAGCTGTTCTCTTTGAGACTTAAGTTTTTAACATCTTACTTACCATTACTTTGTCATGGATTTTCGCCAGGTAACGCCTGTTTCTATCCAATATCACATTAAGAGTTCGAAGTAACAGGATACTAAAGAACAAAGTCGATACGATCGACTCGATATTTGTAACCGAAGAAATGTATTTCGGAAAGTAAGCAACCTGAATACATGGGGCCCCGAAAATTGCATTGCGTAGGGGCCCTGACGGCGTAAATCCGGCCCTGATAAAGCCCCCATTTATTGTTGTAGCAATACGAAAACCACTCATATTAGCGAAGCTTTAGTCTTTTAAGACTATTAAACCAACTCAGATACATATTTAAAGGTATTTTTAGTATGGAATCCAAGTGCCTTACTCATTGATACCAGTGCAATTTAGTACTAGCGATATATGGTTTTGAAATAACGTTATAGCGTTGAGAATACCACCTAAAATACTAAGGTACAGTTCACGTCAGATAAAAAGAACGTTGACCTTCAAGCTGCGATTTATCGAGGTAATAGCGAGTAAGAGCGAGAGTACCGATGCGCAAGCACACGCCTCAACTCACACAGCGTTCTTCTTACGTGAATTGTACTGTATATACAATTTCAAAGAGCTGTTGTTAGTCTTTACAGTAAAAAGCGTAACGGCCCTCATGGGTATATTGCAGTAGTCGCCATAATTTGTTCTTATACATATACTAACGGACGTGAAATAGTATTTTGGTTCCCAATTCCCGCGGGAACACATTCGCGGGATTAAATTAGCCTAAGGTACACACTTATTACAAATGTGCTATCTGCCAGTGAAACTCCCGTTAAAATTGCTCCAGCGTCTCCGAGATTAGCCAAAACAAATAGACAGACAGATACCAAATTTAAAAATTGCATTTTTTATGCAAATACCGTTATATACTTTCAAATGCATTAAGTGAAGAGCTGTATATTTACAATTACACAGTCACTTAAATTTTATTTATCTGTATGAATTATGAGGGACTTCGCTAGTTAATGTTGCTAAATGTCCCTATAGCAATTCTAAGTTGTCAACTAACTGGCGACCAGCTAACAGTGGTAATTTGATTTAAAATACATTTTTTTTTGTAAAATTTAGCTGAGTTATAATTTATTATAAAATAAGAAAATTATTCTGCCGTATTGATAAAATCCTTGTTGTTTTGGAAATCGGTTAATAATGGAGTGAATCGTTACGAAATCAGTAAAAAGTCGCCTGCAACTCTCTTTTGAATAACCTCAAAGAGGTTCAAAACAGAAAACCTTGCTTTTTTGTTAAAGAATACTAAGCAATTGCAAATACAATCTACTAGCATTTCTGTTAATTCTTCTAGCTAAAATGCTTGTGCTAGGAGTGGGGTATGTCAATAGTGTAGTGACAGGGGGAAATACGATATTGATTACTTTACGATTTAATCGATATCCATGGGAGATCAAACTCATGTCGTCAAAACGCAAAACCAATCCCTGAACCACTAAATTACGGCTTATGTTTATAGTTATGCCTTATCGACGTGTCAAGTGAAAAAAAAAACAAGCATGCATTATTTGTCCAACAAGGTCTATATAAATCTAATCATACTCTTTGATAATACTAAACAATACATAATTACCAATTCTCAAACCACGCCATAAATTAACAGCACCAAATTCCTCAATAATGTTCAACAGCAGTGATTCATGCAACTATTAACATGCGCATGCCCATTACTTACCACATCGGAGCATGATTAGTTACAGTCA